>VZTH01005158.1:494613-719484 GCA_013397815.1 Aleadryas rufinucha
GGTCATGGATACATAATCACAGATTTTAATTAAGGAATACTATAAAGGCAGCACCACCTAGTGGTACCAAAACCACAGTGTAGTATTTTCAGTGGTTTCCTGAAGAAAATACTGTTGGAAACATAGGGGAAACTCAGCTGAAATTATTTTTGAAATACCCAAATGACATCTACATGTTTTGGTCTTTTTTTTTTTTCCAGCAAGAGCATGAATAAATATTTTCAAGCTCTTAGCATACATATAGATACACATATTTTTCATTGTAAGCACCCTTTGAAAGGGAAAAAGGTAAGTGAACATGTGCCTTAATCACAGAGGATAAAATATTTTTCTTTTTATTGTACATATATGTAAAAAATATTTTATTAAATGATCAGGTACTAAAATAATTACTACTCACACCTTCCCATCCAACTTTATTATTTACTACTGCATGTGTAAGGTTTAGATGAAAACCTGTACAGGAATAAGAAATACCTAGCAGCTTTGGACCGCTTCCCAAATATTTTCCAACACACATTCCAGGGAACCGTAGTTTATCTTGCTTCAATATATATTGTCCATGACAGAGATGATCACTTTGCAAAAATCAGAAGGGTGCAGTGTGTAAGACCAGTTGTCCTCCCCAGTGACTGTATTGGCAAATGTATTTATATCTGTACTCAGTAGCTGTACAGCGCTGGGACTACCACTAGGTAGCATTTTAAATCATCCTACCATCTGCTTTTCACTTGCCCCTGCAAATCCTCTATTGACACTTCTGTGACACTTCAGGAGGTGAAAAACCCTCCGATGCATCTGCCACCGTGGGAGCCTGCCAGTGCAAGCTAACACTGTTCTGAACACTGAGAATCAGCGATTTGTAACAGCCCTTCTGAGTCTTTCTCTGGGCATGCACTGGGGAAGTTTGGCATTACCAAAGATGTAAATCTCTAGTAATTATATGATAGCATTTTTTAAAAGTTGTAAACATTATGTGGCAACATAGCATAGTAAGGTAGAAGCTCAATGATCAAAACCAGTAGTGGCCTTTTTTTCATACAGTGCCAATAGTACACATCAGGCACCCAAACCACTCCTGCCTCATCCCTTTTCTCTCAGGGATGAAAGATGTAGCCTGCCCCATCCTACATGCAGTCCACAGCTCACCTCTCCACTTCCTGAACTTGCACCCCATGTGATATTTGGTATAGCCCCAAAGCCTCCACCCGGTGTGGCTTTCCCACTCCTCCCTTCCCAGTCCCAAATACCAGCACAACTCTTCTGTTCCTGGCTCCAAACAATCTCCAGAGCCTACTTCTCTCGTGTTCACAGATACCAGGCATCCTACTCTCCGTCTTCACAGCTACATCACTGCTGGGGTATTTAGGAAGCTCCTAAGTTTCATTCACCGCTGGCATACAGTGTTGCTGGAGTTGTGATTATTTCACCACTGACCTCATAGATTCCTTCCTTGCCTACGAGAGAGTATGGAAAAACAGAGAACAAAATGACTGAATTCAGTAATTCTAGTTAAACACTTCATGGAATTCTTTTTACTATGCTTTATCATTTCATGGTTGGGGATTTTTTTCAGTCTTCCCCGTGTCTCACAGTAACTTCATTCTAAACTCTAATTCTCCTGATAGCTTGAAACTTTCCACACCAGTTTATTTATTCATTGTTACTGGTGGTACTTGTTTTGAACAGGCATTGTCCTTTACTTCAAGGAGTAAAGAGCTTAACCTGAAAGTGTTTGAAGAGAAGATTTATGTCCTCTTACAATATTCACTTTTCTAGACTAATTACATGAACTTTCTGAGGATAAATTTAGTCTCTTGCAGACATCCATGCCTCCACTACCTGTTATCTAATCCAACTGGAAGGAGCAAAATCAACTCAGCAGTTTTGTGTCCAGCAAACCAAGTTCTCCTCAGCCCATGGTTACACAGCTTCCATATGTGCCAGGGCTTGATCTGCCAGCAAACCACAGGGAGGCAGAGCAAAAACCATTGCAGTATAACCCTTTCTCCACTCACAGAAACTATTAACCTGATAATCTTAGTGTTTCCTTACCTGTCCAAATCAAACTTCACCTTTCTTGAACACTTAAGCACACTGCACATAGCACTTAAGAAGAAGTATCTCTGATAGAAATTGGAGAAGAATAGGTCAGATTGCTTCTCATACATTGTAGGCTGTATTTCTCATTATTCTCACATACTTGCACTTTCTAGTCACCTGTGATTACATAGGCCTTCCTCTACATATAATATTTTCAGGTGGTGAGCTCCTGAAATAAATTATTTTAATTTCCTACATACCTATATTTTGCTATTAAATTCCAGCCCATTTCTATTACATTCTGGGTTCTGGTTTTGTTGTTGTTTTGGTTTCATTTTTTTACACTTAGGCCTTTTTTCTTTATATCATTAATACTCTTCTATGTACTAAGCAATTAATCAAAACATTAACATTAGAGTCAGTCCTAGAATATTTCTCGGATAACTTTGTCAGTAACTTTTCTCCTGAATGACAGTACTCTTAAAACAATGTTACCTCTCCTTCTGCCAGGTTATTATACACCTTAAATTCTTGTAAGAATCCCCATCTTTTCTAGCTGAACTATTAATTTCCCATGGAGCAGTGAATCTTTCAGTTCTATACAACAAGTTAAAGACTTTAAGCTGCTAAAGAAAAATACAAATATAAATAGTAATTAAAATAAGAACCAAGGCTTGTAAATTCTGTATAAATATTTTATTATGTATAAAAGACGACTTACATGGATAGATGCTCTATTAGAACAAAATACTGTCTGTTTTCATGAAAAGAATCAAATGCTATAAAAAGCATTTTCGAATGTCTCTTCCATCTTCTACAGTGATGTTTTACTTAGGGACTGATACCAAGTAGCAAATGTACTGCAACATAGCAGTGGCTGGTGTTTCTAATGGTGCTGTGACAAAGCAAAAGGAAGGCACCATATGGCATCCAAATTTGGATTCAAGGCAGGGGCTCTTTGTCTCCAAGTCAACAAAACCAGGCAGAGTTATGGAGTCAAATACTCAGTCCACAGACTTTTAAACAGACGTTTGCAAAACATCTCCTTTGGGATATCAGCTGGCTCTGGCAAATACAAATCTCTTCATTTGATTTAAGATGGAGACAATTGAAAATAACAATGGGAAAGAAAAAAAGAGATAGAATAATTGGAAGTCCTGGAAAAATCAGAAGGCAAGTTTGTTCAAGGAAAATACTCCTAATAGAATACCTGGTTTTCTTACAGTACACATATATGCTCAATACAAGAATAAAATTTTGAAGTCCTTATGTAAGCATTTATTCCTCTCATAGATCAGATCAATTTTGTTTTTCTTTTGTCTAAACCTTGAAAAGGCATCACAAAAAGGAATCAAAATACTACAGCAATGTGGCTGTAGTAGCTAGCTATGTGAAATTTCACGTACACCATTAAAACTAATGTGTTATTCAATTTCTAACCTGTCTTTGACTTCCAAAGGCTAGACAAGCAAAGAAAAATTTTGTCATTTTAAAAAGTTTTGCTAACTTTGCATATAGCTGAAATATTTATGATTGTCAGTATGTAAACTACCTCCCAAACAACAGTCAAAGCCTGACATGTAAACAGTTAACTATACATAATTACATAAATGTCATACTAGGATATGAAGGTTTGAGCATCGTTCAAGGCATAACGTGGACACAAGGTACAAGGTTTCTCTCAAAAATGAGAATGTAAGGTTAGTGCAATGATACTAAAGTTATCCAAAGCATCGTGCAAGAGAGAATTTTCTGTTGGCTGTCATAGGAAAAATAATAATATTTCAAAAACCAGCCAACCAAGCAAAACAACTCCCAACAAACCAGTCCCAAACTTCCAGATGTTCACTCTTTCTGTTAGGCACTAGATAGTAAAAAAACCTGTCTGGATACTTCAGTAGTCACATTTCCATCCTACAGAACTCTGTATTTGCCTATGGATTCAGCAAGTTAAAATGGGAAGTTTCCAGTTCTTGCTGTTGAAGAACTGTGAATAAAGTTAAAAGTAGTATTTTAATTAAATGATAAAAATGTAACAACTACTTCTTTTTAATATTTACATTTGGGTTTGGTATATCAGCTAGAACAGTGAAAGTGGCTTGTGCTTTGGTGATGAGAACAATGCCTGGCTTCAAATTCTCCAACGTGACATTTAAACTTCCATTTTTAAGACTTTTTTTTAAAATATATAGAAACATTTTATGGGGATTAAGTTTAGATAAATTTGTATATGTTCTGTATTTCAAGTCTAAACAACAGGACATAAGTTGTATTTTTTCTATCCTTGCTTTTCATATTAGTGGATTTTTTAATACATGCAGAATAAATGTTTTTACAGATAAGAAAAAGATCTCATAATTTCAGTGTTACATGGAAACTTTCAAAAAAACATTGCAGGACAAGAAACAGGAAAACACAAACTTATACATGCAGATAATTTTCACATATTATATAGCAATCCCCTTGCTCTCAAATACACTCACTGAGTAGCAGCGTAACAAAACCACGGAATGATATTGACATGTATGAATTTACTTTTGGTTGGCTTTTTCAATGCATGTCTTGTTATTACTAGGAATTCTCCCAGATAAAAGGAGATTCTCAGTGCAAGAAGGAATTTTTTTGTTAATATATTTTCATATGTGTAATTAACAACTGTTACAGGAGAGGTAATTGTTCTTATGTACTGCTAGAACTAAGACAGAACATAATACTGCATGATATTGTCAGATACCTAGAAACCAGAGAACAAACATGTTTTAAACTTCCACAAAATGCAAACCTGTTTCCATGAAAATTGCATAAGTACTTCCAAAACATTTGAGTTTCACTTTCTGTCAGAAAATCTCACATTGATGGAGTTTCCAGGAGTCAAAAGTCCATGAGTTTTGGCATGAACTGGTTCGGTTTTGGGAGAAATTTTGATTTCAAAATTCTGAAGTAGCTGTGAACATAAACAGGACAAGTATTTGAAAAACTGCAAAATTACCGATGAAGATTAGCCTATAACAAAGAGAACAGACTGTCACAAGCAAAATTTGTGTTGCCAGTTCTGCAGAGTTTAAGTGTTATGATTGCCATCCAGGAAAAAAAAAAATAAGGTGTTACTAGGTAAAGATTATAGTTCAAAATCTTCCTCTTCTGATGGAGGGAGGACTGAGCAAGTCCTCTCTGAAGAACTTCCACGTAACCAGATTAAACAGTCTGAACTATCAAAGAAACTAAGGTCTCTTTCAAACCTTGTGAGGTTTCTCTCTATGTGTTTTTGATTTTACTTTCTTTCATATCAATCAATGTGTGAAATTATTAAGAAAGCAGTAGGAGTCCCAATCCTAT
Source organism: Aleadryas rufinucha (assembly GCA_013397815.1). NCBI lineage: Eukaryota > Metazoa > Chordata > Aves > Passeriformes > Aleadryas > Aleadryas rufinucha. The sequence continues at coordinate 499,993 of VZTH01005158.1, forward strand.
CAGACACATTTTTCTGAACAAAGAATACCTCAGCTATCTACTTCTACACCTTCAAGAGGGAAATGCTGCAACATCCTCAAATGTTCCTAATAATAAATCTCAAAAACTTTTTTCCTATAAATTAAGTAATTATCTCTTATCCTTCTCCTATTATGACTGATGGCCAATGCATTATTTTCCTATACATAACTCCCTTTTTCAGTGCCAGAATAGGAATTTTTACCTAATTTTTCTCTTTTTTTAAGTCCTTCTTGTTATTCTCTTTGTCTTCCAAATTTCCTTGAATTTGGCTGTATTGTCCTTAAAATCCAGTGCACAGGGATGGCTGTTTATCATTGCTTAGTCAGGATTCATCAGTGTTTGGCAAGACTGAGTAATTTAGCTCCTCTTTCTGACATACAAAATGCTTGCTAATGCTGCTAATATAATCTAGACTCACATTGCCTTGTCGGAATTGACTGATTTTTTACTATATCCCTCCCGTCTGTTCCTGTGGTACTAATATTACCCAGACAGTTGTTCATAAATTTGTATTTATGCATTTATTTCTTCTCAAGGGCACTGACTTGCAACTGTCATTAGTGAATAATTTTGTGCTGCTTCTGGAATATTTCTCCTTTATTTTCATAATTCTATATTAACTTCCCCTGATTTTAACCTAATTCATGTCAGCTTGGTATCCCATGCAAACTGTAACAGTATTCTCTAATCTATCACTTACACTGTTAATGAAAATACCAGCCTAAATCAAATGCAGGACAGATTTTTATAGAATTTTAATTAAATGCTTTCCCAGTTCAGCAGCAAATATTTGATAGCTACTACCTCCAGCTATTTCCTTTTTCCAACCAGCTGTGCATGCATTTTATGGGCACTTCCATCTGGAACAAATTTTATTAATTTAATTGAGAGAAAAACATACAGGATGTGTGAAAATACTTCCTGAAGTCAGAGTACATGACTTACTTTATATCCCCAGATAGGTCAGTGATCAAGTCAAAGAAAGAAATAAGACTAGTCTGAAACAATTTCTCTTTGATGAGCTCCATGTGTTTCTAATTTTAAATCACTTAAATGTCATCTCGATGTTTGTAAATAGGTTGTGTGCTGTTTTGTTCTAGTTTCTTTCCAGAAAACAAAGCAGGTTCTCCATTGCTTCCTCGAGCCTGCTTCTCAAAAAGATGGAAGCATGTTTTTTTAGCAGCCCCCTGGAAGCTCTCTCACTCTCAGGTTCAAAAGACAGGTGCTAATTGTTCAGAGATTGCATTAGAAATTTACTGAGGGAAATTCAAAGACATTCAATCAAGCTTTGCTTTGAATACATAAAATGGATCTAAGTATTTTTATAGTTAAGTAACTATGAACAGTTACCAAATCTTTGAGATTTGATTGCACCATCTGGATTCATTATTTGAGCTAAAGGATGTCTTGTAAATGACAAAAAATGTAGCAGCTGTTGGGAATGTTTTCTTTATTATATGAACCAATCAAAACCAATATATATCAATATGTACTAACCATTTATATAACTATAAATTATGTATATCTAAAATGATAATGAGTTACAAGAAAGAACAAGAGACAGAAAAGCACAGAACCTAGAAAAATTCTATTTGTCATACATGGTGATCAGTACAAGGATATAAAATCTATGTTATGTGTTTGTAAGTTCTGAATTCTTCTAACTAAAACACAGAAACTTAGCAGGTAACCATACTAATATACATTAAGAAACACTTCTGATTTGCTTACAAAAGTCTGCTGTACCAAATCCATGTATTTCCTTAATAAACTTACCTTTAGTTTTACATCATGTGTACTACACCATCTGCAATGTAGTTTAAATACTATGCTACATTTCAAGCATGATTATTTTCAACTTTTGAAGTCTTTGCAGGATGAGTACATTAGACAACACTCCAAAACAGAGGTTTTGAGCACTGTAGGATACCCAGAAACAGCCCACATAAAAATAATAATACCAATTCACTTTTCTTCTTGTAATGCTGTCACATTGTTCTAACCTGAATCAGTGCAAGATGGATTTCCAGCTCTGCAATTCTTTTTCCTATACAACTTCGAATGCCATAACCAAAGGGGATGGAGCCAAAGTTGTCTACTCTGTCCAAATTATCTTTCCTCAGCCAGCGCTCAGGTCGGAACTCATTCGCCTCTGAGAAATTTTCTTCACTGTATGAAGTAGCATAATGACAAAGTGCCAGCTGGGTCTGAAGAAATAAATGACATTTATATTTAGCTAACTCCAATGCACATAACAAAATTAAAAAGCATTTGCAAATACTGTAATTTCTGCAATAAGAGGTGATAAAAATTAAGTATCTCTGAGTAATTCTAAAGACAAAAGGATACCTCAAAAATCAAATCCCTTTCTCAACTGGTCAAAGGAAATAATCTTCAAATTGTTCTCCATCTTGCTGGATATATTAGAGAAGATGCAGTGGGGAAGGAGATGGGAACAAAATTCACAAGTATTGGGAATTGTTTCATGAAGTTGCTATGCGAAAAAGGGAGAAACTCTTTCTACAAAGGGAATTAACAGACAAAGAATTAGAAAACTGCAAAAATAAAGAAATTCATGCTTTTTAAATTTAATTGTACCATTACACAGAGATGTTATTAATAGACTCCACCCTCAAGAATATTAAGAACAAGTCATGATGATAAATTCCATTTGCTGGTGAGGATCCAAATAAAAAAATATCAAAACAACAGCAACAAGTCAATCATAACATCCATTCGTGGCATATAAATGGATATTACTGAAATACTTTTCTCTTAATGTTCTAGCATGGTGAAATCTTTTTAAATCAATGAAGTTTATATATGTTGTAACAGATCATATTTCATATGGAAAAATTAAACTGTTCTCTGCAGAGGACTGCAACAGAACCTACCCCTTTAGGTATCAAGTATCCTCCAACAATCAAGTCTTTTTGGGTCACTCTTCCGTTTCCTGGCAATACTGGATATAACCTAGAGAGAAATATTTATCTGAAGTTCAACAGTAATAACTAATACAATTTTAAAAAGTTGAGATTCCAATTTGCATTCACAAATACGCAGTATGAATGCCATATCCATTCACAGCAAAAATGTTTTTCAGAAGTACAGAACACCTTGGTGTTTCAAGGACTTTGAATCATCTGTGAGAATATGACCATCATCTGAGAAAAGTTATTCAGCAACTGAAGGCTGAGCTATTTGGTCTATGCATTTATTTGCTTTACATATGTACAAGCATGAAGTTAGATGGCCAAGCTACAGGCATTTTAGCACTACTGCTAAAGCTGAAATAGCCTTATTGATGCCTTCTCTAAAATCCTCTTAATCCCCTCACCTCACAATGAACATTTAGTATAAACATATTTTTAAAAAGTATGTCACATGCCTTTAATTTAAATCAAGAAGCTTAAAATTATTGAAGTGAATTATAAGAAAGTACCAGTGTGGGGGAGGAGGTTTTTACATTTCATCATACAGACTAAAGGTAAAAATCAAGCCTTTAATTCCTTACCTTAACAGACACGTCCTACATATGTGATACCACTTTTACCATACTTAGAAACATTAAACATTATATAATCTATCTTATTCATTGCATGAGTATCCTTAGACACAATACTGCTAATAAATAAAAGTAGAAGCTGTAAATAGCAGTAGCAACAATTAAATACAAATGCTAGAACGGACTCAAAATCCATTAGAATAACATAGAATTAAACCTTTTAGTTGTCTGCTACTTACCTCAAAGTTTCTTTCAGGACAGCTCTAATCAAAGGCAATTTTGGGACATCGTCAGCAACTGGAACTTGATCTTTCCTCAGCTTATTCACTATTTCCTCATAAACACGTTGCTGCACCTCTGGGTGCTTCGCCAACAAATATGTTGCCCAGGACAAAGTAAAAGAAGTCTAAGGAAGAAACCACAATCGTCATCATCAAGGCCAACAAGATTAAAATAATTTCAAGCCAAGAAAAACAATTGGCTTTCAACTATGTGTTTTATATGTTTAAAGTTATGAAACAGACTGGCAGTGATTCACATCTGGATTCAGTGGGATGTTGCCAGACTTCTCCATCCCCTCCTTCTTCCCTTTTCCATCTAAAAGTCCACCGCATATCAAAACAATCCATGTTGATATTTTCCCAGTGAAATATAAAAGCAACAGACAAACCAAATGCAAACCCAACTATGTAAACAACATTGAAACATAAACACTCTAAACAGCAATGGATTAACTTAGCTGTTAGTTTTCAGTATGCATTTCACCTTTCCTTCCAACAAAAACACTTCACAGGAAACAAGATAAGGAAATACTACTCAGAACATTTCCAAACCCTTTTAACCCCTTCTATGAGGGGACTACCCTATGGTGGTCCCCTCATAGAACAGAACAGAACTGATACTATCTCTGCTAAGATTATACTTTATTCTTTGGTAAGCAATGCCACACCACTATCATTTAAAAATATTTTGTGTGAAGAAGAAACAGAACACAAGGCAGGACACAGTTCAACTTTGAGCACAAGAGGATTTAAAGAAACCCATCATCTAATCTTTTTTCACCATAGCAGGAAAAATAATCAGCTTGTGTAAATGTCTTATTTTGGTCTTATGTCTAATATCAATTTAGAATGCAAATTCATCATGATGGTGACCTTTTATGTCTTGTCTTCAAACTGGGATATAATGCTAGAACTACCATTCTCATAAGCTTTTCTTGTTTTTCTTGCAATATTGAATGGCTGTGCCTTCTACAATGCAACCCAGTTCTACCCCACTCAAAGGAGCTAGCAATTGTGCCAGCTGTATACAGAACTTCTCTGATAAAAACAGTGCTCCTTCCCACCTTCCCAGTTCCTTCATAACCTCTTAAAAATTAGGACTGTCCCAGCAACAGACAAAATGCTTTGTAGCCAACAATTCTGCTGAAAGCTTTTATAATCCTCTAAAACTCTTTCAGTTTCTGTGATAAAATGAGATCTGAATTGTCAGCAGTAGGAAAAAAAAGATTCCCTCAATTTCTGTTTTGTACTTGAAAAAGAAGAAGTCAGAAGCATCATCCTCTCAGAAAAAGACTGTTGCCAGCTGAGAAAGCTGAGTCAAATGGAAAGGGAAATTCTTTTTGGCATGAACTTGAACATTGTCCTTTTATTTTTATAAAAACTGTCACACAATAAAAATGGAAAATTAATGGTCTGAAAGATTAGAAAATGAATGGGATGAATAACTGTGCTTTTCTTAACCAAACATCAAAAAGTTCTTCAAAGTCATAAGCCCTTGGGATATTTAACCAATGGAATAATATTCAGCACATAAAGTTTTACGTATGCTCCTTATTTTGGAATTCAAAAGTAATTACTGTTGGGGGTTTTTTGTTTTCTTTAGAAACCTTACAAACTTTCTTAAACCAAAAAAAAAAAAAAATCTGAATTCAATTATCCAGGGAGTTTTTATTTTCTTTAAGACCATTTTACTTTTTTACTTATTTTAAACTTTTCTACTGTACAACTATTAAAGTCCTACATAGCACTTTCTTTATCAAATTAATATCATTTGTTTTAAAAATTTGTTCAGTTACAATCATTATAATAGCAGCGTTCATTGATATTCTAAATCACTCTGCATACATTGTCTATACAATAACTCATCTTTCTCTTTCCTTATTCTTCTGATTGTCATGCTGCAGTCAGTACTGAGCTACACTGATTTCATGTGATAGAAATGAGAGGAGGGGAAGATACACACATGAAATTAATGTTTCTTCAAATTATCTGTATGGCAAAGCAGAAGAATAAATAATAAGAGACATTTAAGACATGTTCCTAGGTGTTAACATATTGGATACACCAGCCCCATTAGTCCTGAGCCCTTACTACAGCTCTTTGCCTTAGTCTGACTCTTATGTTGCCAGCACGAGCAGGGGTAGAGTGAACTTACACCTTATCCACATCATTGCTGGCCTAACATCCCCCTCCTAATGGATTCCAGCAGAAACCAGGTGTCTGATCCATAATGTGTGTCCCAGTTGATTTAATTAGCCATACCTGAAAATCCTCTACCAAACTCTACATATGAGTTTGTTGATCAACTTTTGTTCAGACTAACTTTCAGCTAACTTTTCTATTGTGGTCTACCTAAAGTAGCACAAACACCAACCTGATAAGCAAACTAGTAAAAGAAAATGTGTAAAATACAAGCTGAATGTAAAGACAATTGCTATTTTATCTGTTTAATAAACTGTGGAAGAGACTCCCAAGTTTTGGGTTCCTGTGACCCCCAGCTAGAACAGAACACTGACTTCAGTCCAGTGGAGAGAATACACACTACAGGAAGTATTCCTTATAAACAACGTAACCCCCCTGAAGAGAGCTGCTAGTGATACTGGTTTACAAAAACAACTATGCGCAAGAAAAATGGTAACAAGCTTACTGTGTCCACTCCTGCCAGAAGCATTTCAGTCATGTTGGCATAGATCTCTTCCAAAGTAAGTTCCTTATTCACTAGGAGGTCTGTAAGTAGCCCACCATTCACTGCTTCTCCTTTGTCCAGCTGAGACTGAATAGCCTTCAATTTGTTGTCAACATGGATTTGACCTTTGGGATTTAAAATAATTGTTAAGCCTCCATTTTTCTTTTTCTGCTGGTTCCATTCAGTAATCACGTTTCTTACTTATGCTACACTGCATATCTAGGGGAAAAAAAAATCTCTTTTCTTAACAAAAAGATCCTAGAGTGGTGGTGGAGGTCCTTGGGTACTCACGGCAAGGAAAGATTGAGCTGACAGGAGCCTTGGTAGCTCACAGCATGAGCTCAGAATGCTGAGCACAAAGAAAGGACACAAGAGACTTCAGGTTCCCTTTCTCCAGGGAAGTTCGAGGCCAAGTTTTTACACCCACCTGGCTTTTTTTCTGATGACTCTGCAAGAAGTGGCGAACTCTGCAGAACATGCTGCAATTCAGCACAGAGAGGCTGATACAAGATGCTAGCAGCAACCAGAAGGTCAAAGCCACAGAACTTAATTAGTCTGAAGACAAAGAGGAGGAGCATCAAGTAATAACAAAAATTGAAAAACTTCAGTGAATGACATGCTGAGCAATTTCACTCACAGTTCCGTGTATACTTTAGTGACTGCAAACAGCATCTTTGGTCAAACAATGGATTTAAGAAGAGAAAAGCTCCTCAGAAAATTAATGGCTCACAGAACGAACTTTAAAAAAAATGAAAATGCATGCAGCTTTCTAATATTTGAAAGAGAAAAAGGGTTCAGGTTTTTTTAACACTCAAGAAAATGAAAAAAAAAAAATTGCAAAGACAACTCCTTCTTCCTAGTTACATGAACTTAAATGAAAGCTGATTCATAAAGCAGCTTGGAATGTTTTATTTACCAAAAAAACCCATATTGCAGTACATCAATGTACTTCGATGTTAACTTATACACTTGTATATATATACATAAACTTTTGAACATGTTTAATTAATTGCCAGAGCCTAGTTTATTAACTTTCTAGTCAGTTTTAGTGGTGATTATTTGTCAGGGTGCTTAATTAAAATTTTGCTGAAGTCAACAAAACTACCCTCATTAAAACTGAAGTGGCTTAAGATAAAACCTTGACAAAGAACTTGGACCTGGAGTGACAAGTGGGCGCTGAAACAGATGAAGATAAAAAAAGAAAGAGCAGTGTAAAATAGGAGAGTTTTGAAATGTACTGGTAAAGTTTGTTTTCAGCAGAATATTTTTTAAAACAGTTCCCCTGGCCAGTCTGCATTTAATATGAAACTTAATTCTGCCACAATGTCTTCTTATAATTTTACAAGAGAAATGCAGCTTGTCCCATTCAAACACACACAGAACCTGCAGAAATACAGGTGAACTTTTCTACTACTAAATCTTACTAAATTTGAAGAGTCCGTCCCAGGATCTGCAGAACTCTCTCCAGGGTTTTGGAATGAGTGGACGAAGCCATTTGGGAATAGCACCTGCATACATAGTGGTCTTAAACATGCTAAACATCAATTCCAGAGCCTCAATATATTCAACAGTCTGCTGTGGGACGTTGTTTTCCAGGCAGCCCAACCGGCATTCGTACAGAATAGTCGCCACACCTACACATAAAAAAATCAAAGAATTGGCTATACACATGCATCAATACATATTAATAATTTAAGGAATTAAATAACAGAAAATGGAACTACCTTACAAGAAATTATTATTATTATTACTATTATTATTACTTCAGTTGGGGACCAGATAAAACAGAAATTCAAAACACAGTAAAATAGCCCAGCTAAACATTGTAGCAAGAGAGTAGTTGCTATGTCAATAATGCTCAGCATGAGAACACAGCCAGGACTTCCACCAGAAGTAGAGCAGCCTCCAGCCTGTTTGCTGTGTTTTGCATTGCATTACGAATCCTGAGGCTGCCCTGTTGGCCTCTGAACCCACAGGGACACACGAGTCCAGAGACATTGCTGATAACTGGTGACAATGCAGGAGTTTCTGCCCGTGGCTGTGTCTGCCATCAGCCAGTAGCAAATGAATGCTGAGTCTGTATAAATGGATAGAAAGCTTGCACTCCAGACAGTGCTTTTACTGCACACCCCATACTCCACTCAGCCCTGAAAAATAGCAAGTGTGACACTGCTGCAAGCGACAATGTTGACTGTCTCTGGTTGTGATTTGCTGCTATTTTCACAGATGTTTTTCAGCAGTACTGGAGGCATCCCCACTAGAAATTATCTTTACTGACAAAAATAATTTTAAAATTCAGTTATTTTCAACTCAATCTTCCTTCCCTAATTTTCCTCCCTGGGAAGATATTTTTCTGTGCCTTTTATTTTTTTTTGTGCCTCTTTCAGAAACTGCTAGTTCTTATACATCCTCTTGCTGCTTACATGGTCCTTTCAAAGAAATCTTACATATCGGTTCCCTGAACAGTTACAGTGTAAGTTAAATAAACAGCAAGTCATATAGAAAATAAGTGTGTGCCAGACTCAAGTTATAAATGAAAAACTAAAAGAATGTGAAGAATTTAAACTAACCCATCAGTTATAGTGAATCTGTAAGCTCACAGTTTGAAATTCCATAAACTGGTAGTTAAATGCCATTTTTAGACACTATTAATGTGAAACAGACCAAGCAGGCAGCCAACAATTTGATACAACATCTTCATAAGTGAGCAATTTGGAAATTCTTCAAATCCCAAATTACTCAGCTGCCTGTCAGCAAAGAGTACCAATGTTTTTAAAAGGCATTACATATAACAAGATGGGGTTGTATGCAGTCAGTTAAAGAAATACATGAAACATGTATCACCACAAGATTTCTGTAAGAACAAAGGAAATGCCATACAGGCTCAGGCCAGGGTTCCATTCAGCATTCCCTCATTAATGGTAGCCAGTGGTAGATTATATTAAAGCAAGCATAACAGTCCCACACTTGTCATGCATAGACAGGGAAAAGCAGTGTCTTTTCCCACATTAAGCTATGAACTGATTTTAAATACATCACATGACGACTCCCCATTGGAATTTAGCTGGTATATTGTGAAGTTAACATGTCTTAGAAGTCACCTGTAGGAAGGCCAGCACCCCTATTCTTGAGAAATCAATACAGAAATACAGAGTACTGAGACTGTTCAAGGCCTTGATTGAACATTTTACCTATATACCAGCATTTCCATGGGAATTGCTCCTTAATACAAGGTGTCAGGTCTTTGGACTCTGCAAAGGAATTCTACTGATATCCATTGCACTAACTAGGAAGATACACGAATATAGAATATCAAACTTCCCTTTTCAGATTAATCACAACGGGCCACAGTCATTTGGCAGAAATGCCTAACCACAACCATGCTGCTTTACACCCATTCTCTTTACAGATCCAGCCTGGGCTTACCTTCCATTGAATACTTGAAGAAAAGTTTGTTCACATTGGTCACTGTTTCCCCATCCTCCTCTTGACTTCTGAGGGTGTGGATTCTTTTAATTAAGTCTGTGATAACTTCATTGACTCCTTCAGAGTAAACAGCCACATCTTTGGGTTTCAGAATTTTTTGGCTCAGTACACTTCTCATTTTTAGCCATTGCTCACCCTCCCTAGAAAAAATTATTAATAATGTCTATACATAGTTTTCCTTAACAATCATCAGTTGGGTGAGAGCTCTGCAACCAAACTGTTTGCGATTTTTCATGTCAAATGAAAGCAAGTGGTAAAATGAAAATGATGATAATGTATATTTTGTATTATTCTCCTACAATTTTATTCTGTATTTATTGCACGTCCTCATTAAATTTCAGTGTTGCAACATGTATGTTCAGGTGTAAGTAAGTCTCTGGGTTGAGTGTCAGAACTTACCCACTCAGTGTTCTGAAATTGACAAGCATCCCAAGGTTAGGAGTACTTAATGCAAGAAATTAGTAAAATATTCTACTAAAATTGCTTTAAATAAGTATTTGAATGGGTAATTTCCCTCTAAATAAGCATCCTATGTCAGTGGGACTGTGAGTAGTTCCCAGCGGCAACTAACCACACCCACACATGCTGCCAGGTTATGCAAGGTGTACAGACAGGTAACTCTTCTGGAATCAGCCAGATTCGAAAATATCTGTGTGGAGATGCACTACAGAGTGAATTGACAATTCTTGACTTCTCTACATTAGTCTACTGAGGGGGCACTTTGGTGAACAATAAAGCTAAAACCAATCTGAGCCAACAATTCCACACAGCTACCAGATGGAACAGTCTAGAACTGATGCAATTAACCCATACTCATGTAGTGCAGTGCCAAAGCTGGTAAGCTCTGTTCTGCAAAATTGCTTGCAGGTACGTGAGTCCGCTCAGACAACTCCAGCTGATACACATTCCCAAAGAATGTCTTCATGCAAAGTAGCTCACTGCATGTTCAACTACACATCATTACCATCCCTTTGAAACTCCACAAATTCACAGCATTCATCACAAATACCTACTCACTTCCCCCCACTAGACACAAAGATGTCCCCACACAGAAAAGCCTAATTTCCCAGATGACCTGTGCAGTCCTTCAGAAAATCACTAAACTTATACAAGAAAACAAGGAAAGTGGAGGAGTACCAACACTTACGCAGAAATGAGCCCCGTGGCTCTCCCCCGTAAATCTCTGTACTCCTGCCAGGATTCCATGTTGGCTCTTTGTGGTGCTCTGCCTTCTGCTCGGAGGACTTGAGCAACCATGTCTCGATCTGCAATGGATACAACAAACTGGGGACCAAAGTGAGACTTGAAGATCTTTCCATATTCCTGAGTGTGTTTTTGCTATAGCATCACCAACAAAGAGAAACAGAAGTAAAGTATTACTAAGGAAGACTATCACAAAAGGAAACTAACAATTTGTCATACACAATCTCTCACATGGAGAATTTGATCTCCAGCCTTCCAGTCAAGGAGCAGTTTCAAATGTCAGGAGAAGCATCTAAGCATTACTGTGAAATATTCACAAGGAAAACAGAGATGTCATATGGTTCAGGACCCCTGACTGAAAAGACCCAAAGTTCTAAGGCACAGAGTGTGAGTGAAACCAAACACTGAGATGATGAAAGGACCTGGTGCGCTTAAAAATACATCCCTTCAGATCAAACAGGTTAGAAAGAATGTCTGCAAAAATGAAAAATATGGAAGCATATAGGGTTAAATTAACAGTATAATACAAAGATACAATTTCATATCTTTTGTAAATAACTACTTACTCTGCCATTTAATTGCTTATAAAAAAGCTATGTATAAGTTTCTCACACCTAACCAAGAACAATGACAGCACAACAGCCTAGTCAAAAACTGCATTTTGGAACAGCTTTGTCAGCAGTGAACTTGAGAGAGACATATGCTAATTCTGCAAAAGAAGGGAAAAGGTCAGGTCTTATTCTTGCAGTGAGGTTTATTGAGTGGTTGATCCACAAATCATGTGATTCAAGCTGAAGGCAAATAAGAGGATTGGAAATTAATAAAGAGGATTGGAAAACATTAAAGTGTGTATATAAATGAAAAGAAACAAAAGCAACACAAAAAGTTTTCCAGTCAGAATGCACTATCACTGTCCCATGAAATCTTACTGATTATTTCAAATAAATTTCATTCTGACATGAAGTGAAACTCTCAACTCTTACAAATCCACTTGGAGTTGAGGTACATCCTCATTTCAGAGGGGGAAAAAAACCCCCAAAACTGCAAAGCAGTTATTAAAAAGATATTATTAAGTCTTTAAAAATCAATTTTAAAGCCTTTATTTCTGGTTAAAGTATTAAGACAAGTTAAACTGACCAAAGTTTAACTTTGACACATTACCTACATTCTAATCCAAAGACATCTGCACACAGAGTTATGCTGAATGTAAACCTAAGGTAGGTGACACCAACTACACTTGTGAAAGTCTAGTATTGACCCAAGACTAACTTATGCAAAATATATTTTATTCAATCTTAGTTACAGAGATGAGTTAGCTACTGAATTGCCAACAATAAGTTTAAGACACATGAATCACTCTTCAGAATATGATACCAAGTGCATATAAAAAATGTAACTCTTTCTGTCTAGTTTCCAAATAAAACATGAGTTGTGCAATTGTGGTCACTGCCAGTCACCTCTCAACTACTTTTGGAACACAATGGCCAACTTCAGTCTAAGTTCTGAAGGTCTCCCACAACGATATTCTTACCGTTTTCAAAAATCAGCATCTGGATTCATATGAGACACACAAATTAGTCATCCTGATGAGGGAAATGCTACGGCAGGACTCAACTGTTGTCATTTCTGCTTGGTCTGCTCCTAACCAACACCACAGACAGAGCAATATAAGAACAAGCACTCCCAAAATCCAAAGTATCTCTTGCCTTAGAGATATTTTTGGGATACCAAACTGGGAGATAATAACTTTGAGAGTATGTGCCTTTAAAGGAAGGAATAATTTGGGAAAGAAATGCAGCAAGGAAAAATCAGTGGAGTGAGTGGAATACAGGCCACCAGTCACAGAAAAACAGGTTCAACAAATTTTGCTATTTATGGAGCAGTTTGGTTTTTTCACTGATGGTTTACATGGGACAATGAACTTCAACAGAAAACAAATTAAGTGACAAATTAAATACCAGTTTTAAACCAGAAATGGACAGGGACAAAGTATTTGGTCATTTCTTTCTTTCAATAGACTGAACATCATTCTATCAACTTCATGTATAAAAAATGCCCAGGATTTCTTTTTCCATATTTTCCATCACAACACAGGTTTTTCTTTCCCTTGTTTCAAACCTTGAAAATGTTCCACTCTAGTGCTTCACATACCACTCTCACACCAGTCGTTCTTTCACACACCATGAATTCAAACTGCCAGCATCCAAATCCCTCCCTCCTCACCTTTCTTTTCTTTATCCTTGCATAACACTGATGAGACAAAAGAGATCTAACCCCATCAACTTAGAAATACTTTCCCTTTGTCATAATTGCTGTAGGCATTACTACTTTGGCCAGGACTAACTGGAATCATGTTACTGAGAACAGAACCTCCTTGTGAAAAAGTGCTCAGCTTCCCCACCCCTTCTGCATATAGCACACAAATATTTTTATGTGCCAAGGGACATCGTTTAAGCAGCTGTGCTGGTTACCAAAGAGTTTGAGATTAATTCATTCCTGATGTTCACTGTATTGTTAAATTAAACAGACTGTTATTAATCCAGTTAATGCCTACTTGCATTCTACATGTAGGCAAACAGGGCATCCTGTGATTCAAAGCAGAATAAAAACTGGTACTATATTGCAACTCCTCCTTATCCTTCCTCACACTTTCCTTTCTAGGAATAATATTCACTAAACAAAAAAATACCCATATCAGCTAGTGGTAGCAAAAAGCATATACTATTTAGGATGTTTTACATTCTTTATAGTATTTTGAATAATTTTCACTGTTCTGTCAGGGAAAGAACTTGAAACCAATGATAGCATCTTTTTAGTGTTATGAAACTTCTATGAGTACCTCTCAAATTCTGTACACCACCACAGAGTTAGAGGAAAAAAATAAACAGAATTAAACAAAAAGCTTCAGTTGTCTTCAAGTTTCATCTGCCTGTGTCTTGGTTAGCAAGCAATCAAATTCATCATGAACAACGTAGTTTGGCTGCCATGGAACACAGCATATACCCTAACATTTATTCTTAAAAATCTAAATAGTAAATATAAAAAAGCTAGACAAAACTAAGCAACTTAGGTGATTCTTTTTTTTCTGTCTCCTGTCTCTTTCTGGTGTTTTTAGGCCCTTTGTAAATCTTAACTTTCTAGTTTTGATTCTCAAACCACTTAAAGTTCTGTTTTCTTTAGTTTCCCTTTTTTATTTTTATTTCCCTTTCTCTCTCTTTTTTCTTCCTGAAATTTCAGTAATTTTCAGGCAGCAAACCTCTTGGGGCTGACTGTGAATTTCTTCTAGAGATTTGGAAAAGGTCACCACGAAAAGCAAAATAATAAATGCGCCAATTGAGGTGTTCTCAACGAGATCTGTACTGCCAGTGGAAAGCATTATGGATCCACAGCTGCAAAAGGGTGAAACACGCAACTTTACTCCCTTATACACAAGTGCTTCCTTTAAAATAGCTTGGACTATACAGGGAAAGGGCCCAGGAGATGCACTGTGACTTTTTAGGAAGGAAACCCACATGTTTGGCCAAGCAACCAAAAGAATTCGTCTCTGGATAGCGACAGCCTTACGGTACGAGCGCTGCCCATGCCAGCATCCCGAGGCGCTGCACAGAGAAGGAGGATCCTTGTCCACCCAGCTCCCGCCGTGCCACGCAGGGATAAAGCGCCTCACCCACCCTCACCAGGTGCGACCGACGGAGGGGACCCGCCGCGGCCCGCGGGACGCCACAGCAGCGGAGCTGCCCAGACCAGAGGACGCTTCTCAAGCCCCACCCGGCCTCTGGTTCGCTCGACCGCCTCCCTCCCGCTCCAGCACCGCCACCCGCCAGGTGACAGGAGCCGCTCTCTGCCCGCCCTCCCCTCTTCCCTCCCCTCACGCGGCCATCCGGCCCCTCTTCCCGCCACCCGCTCTCCTTCCCCGCTCCACTGTGGCGGCCGGGGAGGGGGCGGCAGGGCCGGCAGCGCCAGTCGCCACCAGCCCCGGGCCTGTCCCTCACCCCGGGGAAAGGTTCAAACCGCCCGCCTCCTGCTGAAGGGACGGGGGCGGCCGCCGGGGACTGCCAGCGCTGACGGCAGCGGGGCCCGGCGCACCTACCGCCCCCTCGGGGGATCGATATAGGCAAAGTGTATTTATGTAAGGGGAGGCCGGGGTAAGGGAGACAAAATGGTCTCTGATCACAGCGGAGCAGGGCCAGGCCGGGCTGAGGGAAGGGCAGCGGCGGTGGTGCCTCAGCCGCGGCAGGGCTGGGGCAGCCCAGAGTGCCGGCACAGCCTCACGGCACGGCTGGGTGCTTCCCAGCCCTGCCAGCCAAAAGTAAGCCCTCTGCAAGCTTGTGAAACAGCCCACTTAAAAAAAATGGTACTTTTTTTTTTTTTTTTTTGTCTGTCAGCCTGAGGCACCTCCCTGGCGCCTCAAAACGCGCACAAAGATTCGCGGGGAGCGCTCGCGGGCACCGGGGCACGGGGAGCCGGGATCGTGGGATTCCTTGTGAAACAAAACTGCCGGAGCCTCCGGTGCTGCGGGAATTGGAGTGGGGGATCCCCTGAATCCTGGCTCTCCCCAGCAGGAAGGCGGCGTGCCGATGCCCAGCTGCGGTGCTGCTAACCCGGCGATTCACCAGCGTTGTACGAGGGGAGGAAAGGAAAGGTAGAAGTAATCCTGGCGTGATTTAAGCATTAAGTAGCCGAGTGAGCTGTACCTGGATTTCATGAATGCGGCCGAAGCCGTCCTTCCAGAAGAACTCGTAGAGGTTATAGAGGGTGTTGGGTCCAGGCATTTCCTGCAGGCTCTTCACCCTGCCCAGGCGGCGCGGGGGGGCCTCCAGCAGCTCCGCTCCGCGCCCCACGTCTTTGTTCCCCGCTGCTGCCCGCGGGCTGTCCCGCACCTCCAGAGACTGGCTGCTGCACAGCCGAGACTGCCCGGGAAACCTGCTGCTGGCAAAAAGCGCCTGGTTAAAGTAAGTCCTCTCACATTCAAGTGTCTGCTTGCATTTCATCGTCAAAACTCTGGTGAAGAAAGACATGTCTTTTAATGTCAGATGGGTCCACTTTGCTCCTGCAGCTGCTTTTTATTTGGTTGCTCTTTCTTCAGTGCCTGCTTTAACTTGTACAAGCAGCACTTCTCTGTGGGGATAAGAAGCGAGCAGAGTCCTCAGGCAGGTGCAAAAGGGTGCTCTTTATTGCCCAAAATCAGGCCTTTTTAAGCAATTAGGCCTTTATAAGTTACATATTTTCAAAGGATTACAAATGTAATTCAACCAACCACCATAAACCACGATGTAAGCATGTGACAGTTATATAACTTGTTTTTTACGGTTACGTAACTTGTGTTCTACCTCTATTCCAGCTGACTCATTCCCCAAATTCTTTTCTACTTAGCCGAAGTACAAGGAGTCAGTCATGATTTTACGAAGGCCACAGGGCTCTTATTCTGTAAGGCTTTGCCTATCTGTAACATCTTCCCCTTCTCTGATTATGTGTTTTCTTGCTAAAACAACCTGTACTGGTAAAGCCATTATCTTGTTAAGGCTACTATCAATCATTCGTTGCACACAAGATAAAATACATGGGATGCATATCACAATGAATAAAAACACACCAAAGATAATTATGCCACACTTCCTAAATGCTTAAGCCATCCCCGAAGCCGAGGTTCTTGACCCATGAAAACATACCCGACCAATCACCCTCATCGTGCTGCTGTAGCTGCTTAAGATTACTGATACTTTCGTGAATGGATTCTGAACCATCACTTAAGTTCACGCAACACATGCTGTCAAATTCTCCGCATCTGTGGCCCTGAGCCAACAGCAAGAAGTCAGTGGCCGCCAAGTTCTGCAGTGTTGCATGTCGCACCCAGTTAATGTCGATTAGCATTCCTGAAAGAGCAGCACTAGTAGCATTAACTTCCTTTGCAAGCCAGCAGCTAAGCTTGATTAAGGAAGCCAAAGCGTGAGCAGTACCAATTGATGGTATCCAGCTACCAGAGATGTGCTCTGCAGTGTTCCAAAAGGTTATCTTTGGATCGCATTTCTCATTAAGAACATGTGCTGTGCCTAACCTGGTGCTGCAATAATTAAAGCAGTCCGATTTGGATGAAACAAGGTTAGTTGGCCAATGGTGCAAGGTCTGCCAGCAGCTTTGCCTGGTATACCTTTCCAGACACACACTCTGCATATTAGGAACAAGTCTGAAGGGAGAGCAATAGCACTGATACCAGATGCCAGTTGACTTTCCAAGGTCCGGTTGCACCACAAGGAAGCATTGCTAAAAATATCTTTAGGAGAGACATCAAAGTTAACACTGTTCATATAAATGTCAGGTGTGTAGTTTCTGGACTGGCACCCTCTGCCAAAGGAAGAGGAGCAACTCCACAGCAAGAAAGACACGATAGCAAAGTGCCGCGAGCCTGCGAGGAGGTTAATTGAAACTGCTTGCATAAAGAGCGTGCATTCTGGTGAAGAAAGTCATGAGATAGCTTAGCCTGGGCAAACTTATTTTACACAGCGTTTGGCGTGACAGTGATATCTGCATACTTATTACCTTCTGCGATAGGCCTGGGTAAACCTGTGTGAGAACAAACGTGTAACACATAAAAGTCATGCTGTCGGTTGTTAGTCAAAAGCCATAGTGTTCGCATAACTGTAAATAAAAGTGGGTTATCAACATATCACAAATAGGCAAATTCTAAATGAAAAAGTACATTAGCAGCATACGCAGAATCAGTTACAACACTGAGTGGTTTGTGTGAAAACAATTGAAAAGCATAGCGGATAGCAGCTAACTCCACAATTTGCACTGAAGCATTTTGCACTGTCAGAACCCTTTTATGCCATTGGGCAGAGTCACCCTTACACCAAACTACTGCAGCTTTGCTGGTTCTGCTGGATGCACCCATAAACAGTCAGTCCATAGACGGGGCTCATGCTGCAGCAGTGTTTTGCATGTAAGGGGAGGCTACCCACCTCCGTCCACAAGCGATTGTGAAGGGTTAGTGAATATACAATTGTCCCGAAAAGTCTGCAAGTGCAATCTGAAAGTGTCCTCTGACAACCACCATGACAAGTTTTCTTTGTTCGCAGGCACATAGATTACATGAGGGTCTTGGCCACTGAGCGTCTGAAGCTGCTCTCTGCCTTTCATAATCAGCTGTGCAAACACTGACAATCCCTACAGTCTTTGTTGCCATGAGGTAGAAATAGCCACTCTAACATATGCAAGGGATCACTGTCATCAGCAAACCACTGAAACAAAACTGCAAAAGGTTGAAATTTACTAGCTACTATGGCAAGAGAAATGGGTTTATCGAGGTCCCATCTCCAGCCCTGGCACTATTCCAGTGCCTCAGCTGTAGAGTAAATGCACCAGTCTGCCACTTGCTGCTACAGCCTGGAGTAACAGCAAGCAGTAATTACCGTACTTAATCATACCAAAGTAATGAACTCTAAAGTTTGAATACCAAGATGCTATCACTGATGCATGGAGTCATTCATACCTCTTAGAATTATTATGCTTTACTTGATGCTGAATGTATTGCATCCCACACAGACATTGCTTAGAAGAGTGAGATCATTAGTCATGATTTACTACACAAGAACTACAGCACTGTCCTAAATACAGCTACTACTAGTAATTCCACAGGAATCAGTATCAAGCCATTTGCATTTAGTGGGTTGTTGTGGTTTTTTTCAAGTTTATGAAGGGTGGAGAGTAGTTTCAAAGCAATTCATAAAGCTTTTTAAGAGAGTTATGTAGAGGGACACGGCCTGACTTGCTCAGATAAACCTGTCACAGGCCCCTCCCATTATACTATATTACCATTTTGCTACTAACTGTTGCCATTAGAGCTGGTCCAAATTACTATCAGAAGTAAACAGTGCTTTAAACTGGGGACAGGAAATCAGCACCAGAATACTGCACAATTATCTCTTCTATATATGCCACTCAAGCACTGCCATGGCTGGTTCCAGGTTGTGAGGCAGAAGACTCAGCACAAGAGAAAGAACCAAGTGTTACAGGGTAGGGCTCACAGTCTAAACAAAGTTTAAACTGAAGCAGATCAGTTCCCTTTCTAAAAATTACCTGATTCTGATACAGAGATCAAAACCAAGCACCATCTGTTCTCAATTACGCTTCCAATATTTCTACAGTCCCAATTTGTCAATTCATGCAAATAAGAAACAGAATTCAGTATTGTCCTGAAGTCCATTTGTCATACAACCAGGATAGCTGTACCACGCATACTCCTCCCAGTATGTTAAGATTTATACCAACCTATTTTGAACCAACAGAGGTTGCTCCTAAAGCTCTACAATCAGCGGAATAACACCTCTTAATACAACACCAAGTAGCGTGTTACATTATTAAGCAGATGTTATTTAGAAAACATTCTTCTGCCACAAACTGCCACCATTTCTCCTATAATTTTCTAGAATTATATTGCAGTCTTCATTTAAAAAAAACCCTCAGGAATCTTTCCTTCACACATTCTTCCAACTTGCCTTGTGAGAAGTCAAAATGCTTTTTGATTCATTAATAACTTCTGTGGTGACAGTGCACTGTTCAGCAATTATGAAGGTTTTATTGCAAGGTTAATAAATAGAATATAAATAACAAGAGAAACAGCTTTTATTTGAGCAGCTTCTCAACACTAGCAAGAAAAATGAGGACAACGAGCAGAGAATTTATTTGTATTTACTACTAATGCTTTCCTTGAGTTTACTTTGGAGATAGAGTCCCTCTTTCTTCTTGTCTTCAACCTCTAAAATATTTCTGACCAACTTGTTAGAATTTTAATACAGGTTAAGTCACAAGTATAAATTAGCTCTTGGTTTAAAAATATAATGTAAAGTGCTCCTCTTGGGATTTGTTCAGCTCACTGAATGATTTTATTCAAACATTTTGAAAAACAGTATATTGTTGAGCAGACACAATAACCAGATAAATATTTCAAACATCAGTACAAACTTCATTTACAAAACCTTTTCAGGACTCTTCTGAAAAAGGATCTTCAGCTGATAAAAATAAAATCTATTATTTACCCTGAAAACCAGACAAGTACTTATCTTGAACGAAGTGGCCTGTATGTTTCTGCCCTCCGGGCATGAGGAAATGAGGGCATAAGACAAGGAGCCAATGCCATACAAAAAAGTATGTGCTGTGACATAGTTTTCAAAAATATTTTCATGGTAAGATTTAGTTCGTTCTTTGCTTTCCCATTCACATATGAGAGCACATACATTGGTAAGTAAATACGTGGCTATACAGATGCCTGTAAAAAAGTCTTTTAAAGGACCTGTCATAAATTTCAACTTAATCTTTTCAGCTACAGGAACAAATACATGGATCCACAGTTTCAACAAAACACCCAAGTGAA
This sequence comes from Aleadryas rufinucha, assembly GCA_013397815.1. Classification (NCBI taxonomy): domain Eukaryota; kingdom Metazoa; phylum Chordata; class Aves; order Passeriformes; genus Aleadryas; species Aleadryas rufinucha. The sequence continues at coordinate 520,545 of VZTH01005158.1, forward strand.
GATGTCACTTCCGGAAGCGTTTGAACAGGGGGTGGATGTGTTTGTTTGAAGATGCCTTGCTCCGTGACGAGTGGTATTCCATGTAAACTGTATCATCTGCTCCGGACATGGAGCTCATGGTGCCTGTACGACGGGACACCTGCAAGTACAAGGAGCATAAGCACGTGCTTAGTGTATGATCAGAGGTTTTAAAAGTATTTTCATTGCATGTGACTTACAAGATTTACTTCAAAATCTGTAAAAATAGATCTTTTACCTTCTCCTTCAAATATGATGGAGAAAGATATGAATTACATGTCTAATTTCTTCCAAGTGACCAAAAAGTGAATTATTCCAATAGCTAAAGGCTAATGCAAATTAGAAAAATAAATCTAATTTAGACTAGGGTCATCAATGACATCACATTTAGAACTGGATGGAAGTGAAATGGTCCGGTTCTGTTCCACCTGTGGTCATCCATTTCAAAGAATTCTTCATTACCTGAGCTGACTTTGAACCATATTCTCCAGCAACTACTTCCTCCTCAGCATCCAGGTCAGATGCTTGCAGGACTTTCTGGAGAAGCTGCTGCTGTTCTTCTTTGGTTGAAAACGAAAGTTCTTCCTCTTCCATGCCTGCTAGCTTTGTGATTACCTACGAAACAGAGCACACTACAAGGTGAGGGCTCTTCCTCCTCACCATTAGCTATTCAAAACCAAGACAAGGATTTCTGATTCCATATCCTGTCGGAACTGCCTTCAACTTTTATTAATGGTTAGAACAACTTCACACTACAGATAGCACAGATACATATAAAATCTTGCTAAGTGATGTACATATACATACACATCTCTTGTTATATTCTAGCTAGAAATGCAAAAGACAAACCTTTGGGGGGAAAAAAGGAAAAGAAGAAAGAAAAGGTCTGGGCAGAGGATGACAGCTAAACACTGTTTATACCAGCTTGACCAAGAACCTGACCAAAGCACATATAACTCAGATAAGTGTTCAGCTTACCGCAAGGTTAGTGCCATGCTGAAGGCTCTAGATTTGCCTAGTTTAAGAACCAGTATTTTATATTTAACAAAAAAAATCCACTAGCTCTGCAGAGACTGAAAATTTTCGCAAGAAGCATTCAGGACAATGGGGAAAAAATCCTAACAAATTGAGATGTACAGCTGTTGAGAGACAGTGCAGCAACCTGCAACGGAGCATCAGCAGCAAAGCAAAAGGACTCTTCCAGTTTTTGAGTACTTAGACACTGGGTAACTTCAGTTAGGTTCGTTCTCCTTGGAATTCTCAGTAACTCATCTGGTAACTGTGGGTGCAGGGCACATGTGACCTACTGGCAATGCAGTGCCATGGGCTCCACCAGCTGACAAACCTCCACTTCCGAAGAAATGAAAAGATCTCAAGCTTCTGTTACAAAGCTTTGCAACAGGCAGCTTACTTTCTTAACGAGAGGTATTTTGAAAATTTCACAAGAATTTTCCCTGTAGTTAAATGCATTCTGTAAGCACATGTTTATACATAACAATCAGTTTTTCCACTGTTCCCAACTTGACAAGGTTTTGAGAAAGACATTCTAATTCAGCCATTGATTATGTAGTGTTTCCCCTCCTCATCTTTTCTGCTACCTCTTGAGTCAATACAATTATAAACTAATTACCTCAGCAGTCTGGGCTGGAGCAGATCACAAAAACACTGTAAATAAAGTTAGAAGTAAAACAAATCCATATTAGCTGCCAAGTACTGTTTTAAAAAAAGGGGGTAGGGAAACACTGGAATGAATAATTAGTGCTGTGAGATGTTATTTGTGGCAATTTCTAATTTGAAAAAGGATATTTTCCTGAGAAAATGTCTGAGAATCCATGGAAGTAATCTGTCCTACATGGCAAAAGGAACACTCTGGCCCTCCTTCTTGTTTATTTAGGAGGATAAGTGCTATGGTCATCTCAAAAATAAAGAAAAAGGAGTCACAAAAATAGATTTTAAATTGCATTTGCCTGTTTCCAGCTCTGGTTGCAAAACAGTGCTAGCATGATTCATAAAATGGAAAGAATTCCCACTGCATCATCTTTTAAGATGTCCAACTGATGCCCTGTTTGAAGTTATCACCAATTCTTTAATATACAGAGTTCTTCTGCTACTGGTTTAAAATTTAGCTAACAAAAAAAACTAGCTAGCAGTACACTCCAAGCAGTAAATTGCAATAAGGCTGATATTTCAGAAGCAAAGACAAGATAAGTGGATTTAGCAAAAACATATTACTCCAGTTCTTTTTTTGATGAAAGGCAGAGAATGGAGCTATTGAGAGACGGGAAGAAGAAAGTAAGTCCTAAACAAAAAGTGCAAACTGTTACCCCTTTAAACTAGTAATGAATTTTTAGTTATTTAGGAACACAAATTCTGACGGAGAGGACTTTAGCACTGAAATAATTACCTAAAGAAGAGATAGAGTCTCCATATTTGGAAGACAAAGAAGGCAGATGTGCTGGGAATGACATATACATAGTTCATCTTTGCTTGGAATGAAGAAACACAGTAGATGGTCTTTTGGAAGTTTCTTTCAGCCCTATTATTCTTTGATGCCAGCTATGACTAAGTTTGACAAAAAGAAGAAAATAGATAGTCTAATGTTTTGTTTCTAATCTGGGAATAAAGAACATTCCAGTACCGGTCAGCAAAAATGTTGCTCCGGATATTCAGCGGGCCACTTGCACTGCTTTTGTCCCACATTACACCAAAGCTCCTAGGACTAAGAGCTCCCTCCTTGCAAAATGAAATCCCTCTATTTTAACCTCTTTCTTAGTTCTAAAATCCAAGGCATTCAAATATAAGTAAAGGAACTGCTCTCATCTTCCTGGCTATAGCCACATAGATGCATTTGCTGTAATTAGTTGCAGCTTAGTACTGATCTACAACTTTGTCAGAAGAACACATTCACTACAAAGGGAAACAAAGTTTTCACCTACAAAGACTGTGACATGTCTGTTTCTAAAGAGCTCTTTAATGGGCTGCTCTTTCCAGAGCAGTCATTTACTCCAGCCCAGCAGTTCAGGGGGATGTCCCGTACTGGTGCCTCACGCAGAGAAGCTCTTGAACAGCCAGATGTGGGAGCCTTATTTTTTATTCTCCTCACCAGTGCTTCTCACTGGGAAGGCTTCTAATCAGAGCAGTAAGCTCCAGTTTTGTAAAGGCATCATTTACCTAAACCGAAGAGCTATCATGATACTCTGCTGCCTTTAGCAGCCCAACAGATGAGCATATGGCGCAGTCCATGCATTAAAAGAAAAATACATGAGATACACCATGAAATCTATAATATAGAGGAGCTTTGGTGAAATGAGATGTTATGTTTGGAAGATGACAACATAGTGAAATACTGGTATGAGACTGGAGCTCTTTGGAACTTACTTGTCACTTCTTAAGTTTTGCAAGTCTAAATTGCTGCTGCTCACTCTGACAAGAACACTCAACACTGCTCTATGCAGAGCCAGTGTGATAACGTATCATGGGAGGCCTGCACAGATGGACAACTGAACAGCACAAACATAAACCAACCATGAAGGACCATGCACTGCACTCTGCAAGGTGCCTGGTTTGAAGTTACACCACTTACCTTTCTAGAAGCTGTACAAAGCTACCTGTATCTGCCCTCACAATAATATAGATGATAAAACAATACTGGAGCAGTTCTCGCTTGCAAGAAAAACCTTCATTAATGCATTCCACAACTGGAATTCTCAAGTACTGCACCAAATACAAACACTAAACAACATGAAAATAACATTCTTAGGCCCCAAGCGTAATAAATAGAAGGGACAAGTTACCTTGAAGCTATAACCTTGATCTACAAGAAACCGTTGCCGTTTTGTTGAATATGCCATTTCCTGAGTGTCTTGGGATACAAGGGAATAAAAAAAGGCATTGTATTCCTCTGCAACCATGCCTAGAAGACAAAAGCACTCAGTGATTAGTTGCATTTGGAACACTGCAACAGAGAACAACAATGGAATAAATACTGAAAACAGGTGTTTAAGTTGTCCCCACAAAAACTATTTGCATTGTTTAGCTGCACCCAGACCTTGCATAAACTGACACAGCACGGAAACTCCTACTTTTGTTCTTAATAACTTGAGGATAGGTGAAAAGACAAAAACAGAAAAGGAAATGTAGACTAACAATCACACAGGTGCTCCAAGAAGAATCTGCTGCTTTATTCTGCTAAGAAAGGTGAAAGATAAAATTGTTTTTAAGTCTATTATGCCAAGAAGAAGTGAAAAGTCAAGAGCAAGGTTGCCGTGCATGTCAAAAAAGTTCAACAGAAAAAGACAAAGGAAAAGTTTTATCCATGTAAACTAGAGTTTGCAGTGTTTTTGAATTTAAAAAGTGAGACAAAGATACTTAGCTAAGAATTCATAGGACTATCTGAAGACCAGCATATACCAGGCTGTGTATAAACGATCTTTTTACACTTACAATCCCTAAGGTCTGTTACCCTGGTAACAGGGCTCTCTTTTAAAATCCAGGGTTTCACCAAGACTTTGTAAATTCATGAACATGGGTTTTGTTTTCATTTTCAAACAAAGCCTCACCTGGAACAAGTACAAACTGCACATAAAGTAAGTGTGTGCAGAGCTTAAGTCCGAGTAGCAAGTATTTTAAGAATAATTTTTCTAAACAAAAAAAAAAATTCCTTTGGCCATGTTTTACAAAAACATGCTAATCGAAAACTAAATCCAATTTTTAAAAGCAAGTAGTCTGCAGTATCAAAAATGTGACTTCTACAGGCTTGCTTATTAGAGTAATACTATGATTCTTTACAAACGATTTAATGTTGAAGAAAATATTAAGGAATGAAAAAGTGAGAGAACTGCCGAAGAACAAAAAGTCACTTTTCTTTCAGCTTTTTTTGTCCTTCAGAAGTTTTCTCATCACTAAATTCACTGACCCAGAAGATGCTTCACTGGTATAAAGGTACATTCTCTTTGACTAAAACATAATCCAAGAACAGTATAAAGAAACCTCACGACATCTAGTTTCTCCTGCTCTAGGATACGATGATCCAAGGCACAGAGCCCAGCCACCACCTCCTTTACCTTTCTTGGCTCTCAGCACTCGTCCCAGTCTTTGAGCCTCCTGCCTTCGCGACCCACCATGGGATGAAATCTGAATGAGAACGTTGGCCTCGGGCAGATCGAAGGACGTGTCCCCTACCTGCAACAGAGCAGCACCCTCTAAGCAGTCTGAGTTATTTCCACAATTCCCCAGCCAACACTAAACACACAGCACAGCTTTCTTTGTGAGCTGCGATACGAAGATGTCAAAAGCACACCATGCACGTGCAGTTGACTCTTAAGTTCATTCTGAAGACAGGCACAAGGACACAGTGAATGTACTCACTCACCTTGGAAATGAAAATAGTGTTGATTTTTGGATTGTGCTTGAAGTTTTGTAGAATTTGCATCCTTTCCCCTTGTGCAGTAGGACCATAGATATAGGGTCTGAAAAGAACAAATATTTGCAAATTAAATAAATTCAAGATTTCTCACTCATTTCCTATGAGGTACCATGGCAGGGAGTGCAGTACACATTTCAGAAGATATGAAAAAAACCCAAATTCTGGTACAGATTTCAGTTTACTTTTAACTTGTTTGGCTCTTCACGGCAGCTGCCCAGGGGTTTGTGGAACCCTCTGCAGCAACCCAGTCAGCCAGAAAGAAATTCTGACAGTTACAATGTTTTGCAATTACGTGCACCAATGAAGCTGTGTATCAACAGACTGAATACATTTGCTAACCCAACGTGGAAGACTGAAGGCAGCTGTTAAAATAAAAAGATTTTTTCTCCTCAAATGTACTGAGTTAGCACATTGACATCTGCAACTTCTGCTTCCTATTTAAACACTTGAAAATCCAGGCTTCTCTATCAAGGATACGCTGGGTGTCACAAACGGGCTGCTGGGTGTTGTTCTGGGGAAACTATTTTTGCTTTTAAAGCTTAACCTCTTGCCCCTTCTAATACCTTCTGGGCCTACTGAAATGAGAAAAAGGCCCCAAACATTCCATGAGCAACTCACAGTGGCATTTCACTTACGGTTTCTAATGTTTGACAATGAATCACATGGAACATTTAATGTCTCAGTCCTGAAGACCCACACAAACTCTCAGTCACCCACAGACTTCATGAGTAACTTGGACTGCTATGAGTTTTCCAGGGTCTGGCTGTTTTATTCCTGCCTAAGAAGAGTTAAAAAACCAAAAAGCTAGAAAGAGCAAAGCCCACACAAAACCAGTGAGAGGCATGCAGGATAGCAAAGCCACTGCTTTGTCATCTGTTGCACTAATTTTCCAAATGCTGGTTTACCAAGCATCTTTAAACAATAGGAGTTAAGTTTTCCAATTACTGTTTTGTTCACATTTCCATAAATTATTTCTAACACAAGGAACCAAGCTCAAATTTTTCCTTTAGTATTGCACATACATGAATGGTAGCTGAACATAAACACGGCAGTGCACAGGACTAAGGTTTTCTATTCTTATCAACTAATTCCTGTGCGCTGGCTCCTCTTGCTTTCTTTACTACAAACTTTATTCTAGGTTTTTTTACCAAAAAATCCTAGTCATCTCTAATTCTTCTGTTTAGTGTATTTAAGTAGACTTTTAGAAAAAGAAAGCTAAAAAATGAAAGTGGCAAATGAGTCAACTCTGAAAAAGTACCATCATTATTCAATTAGTAGCATTCAGTAATATTTTAAGTCTTATTTCAAATTTCATTTAGTATTTAAATTGTGAAGTTAAATGGAAGATTTAAACTGAAACTAAAGCATTTTCGAGCCTTCCTTTTCTTAAGACCACAAAGAAAGCATTCAAACACATTTTGTATTAAGAACAGAATAATCCTGAACTCCTGGCTATCAATCCTTCATTTTAACTTGCCCTGATCCTACTTGACAATAATTCATTGACATTCCTGAGTACTTCTCTGAATTTAAACATTAAGTGCTAAATGGATTCTTTTTTTAGTGACTCATTTTCCTTACTGCAAAAAGACACTCGAGGATTTGCAAAGACAGATTCTTCTCCCATTAACTGGCATAACTGACAAAACCACAGAGGCACAGTCCTTCAGAAACAGTGATTTAAACATATTTCTAACACCAGTAAAACCAGTCAGCATATGAACTATGCTATACAGGATGTCAGACTCATGACAGAGGGAAAGCCGGCCAAGGAAATTTGGATTCTATGGCCCTGAAAATTACAGTCAAAATAATTCCTGTTGTGGGCATGGTCTTTCCCTGATAGTTCCCCACTACCAAGGGCAAGGGGGTTAAGGGAGGTTAAGCCATCAGAGGCAGCTGGACCATGGCCACCTCTCCCCCCATCTGGGAGCCCACCCACCCCGCACGCTTCCGTCAGGCCATGAGAAGGGCAGTGGGAGCTGTGCTCCTGCTGGGCACACAGCCATAGCACTCCTGCTGTACCCACTGGGCTGCTCTCTCCTCCACACACGGAATACCTGTCCTGCACAAACCAACAGTTCCCTTTGGTTTAGCCTGCTCACAGCAAACTGATACAAAACTCTCTGGTTTTGTAAAACAAAGGCTCCCTCTCCTTTTTCCAGCACTGCAAGCCTCGTTTCTTTCTAACAGTGACAGCTGGATAACCTGGAGCTCCATAAACGATGTGAGAAACAGAATGCATGCCAAAACATAAAAAGGGGCCACCTACTATCTCTTCAGCTGGTTTTCCTGCCACGCTTCCACAGCATCTACACCATTTACAACTGCTGTGCTCCGCAGCATCCTCCCCTCCCAGCATCGCCTGTGCTAAAGGCTTTGTCTGTGGTGCACTGAACAGTGCTAGAGACATTCCAGAGGCATCATTACAGCTAATCTCTGTCCAGACAGATTAAAAAAATGATGAAAGAGACCACGGGTGCTGGAATTCATCCGGCACCATTAGCTCTGCTTGCTATTTAATGTCACAGCATGCCAGCACAACACGGCCCTTAAACTGTAGTCAGAACTGATCATGAATTTTGCAAAGTGTAAGGCTTGTTTGTGGTTTTGCTAAGGAGTACTGCTGAAATTCCTAGACATGAAATCATACACCATCAAAATGCCCCACAGCTTCTAGCAAGCAAGGCATTATTTGGGCTTTTCAAAGAATGGATGAGGACAGCTTATATGGTTATGTTTCCCAATAATTGCTCTATGCCTGACCTGACAAACTCTCCCTGATCATCGCTCCCCAAATCCCAGCAAGAGTGATGCTGACCCCTCATGAAAATCTGTTTGCACAGCCTCCCGAAACTGCACTCATGTTATAGTCATTTAAGGTAACTGAGGAGCTCTAGGGAGAAACATCCTTTAGTTCATTAAACAATTACTGCAGTTCTAGGTAGTGCATTAGTACAGCACAGATCCCAAAAAAGCTTGTCTTAGTTTTCTTAGACAAGGGTAAGACCTTTTGAGAACCTGAAGAGGGAGGTCCTGGGTCTCAGAACATCTTGGAAGATCCAGAGTGTATATATTTGAGAACCTTTGTCTCAGAGAGAGAGGGGAAGCTACCATCCATTAAAGAAACAGTTCTAGTGATATTTCTAAAAGCCCATCATTTTTCCACTGGCTTTTACCAATACAAATAAAATAAAGTAACTTAAAATAACATAAAATAAAATACTACATCTTTCGCAGAAATCCTGGATGTAAACTTTTCTGAAACAGATGCTAAACAGAGACTCTTTTCAAACACCAAAACCATGTTGCAGTGCCAATAAGGTCCATCCAAAAATACCCTCCTGAGCTTTTTATGCAGGTGGACTGAAGTTACAGCATTACAAAGAATATCAAAGTCTACTGAGAGCTGTGAGATTGTAAGGAAATTGTCATGGAAGGAGGCAAACAACGGTGCCATCATTGGTAGTGAACACTTACTTCCCAAGTCTGACTGCATATTCCTTCAGTGCAAACACATTGTCAGCAAAGACGATGATTTTATCATTCCGTCGCTCATGAAACTTAATCAGGAACTGACAGGCTCTGAATTTATTTGGGTTCATGGTGTAGAGCAGTATCCTTTTCTTTGTTTTGATAGCTACATATTCTCTGTAAAATTCAGGTGACATCGGGCACCAGACCTACAATTAGAAAACACATACACAGACAAAGTAACGCTCCGTTATTTACTTATTTAATCCCAGTGGGAATTGAAAAGATATTGGGGGAGGATAATGCATTAGGACTTTCTGTATAGTGCAGGCCACAGAATTCAATAAAGTAATTTCTGTACCAAAATGAAAGCTACCAGTCAGTGAAGTCTCCTGCACTGCTAAAATCTGTTTAACCTCATCAACATTTTGGTGTTCCAAAATGCTTTGGCATTGAGAAGCATGACAGAAATAGGCAGTGGGACTGGAACAAGACTGAAACAAAGTTCCTTTATGTTCACACTTAAGTAATTTACTGAATACTACTACTTTTTACAAAGCAGTAATTAAGGAAATGAACTGTCTGGGTTGTCTCCCTTTCACAACAAAGCTTTTTCCAATAAAGACTAATTTTCATCTATATTCTGAAAGCTGAGACACATTTTCTCTTCATTATAGAACAAATTCACCCATCTTTCTTCATATACCCACAAAGGAGTGACCTTTATTTTAACAGCTATTGAGTCTAGAACTTCCAAAACACTAGGATTGATTAGAAGTTTTCAACTGACATCTCTAAGCAATTCTTTTATTATGTAAATTACTACCACAGTACTTCAGTTAGTCTAGGCTCATTTTTTCTACTGTGAAAAAAGAAGAAATTATGAAGTTTAAACCAATGAAATTACACTATTGATAATGTATGACACTATCCACAGGACATATAATTGAGGAAACATTCACTCTGCTGTACAGGTATTATTCCCTCATGTCCATTGCACAATAGAAATTAATAAAATACTGCAGAGAAAAGCCTCTTTCATAACCACTATCCAGCAAAGGAAGTTAATGACAATTTACATGAGTCTATTTAAACAACACAAATTGTTCTGTACTGATAAGAACTAATTTTTTGTTTCAAAATATTTTTTCCAGCGAGTTATACGCCAGATGATGCTTTTATTATCCTTTGACTACATTAAAAATAAATTCATGCACTGAATAGGCTGTTTTTACTGTGAGCTGTCTACATGAAAGACTTAAAACTCTTGAATCAGAAGACAATTACATCAAAGTGATGATAAGATATGAATACTGAATATGACTGCAGTAAAAAATTTCATCTATTGCGCAATGCCTCTCCGAATACATGGCAAGCCCATGTATTTTGTATTTGCACTCTCTTCTGCAATAAGAAATGGGTAACATCTACTTCTCACCCCAATGATATTTTCATTTTTACATTTTTCAAGACATGCAGTCCAATCCAAAGACTTAGTGTGGCTGCTCAGAAAGGGATTATTTGTAAATGACAAAGTTCTGAAAGAACAGGTTTGTCATCTTTTTTAAAACTTTGTGTAACTTTTTTAACTGTGCTACTCATTCTCTTTTAGAGCAGTGAAAGAGCAGCATCTGCAACAACCACGACCTGCCCTATGAGACATCAGCACTGCCCTCTCTCTGGCCACCTGGAAAGAACTGTTCTTAAAGAGGGAGCCAGACACCTTTCCTGGCTGTGGGGAATAAGCCAAGTTGATTAATGATGCTACTCCTCAACATGTGCCAGGAAAATCCAAACAAATATGCAAAGCAGTTGTGCACATATTGGACTCATTATTTATCAGCCATCAGTACTGGGCTTTCTTATCCTTTGCTTTTGGTAGAGTCATCAAATGTTAGTTCAAAACATTGGCCTAAGGAATACAAACTTGCAGAACTTTCCCGTTGTTCAGAACTAAAGGTAGCCCATGCTCCATTTTTCAATGACGAAAGGGCAGTTCAGGGACTGAGAATTATGTTTGTAAGGCAGAACTAACCAAAGTGCCTAAATGAAAATCTTTACTGCAAATGGTTACTCTCCCTTCAACAGTTATTTTCTAGGTGCCTTTCACTTGCATTTTATGAGCTCAGAACAGTGGGGTTTTTTCCTTCTACAACCTCCAGTTTGCACAGTGGTCAAAAGGAGAACAGCTGACCTGCATCTGCATCTTTTATTCCAGTACCAAAGCTAGGGAGAATTGCATGAAATTACCAAAAGAGGCTTAAAATAAACCACCACATTAATAAAAACAACAAAAAGACCAAAAAAAACCCCCCAACCCAAACCAGCAAACAAAGACAGAAAACCTCCACAAACAATGGAGAAAAAAACCCCAAACAGACAAAAAACTTTTGTAAAACTGTACCATAACACGCTGCAGCTGCTAAAACTACTTCCATTCAACAGGAGACCAGACAAGTTAATGAAAAAGCAATCCATTAATGCTTACACGGAAACCTTGTAAATAACAGAGAGCCTGGAGAAATTTATACTCTTCCCTAAATATCCTCCATGTCAATTATAAGAGACAATACATTGAGTTAGACTTTCAGTCTGACCCAGAAAGACTTTGACATTCTAATGTGCCTGTGTGAGAGATTTTCACTTCTTTTGAGACCAGATTTACCTCTCACCCATATGCTGGAAAGAACAAATGTTACACCATTAAACTGGAAAGAATGGTGAGATCCAGTCCTATGTTTTCAAGTTTCATCCTCATATGTTCAGGCTTGAAATAAGCAGGCGTTTTCTTATGTTATTTAAAATTTCTACTATCATTCTTTGTTTTAAGAGCTGCAAGAATTTTTCTCAAAGTTATAAGCATACTAAATAAACACTAATAGTACCAAAAAGCAGAGCATCACCTCAGCACACTGGACTTTAGCAATGTAGCCACTGTTCTGCAGCTCCATCCAGTTGGCTTCATAGAGCTTTGGTCCGATCAGGAAGTTCAGGTCAACAATTTTATCATCTTCTCTGACCAGGGTAGCAGTCAGACCCAGTTTACAGTGAGCTTGTACAATAGTGAGCACACGTCTGAACATTTTTGCTAAGAAATCCAAGACAAATTTTTTGTTAACTTTCCTGAATGGTTTTAGAAGATAAATACTGCAACTCTAAAAGACATTTTCATCTGCAACTTTAAAAGACCTTTCCATCAACTGGTGAACATAAGGCAAGCACAGCATTGGGAAATTGTACCCCATTGCACATATACTCCTAACAAATCTGTTACAGCGAAACTTCACAGTGATTGCAGCTTTATTTTGCATTGTCAAGTGCACTCTGAATATCCCAGTAAACCTCGTGGCATCTTTATTATTTCCCATGTCCTGAGAGAAAATGAATATATTCAGAGATTATATGGCTTGGTTTAAGTCTATATTAGAGAACTATGCCTAGAAAGAACTATGACACAAGGACTCTTGGCTGACTGCCACATTCAGGATGGGCAGGATATGGCAGAATTACTCATCTTTAGTATTGCTAGAGATCACAGAGAAGTTGCTATACCTTCATTTCTATAAAACCAAGCGAGAACAAAAGTGACAGAACAGTGCCAGCACTGTGCTACTCTGATAAAATGGCAATTAATCACTAAGGTCTACTTCGGAAATCCATTACTTCTGTAGACACCAAATTAGATTCAAATGAGAATGAGGTAGAACAGCTAACAGAATCCTGGGCAATATTTTTATCTAGGATTATTCCACAGACACTTTAAAACTACATTATTACTTTCCAGTAGTATAGATCTCAATTACGTGGCAATTTCAAAGACAACAGTTATTTTTGGATGGCAATCACTATGGTCATTCATAGATATTAAAAGCTGGCCTGCAGTGCCACTGCATCTAAGAGAAGAAGGCAGATGAATTCCTCTCCTGTTCAAATATGTCTGCAGCAAAATTATGCAAATGTAATTCAGGTATTTTAAGAGCACTTTATCAACCTACACGGAGGAACTTGTACTTTACACTGCCATTACAGAAAACACAGTGTCTAATTTGAAGGGTTTCAGAAAACTAGTGGTCAGCTAAACTATGTAGTATCAGGAAAAAAAAAAGAAGTAGAACAAGGCAGTTTACTTGTCTCAAAACCCTGAACCATGGGTTTACTCACTCCATCAACTATGAGAAGAACAGAAAAAGACACTTCCAAAAGAACAGAGGGACATTAACAATGTGTACAACATGGAAGGTTTGCATGCCCTTTCCTTACCGGGGATGGTATGGACTTCATCCAGTATCATAAGGCCCCACTCCTGACTTTTAAGCCACTCCATTACTCTTTCTGCTTCCCAGGACCTTTTTGTCGTGTGCCCCAACATGGAATATGTGCTGATGGCAACAGAACAGCCGATGGGCTTGTCTTTGGCATCAGATGTGAAGCGACAGATCTGGCTGTCATCGATGGTGGACCACATCTTAAACTGGGCCTTCCACTGCTCCACCGACACTGCAGAATTCCCGAGCACCAGGCACCGCTTGCGCACAGTGCACGCAGCCGTCACTCCCACCAGAGACTTGCCAGCACCTGCAGAGCAGGAGGAGTGACACTCATTAGCCATCTCTCAGACACCACTGGAGTAGGAGGAAAACAAAACAAAAGAGCAAAGGAAAACTGTGAGAGAATATGAAATCATGTAAGGGCAAATTCTTTGTTTCTTTGCTACAATAGCCTTAAAGAGATCAAGTATTCGCTTCCTAAAAAACCAGCTGGATTGTCTACTAAACACAACTGTATTTCCTCAAGGAAATAATTGTAAACAAGGGCTTTGACAACTAGAAACAATCATTTAAATGCTTTTTAATTTCAAAAGAATGTTACATTACAGGTGTCTACAGAAAGCTTCCCTAAGGGTGATCTATTCCTCTGTCCCTGCCAGTTATACAGATTCCCCCACAAAGCAAGTCCGTAAATGCTCCCATCCTTCAGACTTCTCCCAGCACCCCTTACGCACTCTCAGGCCCTCGCCGTATCTCCCATGTGCCTCCTCCTCCCCCAATACTGAGGGCACTGGCACACAGTCTCCTGTTTGCTCCTTTTTCCCTCGTTTTCTGTAGGTTGCCTCAGTCTACATGTTTCTCATTTCTTCCTCTAACTCCCCTGCCCAGCACTTGTGCACACAAGCTCTTTTCTTCCTTGGACGCCCCTTTATGCCATCTTTGTATTCGCAGCTCCCCCCAGTTTCCCTATTCCCAATCAAGGAACAAATTCCAATGCCAGCAGCTTTACATTTCACAGGAAGATGAGCAGAGGTGGCAGAGAGCACAGTGGAAGCACGACTGGCAATGTGAAGGTACCCCAGCTGCTCCCCACCTCAGCAGCCCCTGCCGGGACACCGCCAGCTCTGTGACCCGGCTCTCCCTCAGCACAGCCTCGCCACCTGCTCACTCAAACCCATCAGGACTCTGCACACTGCGACCAGAACGCTCCCTGCTGCTGTCTGAAATCCAGGCAGCTGTCATCCTTGGAATTCACTTTACTACAGGCAAATAAAGAACAAATTGTCTAAGTACCAACACAAAAACTTACCACACGGCAACACAATAACACCAGACCTGGCTCGTCCATTCCCAAACATCTTCCTTAGGCTTTTCTCTTGATAGGGCCTGAGGACAGCAGTAGGTTTCAGATCTATATTAATATCAGGATTCACAGAATCATTTCTGAAATCATATTCTGCCAGCAAGGGGTACTCCAAATGGATACAACGCTTCTGAAGTTCTTCAATCATCTCCTGAAGAGGAAACAAAGCTCCAGTTGATAAATTCTTCACATCTGAATTAATTTATTTTTCCCTAAAAACAACTAGGTTATATAGTACCAAGTGAAGTTACATTTAATTTTTATGCTTAAGAAGTCTGCAAGAGCTAAGGTTTATTCCAGAAACTTTACCTGTGATCACGCCACCCCCCCAAAACATTTTAAACAACAGTTAATATTAGAGAGGGCTCTTCAGGGAGATGGAAGAACATGACATATTCAGCTCAGACTGTTGTTTACCCAGCAATGACTAAACTACACCCTGAAGTCCTGCAATGAAGAGTTCAGTAACAGACACAAAAGGTTCTCTATGTTACACAAACCTACACATCTGTTACCCTGAAAACATCCATACCCTGTATGGAAGTTATTCCAAGACAATGACAGGCTGAACCAATCACCAAGAGATTGTTGGTTTGCACTGGCTTTTTTTAAATAAACAAAACAGTTACTAAGTTATCCTTTTTTAAATTCCTTTTTCCCCCACTAAGGCATCATTACAATCACCAAGTCCAAAAACAACTTGAGAAATTCTACAGAAACTCTCTGAAGGTCAAGCAAGGACTGTGCTCCAACCTCCAGCTCCCCTTCTCAGGTGATGAAATCGGAACCACCAAGAAAGAGTTCCTTCTGCAACCACAATCACAAAACAAAAGCAAGAGGGGAAAAAAAGGGAAAAAAAAGCTCTCTGAAAGCAGCCCTCCACTGAATTCTCACTTGTCTTGCACTAAGTAATACTCAGCCACATGTGATGGGAACCTCCCTGAGTCCCTGGAGTCTCTCTGGCCTGTGAGCACTGCACTTTGCAGCCTGAGAAGGAACAATGCTCAGCCTGCCACCCTCTAAATTTTGGAAGGCAAAAGGAAAGAAATGTTAATGACTTCCAGGGATCTCCCCTACCAAACAAAGAACCACAGTACTTCCTAGTGTGTTCTCATGCTTATGTGCTCCTGTGCAATATTCATACCTGCTTGACTTCAAAGGACACTGTCTGTGTTTCTTCCTCCTCCTCCTCATCTTTGTCCATCTGTTCATAAAACTCAAATAAGTCAGCTGGGACGTCTGGCTTATTCTGAGCATCTGTTCCCTGTGAAGTTGATGGACCAAGGCCAGCTTCACTGGATTTGGAAATCTGAAATAGAGGAACATGAATTTTCATCAAAGGTTTCATTAGAGACATACTCAGGCTCCCCTCTACCCCCTAAATATGGGCTCATAAAAGAGGCAGAGTTTGTTTCTGGCAGAATGAAGATGATACGAAAAGCAAACAATAACCAGTCCAAAGTACTCAAGCGTTTACCTCCAGTCACTGCAGTAATTTTAGAATATGGCTGGACATACCGCAGATTTACTTGTGAATGTCTCTGTAATGAGCTCTGTCTCTTCACCCTCAGCATTTCTCAGGCGACATTCTTTAATTATATGGTCTTGCAGAAGCTGCTGAATGACGTCAGGGTGGGTACTTTCCACAAAATACCTAAAATTAAAGAATAAAGGAAAACATATTTAGAAACTCATCAAATGAATAACTCACAGGAAGACTGGCATAGATAACTAATGTAGAGCTGTCCCAGATGCACTCTCAAGCATCCAATCTTGGTGTGCTAATTTAAAAATACAGACGTTATGGCAACTTAAATTTTTAAAAGGTGCCTCATTACCAAAAGCATCATGTACTGTGCCGTGACCCATCCATCTTGCTCAAATACTCTCGAACGTAACATGAGTGGCAAAACTCCAGCAGAACTGCCCACACACACCTCTCATACACGTTTCACTTGTGACATGCAAGTGCAGTAAACTGTTTTGAGACTGAACTGAGGTGAGTTTGTGCAAACGTTGCATGCGCTGTTTTCAAGTCCTGTCCACAGCACCAAAAAAGATCAAAAGACAAAACCCCAAACTTCCACAACACAAACCACCTAAAAATTTAAAACTAGTGCCTCCTGGGGATTCCTCAATGATGATGCTGGTTGGAGATCACAGTTAAAATACAAGCTGACTTCTCCAGGCCCCTTCCAGTATTATCCTCTAGCTTTTAAACAAATCAGATTCAACCTAGACACAAGCACCCACCTCTTGTCACTGGATTTGCTCATCCTTCCCGAATAACAGAACACAAGTCAGAATACACAAGATTGCAGGACAGCTGTGGAAAACTTGTCTAATTAGGCTCAAGGAAGGAAGGAAGGAAGGAAGGAAGGAAACAATGATCTGAAAACCTCAAGGACATATTGCAAGTCTAAGCAATAAAGAAACAAGCTACAATATCAAATTTGCAACCTACTTTTAAAAATGTGACAACAACCAGCGCTAGCTCAGGACAGCCAAACACAATTCACCAGCTAATGTATTAAATACTTCCAAAAGCTGTAAAAGTGATACCTGAGAGCTGTTATACTCAGCTGGCAGCTGTGAGACTCCAGAGCTCCTGAGAGCACTCACTCCTGCACAGGTGTACATTTGGAGGGCTTCCTGCCACAAGAGCTAAGGAAGAAACCACCTACCTGTTATGTTTCAGAACCAGCTTCACCTTCCCGTAGCTGACAGTGCACAGCTACAAACAAAGAGAGCAGTCATTAGGAACAGGCAAAAGAGAGATTCCGTATTTAGGACCAAACACTGCAATGACTTTAGGTCTTTATGAGGAAGCACCATACCACAAAATATTTACTTGCAATGCTGGGTATGCTCATGGAACAAACCTTAAAAGGTATTTTCAGAAGATACTCACATCATCTCAAGCAGGAGATCAGGGACAGATATTCACTTTTTATACTTAATTTCAATCTGCTTCCAAGACTGTGAGAGCATATGTGCAGGATAAGGTAGGCTGTCTCATAGTGCCCCCCTATTACAGACTGCTTCCCACATTTTCAGTTTTCCTTCAGGGCAAATCTGAGGAAACCTTCCCCATGTACAAGTCATACTGTCTGAAAGTATCTACATAGACACTTTAATGTACTTTTTTTTATAAATCCCACACAGGATATGTTATGAAAATAGTATGTGTGCAGCAATATGCTAAGCAAAAAGACAGGAAAAAAAATGTTCTCTTGAAACAATAACAGAAGAATAAGACAATTAAAAATGATGAATGATTAAAAAATAATAAATCAATTAGGCAGAGGCAGCAGGAAAGGAATTCATTAGTAACAACAGATGTATTTCCAATGCCATAAAATAGCCTTACCTTGATAAACTGAATTATTCCATCTGGGACACCAGTCTTGCTGAGTTTCTGCAAATACTCAGTGATGTCACTTGTCTGCAAGCCGACACTCACGGCAGCGTACAGGGAGTAGGCAGTCAGTTTGTACTCGTGGATGTGGGTGGGTCTGCACACAGGCTCAGCAATGGCAACTAGAAAGTCCTGTGCGTATTTGTAAACTGGAGAAAAGGCTTCCAGAAATATATGGCCATCGGGAGCCTGCAGAAATAAAAAGAAATGCTGAAGGCACAACGGTGTTAGTTGAACTGAATCTTATAATGAAGTTAGAAGAAAAAGAATGTAATTTTTGTCTTCTGAAACGGTCCAGGCATATCCCTGGCATTGTCCATGTCCCTTCCATGGCACTATGAATAAACCACACCCAGATCGATAAAGGCTTTTCCAGACTGACATGCCGGGGTACTTCTTTTTTAATGCTAAACAAATTGCTTGAGAAGACGTACGCTTCCAGCCCCATTCCCCTGGAACAACAAAACTCCTTGCTCATTTTACACAGAATGAATGAATGAATGAATGATAGCACTTGGGTGTCACAGCACTAGGTGCCTGTACAGCACTCAGTGACAAGCACCCTGCAGACGCTGGCTGGGCAACCACCTCTTCCCTAGATGCTGCACCATTGGCCAGACCGTGGGCAAGTTTATTGACGTCCCTTTCAAAGGGCAGAGAAAACAAACAGCTCCAGTTACACAAGATGAGACCAGCATGTCTTAAAGCTGTTTCACTCCAACATACAAACCCTGCCGCTGTGTCAGTGACGTGACAGATCCCTCTCGTGCCATCAGCTAACGCGCTGCTCTACAGCCCTCCCTGAGACGTCTGGCTGAGATGCTCCTGTGCCCTGGCCGGTCCAAGGCGCACCCGCGACAGCGTGGGGCTGGACAGCGGGAGCCCCGCCTGGAGGCTNGCCCCGCTCACCCCGCTCCTTCCTGCCCATGGCCGCCGCGCGCCGCGCTGCGCCCGCCCGCGCGTCACTTCCGCAGGGCCGGGCCACCAGGGGAGGAGACTCCGTCGGCTTCCTGTTCCCGGGGCCGCCCCAGCCGCGGGGAGACGCGCGGGCGGGCAGGGGGCGGGGCCTCGGGTACAGGAGGCAGCCGCACTCCGGGCCACGCCCGGACCAGCGGGAAATGAGGAGAAATAATTAAAAATTAGTAAAAGGAATCGAACAGACTTCCGGAAAGTGCACTGTAAGTAACAATAAAAAAGCCAACTCGGAAATGAGGTACGAGAGTGACACTGCGCAGTGTTCTGAAGTACAGAACTCTTAAAAGAGAAATCACACTGTTGTCCCTACAGAGTGTTTTAATATATTTGTAAGTACAATTCGTGTCTGATTTTGGAAATACAAATACATTTCGAATGGTTAAAAACAAAAATTAAAAAAATATTTTGAACATCAGCCAGCTGAAAATATATTTATCTAGTAAATCATCTCTCAAAGCTTTTATATATTTAATTATTCTAACTAAACATAGTACCCTTAAAAAACAAGTTCATAAAAATGTAGAAATGAAATTGTGGAATAAGATTACTGGGATATATACACACACACATTCGATGCATACACAGAATTACAAGGCGGGGTTGGTTGGTTGTTTTGAAGTTTGGAAGGTTGTTAGACAACGGAACTAGCAAGCAATGCCCAACTCCTGAGTTCCTCAACCATGATAACCGTAAGCTAATTTTTAAATTGTTTTTATCTTTTTTTTATACACAAGATATTCCATGTAAAGCAGCAACAGCAGTGCAGTTACTGGTAGCAACATCTCAAAAGTAATAAAAAACCCCATACATCCAGACAGTAGTACATTGCACACACACGTGATTCTCATACACCCATTGACAATTGGTCAGAGTATTAAATCAGTGTACAAATTAAATATTTCCAAAAATGTGCAAAAAAGTCAACGTTGATAGAAAAAAACACCTTTGTGTACATACATTACAAACTGTGCCCAGCATTCAACTGAGAGTAAAAACATTTACAGTGAGAAACTGATAGATTAAATAGAGAATTTAATGGCTACATAAAAATGTACATTAGATCAAGAGTAAATTTACAAATTTTTATTCATAGCTTCATGAAAACTAAAAGCCTACGTTCCAATTAATCTAAGTCTCCTCCATGTATTTACAGTGATACTCCATTATACGACTCCTGCGAGCTCTGAGATGACAGACACTATGCTTTAATAAACCATTCCAATTTTAGGGTGACACCACCGTTTGTTTTACTGGTATTAACAAGAAACAAACACTAGGGAACTGGCAATCTAATGGCTGTTCAGAAAAGAAAATGCAATCCTTGTTTTTATATCCACATTATATAAACTGCTGGGGGAAAAGGATCATCTAGTTTTCAGGTAAAAAGCACAAAAAAGCTCTGATGTATTTCCTATGACTATCCACTCTGGAGCTGGAGTATCCTTTTCCTTATCTCTCAACAGAAGACCCTGACCTCCAATCCTCACCTGTGGACTCATCTTAAGGGTTGAACCATGGGATACAACTTTTATGCCGTTTAATCCAGTTCCTCTCCCTTTAAAATAAGTTTATGAAAACTAAGCCCTAGCCAAGGTGTGACTGCTCTGAAACATGAAAAATTTCGTTTCCTCCATCCCATCCCTCAACTCCATATATGTATATATTGCTAGAGGAATCTCAAGGATTGCGCCAGCAAACCGGGAGCTGCAGCATCCTAGGTTCAAGTGACAGGCTCCCTGGTCTAAAGCTGGACACACACCTTATTCAGGAGCTATCAGGGGCCACCACCTATGCAGGAGTTAAGCTTTGCCAGCTAGAAAGAAAAAAAACCAGTGTGGGCCAAGTGAGGGAAATCAAATGAGAAAGAAGTTCCTTTGTTTCTGATTCCAGATTTTGATTCAGAAACCCTGGTTTGATAGCAAACCTGTCTGACCCCTCAGTGTGCATTAGTGGCTCCTCCTGAAGGCAGCACCCACATCCAGGTAACTGTGGGTGACATCTGGCTGTCACATAAAGAGGACTAGCTGCTTCCTGGAGCTTTGGAACATTCTCACTATGGCGCACAAAACAGAACAGGTCACAATTTTATCTTCATGGTGTTCCTTAAATGTCCCAAGGCTCAAACCCAGCTACAGAAGTCACTAGGTTTTAGTCACCAAGCTTATGCAGTAATTTTAGAATGACAACAGTAAGATTAAACTAGAAAGAGCTTTTAAAAAGAAAACTCTTCATTTTAATACAAGCATGGATTTCGCATATCGGAACAGCAACTATAAACGCCCATGTCTGAAATATGGGCAGTGTCTCACTTTTTACTAGTACCTGCTTTACTCAGTCAGCAACAGCTTACTGGTGGATATACACTATTTATAAGTGACATGAAACATCACTTTCGGCTATATGTATATGGGATATAAAAGCTTTGGTAATTCTATGTGATTCTACACTGCAGACTTGTCATTGCCACAAGACAGCAAGTTACCAGCAAGAAGAAATGACACTGGCGGCAATACTTTTGCTTTTCCAGAAACACCATAGGGACTTACATTCAAGCACACACATTATACTTCTCTATATGCGTGACACAGTCTTTCAAGATTAAAAAAGTAAGAAATTGGTTATAAATAACTGTAGACCTGACCAATTTGCTCAAGTCTCTGAAGCTGCAGTTAGACATCGCTCTATGCTGTCCAAAAGAATGGCTTGCTGTACTGCACTGTACCTACGGGTGCTACAAGGCTTTCAGTCAAGACAACGACAGGATTAGGATTATCCAAAAGGCACAGGAAAGAAATCTGTTGGTTTGCTTGGACAGATCATATTCCTGTGCACTGAAAGGAAAGTAAACAGCTTTTAATACAGTACCATGCTTACAAATGTACCAACTTGGCTTTCAAGCCCAGTAAGAAACTCTGCAGTGTCTGGTACCCAGAGCCAGGAAGCCAAATCCTGACAATCCAGCTACTTCTGTGCATGCAGACAAATCCTCTTTCTGGTACGTGCATCAGTGTACAATCTCCAGAATGCAAATACAAAACTTGTATTAGCACAGGAAGCCAAAAATCACTTTAAAGTTCTGAATTTCAGTGTCCGCTGCAAATTATAACTCATGCACACTTTTCAATGCAGTTAGGCGAACTCTGGTTTGGGCACTTTGAAAAAACCCATTCGCTAAGACTGCTTTGGTGACATGGAATTGTATGACATATTTCAATATGGTGTTCTAACATGTACAAAATTAAGGCATACAGACAAAAAGGCACTAGCTAAAAAAACCCAAACTTTTTGTTTTATTGTACTGAAAGGACATATTAGTTGCAAATCGAATTGTAAATCAAGTTAAAGTTTTAAGACTATATTTAAACTGTCAAGAAAAGAAGACTGTCGATTTAACTATGCCATTATTAGATCCATACCTTTTTGAATTCTTCCATGGACATTTCTATTAGCCAAATAAAAAATAAACAACTTTCTCTAACACAACAGAACTGAAACCTTGAGCCATGCTCTAACAGGACTGTTAGTTACACCATTAAAACTATACCACAGAAGTAGTTTTTGTCACTTAATATGTGCAATGGACAGAATACTAAAATTGATTAGGAGGTAAGTAAGACTTTTGAAAATACACATACTCACCATGAATTTCAACCCTTATTTTTTGAGAGTATAGCTTCATCGTGGCATTTACAGAAAAGCAAACCAACCCTGCAGCAGTATTGCTTTCACTGGCATTTTCTTATAATTGGATTCAACATTAAGACTAATTCATGATTCTAAAACGCTGGTGGCTTTTAAGTGAGATACAAGAAGTTGTGAGCAGGGATCTTGGCTCTGCAATCCTCCTCCAATGGAGTTTAAAGTATGAAATTCCATGCGCCCTCACAAATTCTAGAATGAGGGTTTGTTCACCATCACCCCAGGAGTCCCTGTAAATGTCTAACAAACCCTGTATAGAGCCTGTTTTACCACATTACCGCACTATGGGTAAGCAATAGCCAGCCTTCTGGTAAAAGTCTGATTTAGCTTCATAAGTATTTCTAGCTCAATATACTTGTGTTTATAACCAACTCATTTACTTTAAGTTATTTAAGTCAGCAGAGAAATTCTCCTTAGGCTGAAAAAAACCTAGCTCAAGCCTAACCTTGGTTAACTTCGTAAAATTTTATTAGAATCACTCAAACTGGAAAATGGCAGCTTCATTTAAGAAGCACTGGCAGCTTTCTGACATGCCGAAGACACGATGAAAAATGCATTCTGATAGTCGTTTTTTTCCTGGCTCCAAAATGCTGACCGTTGTCATGACTGAATGCCATTTTCTTAGAAAAGGCACAAAAGCAGCAAAATTGATTGTTCAGTAATTAAAAATCACAACAAGGAAGTAATATTGCAATATACATGATCCAGCACTGTCTCACAGAAAGGACACATTATAAGAAAACTAGATTCTGAAAATTTTCAAGCTTCAGAGTGCAGTTTCTCTTTAGAATAGTATATTTAAATGTTATGAATGCTACAGATGAACCTGGTTACATTTTCCCTTTAATGTCCTTTTTTGGTAATATAAAACTTCCTTACCTTTTCAGGTATCATTGACCACTACTGGTTTTTATATACATTTTCACCTGGGTTTAGGTACCTTGTTAGTCTGTTTGAAATCAGTAATTTCAATTACATGATCTTTAAAATTACCTACATAAACGAGTAGGTTCTACATTAAACTTCCCATCCCTGCTGTCACTATATTTTGCTCATAAAGCAAAGGTCCCTTACAGCAGAGTACATACCAATTCTTCTTAAAGGCTGCTTCAGAGCTTTTATCTAGTGACAGAGAAACAAAAAAAAAAAAGTCAGTACAAGCNGCACTTGGGTGTCACAGCACTAGGTGCCTGTACAGCACTCAGTGACAAGCACCCTGCAGACGCTGGCTGGGCAACCACCTCTTCCCTAGATGCTGCACCATTGGCCAGACCGTGGGCAAGTTTATTGACGTCCCTTTCAAAGGGCAGAGAAAACAAACAGCTCCAGTTACACAAGATGAGACCAGCATGTCTTAAAGCTGTTTCACTCCAACATACAAACCCTGCCGCTGTGTCAGTGACGTGACAGATCCCTCTCGTGCCATCAGCTAACGCGCTGCTCTACAGCCCTCCCTGAGACGTCTGGCTGAGATGCTCCTGTGCCCTGGCCGGTCCAAGGCGCACCCGCGACAGCGTGGGGCTGGACAGCGGGAGCCCCGCCTGGAGGCTACTGGGGCTGGAGCAATTCCCTGGGCATTCCCGGCGCTCCCGTCCCGGCTGTTCCCGCACAGGCGCTGCAGGGGACGCACCCGCCCAGAACCGCAGCAAACCCCGCTCCGAGGCGACCCCAGGGCTCTCCGCCCGCACACTCCGGCCCGCCCTGCGCGTCCCCGCCTGACGCCGCAGCATTACCGGCTCCTCCACGGGAGAACCCCCCCTCCCGGCCCTGTCCGGGTCCCGCAGCGATCCCGGCCCCGCCGCCCCCCGCGCANCTGCCTTTCCTTTCAGCCTTTTATACTTTTCCTGGTCTGACTAGTTCTCCCCCTGCTCAGGAAACCTTGCACAGTTGTGTACCCTGACCGAGAAAATGATAAGCTGGGTAAAATACTCACATAAGCTGAAGAAGTCACCACTCTCAGTCTCTGGAGAGATGGCCACAAAAAAGTCATTCTCACTGCACTACAGGTAAAGTGATTAGGATAGTCCATACTCTCGCTTATGCGCTCTGGTAAAACATACGGAATTCAGCAGAATAAATTCAGAAATCTCATACATGAGTGACTATGGGAATGGGTAAGCTTATTGTTCTGTCTCCATGCACTTTGGAACTCTGATAGTCCTCTAAAGATGCAGAACAGGTAGAGCCTTGTCAGACTAGACAAGGGTCACAGTACCAGCCTGCTCTGCCTTCACAAAACAACAAAAGCAAGCAATGAATCATCCAAAACAGTAAACATAATTTCAGTTCTGTAGTCCAATAGTTTATTTCCAAATGCCCCTTTAAATTATTTATGTTCTGTTCTTCTACAAAAATATGAGAATCTGTCTTTTCTGTTGTGAAAAGTCATTTATTCACTACACCTGATCAGTACCTGGGCTTCTCAACTGAGAAGCTGTATTTCAGATTTTTACTTCTTTTCTTTTATTATGCTCTTTCAGAAATAGAAAAAGTGATTAAGGTACACTTTATGACAGTTGGAAATCTGACAAACACCAATCTGGATTATCAGGCTGGAATAATCACACTCGTGTTATTTAATTGCTGGCTCTCTCTGCACTTTTGGCCTATTCTTTGTACAATTTTCTGTGCTGTGCCTCCTTCTTCATAGGATTCATCAGTGCTACCTCATTAAAAACATAACTGGAGTCTTAGCTTTCTCAGTGATTCATTCCTGATGTTAAGAGATGTTTGAAGATATCTGACTTTATTTCAGGAATTTTAAACACATCCTGGATGACTGATCTCCATTACTAAAGCAATTTTTTTTAGTGCAGAATGGGAAGAATTTTATATTATTCAGGCACTTGATGTTAACATACATTCCATCCTAGCGCCTCTCAACAGCTTTGAAAACATTTCTTATAGCTCATTCTGAATCAAGCAACTCATATACTGCACAAGGATTAGTCACTCCCTTTCCCCTGCAGCCATTCATTGGACTGTGGAGGAGAATTGACTCTCAACATCACTATTTCTTACCAACTAAGATAACTGTCTCCCTCTAAGCTTATGCAACAGAGGTTCTCTTTGGCAGATAGAGCAGGAGGTGTTCTCCTAAGTATTTACATCCAATAGCTGACCCTTGTCTAGCATGGAAAATTCCCCCTTTGCAGTACAGTAGTTTCTAGGAGTCTGGGCTCATAATCTGTTTACCTGTAATTATTTTCCTATTATGATAATACAATAATTCTACACCAAAACCTCTAACTAGTACATCAGTTTTGAGCTTGTTTTTGTTATTTTCTTTTGGTCACATAGAAGTACCAGCTAGACATGCTGCTGTACAAAGAGTTCCAAGTTCTTCCAGCTTCATTGATTAACTCTCAGAACCGCATGTTCCTGCTTAAATGAAATTCCAGAAACTGATTAAAATGCTAAAATATAATAACTTAGAACTCTCTGCTGCAAGTACCTACAATATAGACAAGAATCACATAGAAGTAACCTTCTTGTCCTTTAGCTGCATGTCTGTTTTTCCCTGCACCCTGAGTCAGTCAGCGGTGTCAGAAAAAGTCACACAGTTCCTGACTGTCCAAGCATTTGTAATTTTTTTTTCCTCTTTAAATAAGGAACAAATATGTACTAAAGTGCTTTATCTACATCAACCACATCAGTACATTATAGAAACAAAAAGTTCTAGTCCTGGTGGGGTGGGGGAGAGAAGATTCTCATTTTAGATACAAAATTTAGATTGTTTACAATCTAAGTGAAACAAAGATTCAAGAGAATATTCTCTCTCTTGTCTTTCTTCTCCTTTTTCTTTGTAAAAAATAAAAATAAAAGTGCAGTCAAATAGAAAATAAATGCAGTAGATGCAAGCTGAGTTGAGGCAGGTGTTAGTGATAGTGTGCAAACGTGTGTCTTAGCAGTTCATCTGCAAATGGTCGCAGCTTGGCCTCGATAAAAATCCGTTTCAAGAAATCCCGAGCGTGGTCAGAGACGTGAGGTGGGAGCTGGGGGTTGGTTGGCTGAGTGGCAATTTTAAAGATGGCAGCCATGGCTTCGAACTCTGCCCACGGGGGCTTCTCAGTGAGCATTTCTACCACTGTGCAACCTACGCTCCTGAAACAGAGGCAGAAGTGAAACAGCAGGTTACAATAGAGTCATGCATTCCCAGGAAAACAAGAAATAGCAGAGAGGGGCCAAAATACCACAGATAAGGAGTGTCCACTTAACACTACAGAGCAACTTCTGCACAAAACAGGCATTGGGAAAAAATGGCATGTACTGCTATACCTTTATCGCAAAGTTACACAGATCACTACCTATGTCTCACTTCATTACTTCCCTGGGCCAAAAGCTACTACCTCCAAGAAGAGATAATTAGATACTTATCCAGGCAATACCGACTGTGGTACGGCACTGCCAGCATCCAGTGCTCAGCAGGCTGTCAAAGGCCATGCATTCAGCACTGCACTTGGAAGCTTTCCTGCTCCTTGAGGCCAAACAGAAATGCAAAGCATCAGGAATGCTCTGAGCATACCACGTGTGTTGCCAGCTCATTAGAAATGCACAAGTTATCACCAGTGAATAGTGTGTAAACAAAATATGGCAGCTGAAAAACAAAAGCCCCACTTCATGACATCTTCTCTTTTAGTTAAGGATACTAAAAATATACTTAGATTGACAAACAAAATTTTAAGTTCCTAAATAATCTTTGTATTCAAAACTCATGTTTAAAGTATTTAGGAAGGCAGAAGGGCATACATATTGCCAGAGAAACTTTGTTCCAGAAGTTCTGAAAGATCAGCATCTTCCAGTAACAAGTGAATGAGACTGCAAAATGGATAGGCTGGAATAATTTCCCAGTTCTTAGAAAGTTTGACTGTTTTTCAAGATGCTTGCAAGAAGTTTTGTGGTTAAACAGAGGTACATTGCTTTACACCATAAGGATTTACTGGCTGACAGAAGTCCAACTTCAGTATTTTTTCTTAAGTTTCCACCAAAAAATACACAATAACCTTGGTACCAATACTTCAAACTGGAACAAGTCGATTGATTGAAATTTTAAGGTTGCTCTATTATTCATGTGTATCAGAGTAATTACTAAGTAATCTGAAGTAGCCTGAATTAATTTCCCTGAGGTTAAAAATATTGCCGTTGGTTGGCTATAATGTAGTTCCTTTTTAAACACACAGTGTTACTACTCCTGCCTATCTGCTGCTGCCTGCCCATTACTGCATGTGCACAAATCAGCTGCAGTGCAAGGAGTCTCATTGCCGAAGTCATCTGTCCACTGGGCTGGAGCCATATTAGACTGTGGCATAATGCACAATGTTTCACTAAACTGCATTTTTTGAAAATTACCTTTCTCTCTTAGTTCTTAAGTATTTATTAACAATTTAAACCAAATGATTTTTTGATACTCCCTTTTAAATCTGGCAAATTCACTCTTAAGTGTTCAGCCTTTAGAGGACTAGCATTTTATTTTCTGCCTTGCATCAAAGGTATTTCGGTGTTGGAAGTTTCATTACAAGACATTGACTGAACTGATGTTTCAAATGTTCCCATATTGCTTTCAGCTAGTACCTCTCCAGAACTAACAGTTTGGAAATCCCAACTTCATGCAAGGTCAGTTAAAAGGATTCTCTTATGATCTCTAAACTGATAGGCTGAGAAACTGCCACATGAAAAATTAAATTTCAGTGTTAAGACTATCCAAATATGACTGTCAGTGCTCATATTTGCTACCTTCTTCAGCTTAAATCCCAGAATGAAACACTGCAGCTTCAGATAACAAACACCTACTCTCTGTTGAAAATGAAATGACACTTTTCAGTAGAGAAAGGTTTTTTGTAACATACCAGATGTCTGCTTTTCTGCCATACCCTTCTCCACTAATAACTTCGGGGCTCATCCAGTAGGGAGTTCCTGTGACAGACTTCATTCCTGTACCAGAGAGACAGATAGTCTGCAGTCGTTTGCTAGCACCAAAGTCACCAAGCTTCACATTGCCTGCTGAATCCCGTAGAATGTTTGCTCCTAGAAGGAAGGGAACACAGCATTACCTTCATGGAAGATTCAAGCTTTTGGTGCGGAAAACAGTAACAGAAGTTTGGATTCAGGGATACAATTCAACATCAACCTAGGATTTCAAGCCAGAGAATTTACTTTCTCTGCTCATTCCTACTATACTGTTCTGGAGTTCAGAAAATAATGAATTGTACGTACTGGTTTGCATCCTAGGCCTTTTCTAGGAAGGGACAGTTCCTTTGTAAAGCCCTCCTGACAAAATAAGGAATGTGCCATACATGGGAAATTTTAAAAAAATGGGAAAGGTGTTTCCACACAACTGAAAATGTCTCCATACTATTTTAAAGCAAAATCTCAAACTGTGTTACAGATTTATCCAAAACAGTTGTCTGCCCAAGATGTACAAAGTGACTGTGGTATCTCAATCTACTCTGGAACAAAGCACTGTTGATACAAAACAACAGGAAAATGGTAAAAATATTAGGGAATACAACTGCATTGTGTTCAACACACCTATTGTGCACATCACCATCTTCCTACATATTCATACCTTGCTTATGCTACATTTGCAAGTCACCTGTACCTATCTGCAAATAGTAAATGTTTCATCAGGCTTCCTAGCAGTAAAATGGAAGCCATCCGATCAGGCAAGTCACTGACTCTGCTGGTCACTTCTTGTACCAATGAAGTGCTGGGTAATTTCTATATAATTGATGAAACAAAACTCTAAATATAAACTTCCGAGTCATGATGCTTCCCTCTGCACATTCTATTTCTAATGACATCATCCTCCAATATATTTAAAACTATTAACAGGAAAATAAAATCAAAGGAATTTATCCTGATTGTTTTGCAGACGGAGACTAAAGAAACATTGCCAGAAGTCTGCTAGAACATCCCAAAGTTGATTACTTTTCCCTCCTCAGGTTACAGCAGTGACAAGACTAAAAGATGGAAAGCAATCATATTGATATTAAGTCAGTACTTCGGTATTTCAAACTCAATTGTATTTTAGTGCTTCACATAAGATTGGAAAAGGATCAGTAATAAAGAGCACTGAACTGCGCACAGAACTATCATTACCTTTAATATCTCGATGGACAATCATATTACTGTGCAAATAGTGAACTCCTTCCAAAATCTGCCGTGTGTATTTACGAGTCACATTCTCTGTGAGTGCTCCATACGATTTCAACTGGTCTTTGATGGAACCCTGTGGCACAGAAGTATAAAGCACTAACACTTCTGGAATTCAACTGAAAGTCAATTAAATTTATACCTGAAATATAGACATTTAAAATTACAATCCTTCTTGATTTAACCTTAAAACTCGCAAGCAGCTGAGTATTTCTAGTCCAGTGTACAGAAAGAGAACAGCACCACTCCAACACCACTCTCGAGAACTTTTTGATGGGTAAATGGTGATACTCAGGATGGACATAAAACATGCCCTTTGGGTTAGTTTATACTCAGAAAAAAAACACCACGTGCTGTAGGGTGGTGCTTTAGGTAAAAATTAAGAGGTAAGCAAGTCTTAGCTTAAAATAACATTAAATCAAAACCTCTTGGGTTTTTGCAACTATTTTTGTATAACCTGGCTTTGACACACAGAGTTACAAACTACTAAGGTTACTTCTGTCACAATGCCCTCCAAATCTCAGAAAAACTCACGAAGTCCCCCAAAACAAAGCCCAGAACTCAAAGAGTGAAGAAGCAAACAAAAAACCACCACCAAGAAAACAATGCCCAGATAGTGCTTTTCCCCTGTGGAGCCTCACAGTAAGTAGACTGCTCTAACTATTGAGAAATACAGAGCCTCTGTTTTTATATGAGCACATTTTATTTAGCTCTGCTGATCCCACTTGGTGAGAAAATGAAAATCTACAGTTTTCTGACCTTGTAATATTTCCTAACAAAGCAGAAGAGCAGCAGTTCAATATGTACTAGGTGTCACAAAAAAAGCAAGCACCAAGATTACTTTCTGTATGCAGTTATTCCCACTCCCATCTTGGCTACTTTTTGTTTTCCTGAAATACTTGAAGTGTGGCAAAACAAAACATTAAAATTCAGGAATATTTAAGTGTTTACTAATGATAATATTGTGTTTTCAAAGACATTGCCAGACACCACTTATGCCAAAACCAAACACCAAGAGCTTTTGTACAAACCACTGTAATTCTGAAAACTCAAGTAAGCAATGGAGAAGACAGGAGGCTGCAAGCACTTGTCAGTACCCATCTTTGTTGACTGTTTTTAACTTGGACAGTTTTAAATATCTGTGTGCACTTATGCAAAGCTGAATGCCTGGGTGCTCATCACACTGCACACAACCGATGGCTGAAGTGGATGCTCTCTCTTGCTTACCCCAGGCATGTACTCCATGAATATTGAGAGTGTCCTTTCAGGTGGATCTCTCAAGAAACCATAATACTGAACAATTCTTTCATGCAGCAGATTTTTCAGCAACTGAATCTCACACTCAAGTGCATTTACTTCCTGAAAGGACAAAACAGGAAAGATTTACCATGCTTGATGTAGCAAAACTAAGATTTTTGGATTTGATTTTTTTCAAGCAGAGTGGTACGCACATATTGAAGTGTTATGAAAACTAAGTGACAAAATACTCCTGCAGCTAATGTAAAGTTTTTGTATTTTATAACAAGAAAATATCAATACTAAATTGAGGCAATTAAAAACAACCCAAACTATGTCTTTTCTATACATTATCTTTGGGATGATTTTGCTGGTTTTTCATTGTTTCTCTTCTCTTGAAGTTACATTTGTTTCACTGCACAGCAGATATCAGTATGGGCTTGAGGTCAGTGATCATTATGCAACACGTCATAAGACTCCAACTGGATAAAAAAACAATGAACAAAACACAGAAAAACCTCCACAGTTTAATCTTTGTGGTGGAGTAACTAGCATTAAATCTTAACTTTTCCAGGATGATAGACTATACTTTAAAAATGCCTTTGAGTACCACTCGATATTGTAATAATGAAATACAGCAAAAGAAAAAACTAACAACTGGTGCTTTCTCTGAAGCTATACAAAATACTACAAATTTTGCAAAAGGAAGCAAGATATTTTGAAATGGACTGTACAATTAGATGCTAGAAAAATACTAACCCACAAATTCAAACTTGACTAGATTCCAAGTTTCACCAACATGTTTTTCATCAAAACCTGAATTTTTATCTGTCATAGCCTATTACCGATACCCTCACACTTCTGACGCTAGAAAGAAAATAGATTTTTACACACAGAGACACAAATTACTACAAAACGCCATGTTAAGTGAGGTCACAAAACTGTGGCTTCAGAAGAGATCTACCATATTTTATATTTAACACTTCCAAAACACAATCAGTTGTTCTGTTACACATTTTAAAGAAGTAGCAACAACAACTACACTAGGAATCTACAGCACAAATGATTCTTGACTTTTTCCTTGATCCTACATCACTAATAGCAGCAACTATAACTGGCAGCCACTCAATTCTGCAATCATGCTTACACCCATTGTTTCCCTGGCCTTGCTCCCCACAGTGCAGAATGCAGTCACAATGTAGGGAAAGTAATAATTCTCTTCCCATTCTGTAAAAAGCAGCAAGTATGGTTTGGGAAAAGAAGAAATAGAGGATTGGTGCTACCTTTAAATAGTTATTTCCTTCAGCATCCAGTATTTAAAGATGGACAAGCTCAATTTTACAGAGAGAATAAACTAACAAGGAAACTTGTGCTCTTTAGAGAGAAACACAGGGTGTAACAGCAGCCAGTCTTGATGCACGAAGTTTAAAAGAAACAAACCAAACCAAACCCCAAAACATAGAAATATCCCCAAAAAAGATGAAAAATAGGTAAGAATCTCAAACTGTCTTCATAGGCAAAACCAATTTGTTTTCAGTAATCTGTTTTCAGGAACACTCAAATTAGAACAGCCTTTTCTGTTTATAAATGGAACTTCTTCTAATTCCTGTTAGTATAAAAATTATGTATTTCAGAGCACACTTCATAACAGATTGTTTAATTTTAGAGACCGAGACTGCGCCAAATCAAATTACGCATCTTTACAGCATGAGAGTATGTCTGAAAATTAAAAAATGTGATGTAATATTAAAATCAGGTAAGCAGACTAATTATCTGTGGTACTAACAAAATAGAATTTCTAACAAGGACATGGTTTCCAAACAATATGGCTTAAAACATGTTCAAAACATGTCCATCCTGTTCAAGGAAAGGAATGTGAGTCAGGTGTAGAACACACCACTTCAGCAGAAGCCTTTTCCAAAGTCTCTCTTTGGTATCACTCACCTTGCTGGTTTCCGGACTATCGGGATCAAACTGAACTTGTTTAACAGCCAGCTCTCTTCCAGTATCAGCATCGTAACACAGATATACTCTGCCAAATGCACCTTGACCCAGCAGCTTACCAAGTCTCCAGTTAGTTGGAGCTCGTGGTGCTGAAAATACAAGTATGTTTTGGTTTTCAAATGAGCTTATTATTCAGCTGATCAAGAAAAACTGGAATACACAGAAAATAATTTTTTAAAAGACTACTTTTTCAACAACAGAAACTGTGCGTCCTAAACCTCACCACATAAATTACAAAGGTCAGTAAAACTTCCTGTAAGATGGAAAACATGAGCTACTTAAAATTATTCACAAAATAATTTGTGGTAGAACTATACATACTTAAAATAACTAGCAATAGCTAATCTGAAAAACAGAAAAAGCATGTTAAACAACTTTCTTTTTAAAAAGATCGAGGCATAATTACAAGGTATGAGCTACTGAAGTAATCACAAAGTATATTTGCTCCTGAAATGCTACCACAAGTATGAAGCAGTACCACTAAAGATGTGCAGTTTAACTGAAAACATGACCAATATCTGCAAAAAATAAATAGCAACTGCAACCTACAAAACCTTTCTCAGGTCCTAAAGAGTCTCACAAATCACTTTCACAATGTTTTGTTATCACAGATGTAAATTCCTATTGAAAGTCTACATGAAGGTTGGCAAGGTAAGCAATGAAAATACTGACGAGCACAGTCTTGACCTTTGCCTATTAGAGAGATAAAAACATGTTATTTAATGGTATGTATTTGGATGACGTGGTAGGTTTTGACATGATATATTTGAAAAATAAGAGTTTTACAGCAGGGCTCACAAAATGCCAGAACTTACAGCGGCTGGGTGGGCTGATGTCCATGACTGACAAGGTAGGATTGTCTATGTCACTGCCCCTCCTCCTCATCCGGTTATCTTCATATTCCGGCGTAAAGACGCTGCTCCCACTGCTGGTGCTCAGCGAGTGGTCGGTAGGACTGAAACTAACTGGTGATCGGAAGTTGTTCCCCTGAGTCCTTCTGGCTCTTGGAAAAGTTTTACGACCTTAAATGACATACACAGAACACGAATGTTAAACTACAAAAAAATACTGCAGTGCAAAGTCTGCATGCAAATACTTTATGAATTCTACATCATCTCGTTCGAATCTGCCACAGCAGAGGATAGGATGTAATCATCAGGAAATTTACTAGTTTAACTTTCCACCTAGAAGAAAACAAACATTCATCACAGACGTATATAAGGACTAGACAGAATCAAAAACTTAGATGAAAATTGGAACCAAATTCTGGAACTGTTCTGAAATATGATCAACATGCTTCAAAAACCTGGAGACCTGTAAGAGGAGAAAAGAAAATGCCCTGCCTCTGCTTTTATTGCTCTATTAATGTGCAAATACCAAATTTCTGATATTTAGGAGAACAAGATACACACTGACAATCCTGTGGTGCCCAAGCTAGCCTCTTCCTTCTGTAAACTATTAAGAATTGAATGAAGAGAAAGACTGACATATGGAATCAACAGGAAAACCACAAAAGTATTTAAAAAACAAAACCACAAGCAATGCAAAATTTGGAGGTGGCTACAGCATCAGAATAAAAAATACAGAGCACTGATCTTCAACATATTAATTACAACCAAACGACTAACACAATTTATGTTCATCTATATAGATAACACAACTATTTTTAGGATAGCATCTCTTGATTAAGTTTCATTCTACAGAACTCAGCATTAACTGAAGGAATCTGATTCATTAGGTATTACACTGGAGGAGGAGTTCTCAGAGAACTGAAGAAAGCAGATTAAAAATCTTTGAAATAGAAGACTCAGACTTATATACTAGTTTGGACAATTTAAATTCCAAGAAAGATAAGCAAACACGTTATTAAGCAGTTTTATTAACCATTGAGAAGATAAGAAAGGTGATATATCAGTCATAATTGGTTTGTCACATGTAGCTAATCCAATCTTCCCATTTCAATGGGACATTCTCACAAGCCAACTCATGAACTGTTGAAGACCAGTTTACTATGTAGATTATACCCAAGACAGATTCAAAGCAGTTATCAGTGATTTCTCATCAAAGGGGAAGATAACTGAAGTGGACATCCCCAAGAGTTTATCTTCAGTCCATTTCCATACACTATTTCAACTAATGATGTACATATGATGGAACTTAACACACTGAAATATTGCAGATGACATCATGCTAAGTGTGGCTGAAAGGCCATTTAAAGATAAAAATCAAAACTCACAGTGTAACTGGAAGTTGGAGATGATTCAAAAATCAACAAGATGAAATTCAGTAAGGAACTACAATATAAATACTTACAGAGAAATCTAATACAAAAAATTACAAAGTGTAAAGCAATTGGTTGGCCTAAAGTCCTGTAGAAAAGGATATAGGAAATGTAACCACAGACTGAAGAGCAGTCAGAATGGTGACAAGAAAGTAGGGTCATTCTGCAATACATTAATGTGACTGCTACACACCAAGTTCTACTTATATCCTATGTTATACATAAAGCAGCCATGAGAAAAGCCTCAGCTAAAGAAAGAGAAGAAAACTAAGGAGAGAAAACAGGTACGTGTGTGAGGTAGCGTTATATAAGGGCAAGGACCAATTCTTCACTGTGTTAACATGGAGTAACTAGTTATTTTCATTTTTTCGTTTGCAGGAAAAATGTCTTGGGAGACAGAGAAAGTTAAGTTATAAGATAAGCTGTCTTGGAAGTTGGTTACATAAAGAGAGCGAGTATGTCGTCCGTTGAAGTCAATTTAGAGTTTATTTAAAAAGTCAGTGTGACAGATCTCTGCCTCTTTAAATCTTGCCTTAGAGAAAGGGACAGGACTGCAGCTGCATTGCAGTGCTTCAGTTTGATATTTCTGTGATTCCTGTAACATAATTCCATTTATTGTTGTGCTCATTCCACACTGCAAATGAAGCCATCTGGTCTTGGGAGAAATTTCTTCTTAACACTTCTCAACTAGCGCTTGACACACCCTGATGTATGAAAATCCTTCAGCTGCTTCTCTCTACTTCCTTTAGAAATTTAACACATGTTAAATTTATATCAATGTTATTACAGTCCAAACTAGTTTTGTGAACACATCAGCAGGTGCTGCCTCGCATTCCAACAAT
This sequence comes from Aleadryas rufinucha, assembly GCA_013397815.1. Taxonomy (NCBI): domain Eukaryota; kingdom Metazoa; phylum Chordata; class Aves; order Passeriformes; genus Aleadryas; species Aleadryas rufinucha. Next base: position 556,700 of record VZTH01005158.1, read on the forward strand.
TTATTTCACCAGCTAATTGTTAATTCTCAGTTTAAATCACTACTCTTAAATTTTATTTACTCTTTTAATCTAAGAAACTGTTAACAAGAACTCCACTGTACTTGGGATTTCTTAAAGCAAAACAAGAAGTGACAAAGTGACATACCTACTTTAGATAGAAAAGGGTCACAAAGGTCAAAGCTTATACTGGATGACTTGTGCGTGGCCAAAGATAGCAAACATTTCCACAGCTGTGCATATGAGTCAGGAATTCTGTAATCCGTAACTTTACCAGAGATAAACTACTCAGAGGTTTTATCAATCATTAGAAGCTTAGCAAGTGAGTTTGGGGAAAGAATTTAAGCTTTCAATTTCTTCAATATTTTCATTTCATTAAGATCTTACACTTTTATTCACATTTTCAGACAAGAACAACAGATAAATAAAACTGTTGCAGTGTTCATACTTACCATCATTGTAGTCTTGTTGATGATATGAAATATGATATCTTCTGGGATAAGTCCCTCCCTTTCCAAATTTCTCAAATATTGGGATATCATACTCTACTAGAAAATAAAAGGATTCATTTCAAAATTTAAAATGTGACAAAAGCATGTTAAATTACTCACTTTGGTAATACAAACTTAAAATGGTTCTTGTCAGAGGATATGAAGGGTTGAAGCATCAGAGCAAAAAGAGATTACAGAACAAAACCACACAACTCACAATAACTAAAAGGACTTCAGTCAGAAATCCCAAAGGATCAAGAATTCAACAGCTCAAGTGGTTTGTAACCTCTTGCTTAAAATAATGTTGGAGGACTGAAGTATGCCTGATTACTCCAGTTTTAAAAACTTTCTAGAGGAGAAACTATTCCAAAGAATATAATTTGAAGTTGTATAAATATGAAAAACTGGTGAATGAGTCAACACAGCTCGAATTACTAAAACACATTCAATAGCTCCTCTTTTAAAAGTTATTGAAGGAGAAAAGTATAAGATAAGGGGAAAAGTCCCTCATGCATAAATAATTGGTTGGAAGACAAGTACATAAGAAGGGAGGAAACAGTCAACAGTTCCACAGGAAGCTGGGCTAAAACTCATGCAGTTTAATTATCAATGAATTCTCTGCACAGAACAAGGAATAGTGAGGTGACAAAATCACTCTGAGAAATAAAACCAACAGAAGAATTAGAGAAGGTCCTTAAGAGTCTATATGACTGGATATTAAGAGTTGCAGATGAAATTCAGTGTAGGCTTCAGTAAAGGTTTGTGATAGAGGCTTCCAAAAAAGCAGCATCTGAACTCTTTGTATTAGCTGAGAAGAAAATTAAATGCTGTAAGATACAGTGAACAGAGTTTTGGTCTACTCCATTTCAAAGGATTTAGTAAAACTAGAAAATATTTAGAAGTACAGAGATGATCAAAGATACAAAACTGCTTCTCCATAAGGAATATAGGCCTCTATATACTAGAAAAGCAACAGCCCAAAGGGAGACAAAGAGGTCCATGAAAAAACCAAACCAAACCAAACCAATCCACTGGAAAAACTGTAACAAAAAAGAAAAGCCTTAAAAAAAAATATCACAAAACACATACTTCTTTATAAAACACAAATTGCACAACTTTGTGTCGCAACCTACAGTTGATGCTGAGAAAGTTTCTACAAGTTGAAATAGGGACAAGAAAAATTTGTGGAAGGAAAAAATCCATCAAATCACAGAAGAACATCTTGCATTTGCAGAACTCTTAAGCAATACATGACTACGAATATATTCTGAGAGAGGAACACTACACAACCTTCTATAGAATAACAGTACTGGTTGTGGCAGGAGGAAAGACTAGGCCAGATAGACTTTTTTCTGCTTCTGTTACACATCAAATCATGAGAATAAATACTCAATATGGAATTAATGATTATTGTGAATCCCAATGTTAACTGGGATACCAGAATATCCCATGGGAAAAAAAAACAACAAGCCCCTGTAAAAAATACTGCAAGATGATCTTATTAGAAAAGTAACTGTAATGAACACAAATAAACTAGACTGGGATTGTACAAAAGGCAAATTAATTTCTGACATTTCCAACTCTTTTGATACTCATCTCTGCCACCTATATGCTCCTCTGCCACCTATATGCTTCTTACACATAGTTTTAGTTTTATTTTCATTTAAAAGTGGTGCAATCTGTTAAGCACTCTAGAATTCTAAAAATAAAAAACTCACCATCACACATTCATCTGGATAAAAGCTTCAAAATCAAAATAAAAAGAAACCTCAAAGTATGTAATAAACTGAAGAAACACAAAACCCTTTTGATTTTCTGGAAACTAATTATTGTTCCACAGCAAAGTTTTGTAGTGAGACATGACTTTGAGAAGACACTTGAGAGCACTTTCAAGGTTACCCTCTGTACTTTGCAGCCTGAACCCTGCACAACAACTTGGATTCAAGACAGAGTATTGTACGAAAAAAACATTAGTGGTGATGATTAATTTATAGACACAGCCCACAGTTCTCCATCCTTTCACTTTGCAGTGCTTTCAATTACAGAAGTCATGAGCACTTCAATGTGGATCCTTGTTTCCCATAGAAGGAAACAAAGGCTCCATGTACTATTTTTGTCTGGAATACATTAATTTTCTTCATAGCGGCTCCTGTGATGCTACAGTTTGGATCTGTGGCCAAAATGCTGTTGATAACATAGGGATATTTTAGTTATTGCTGAAGTACATTTACACAGAATCAAGGGGGTTTTTTTGCTTCACACACTGCCCTGCCAGCTGGGAGTGGGCTGGGAGGCACAAGAAGATGGTAAGGAACACACCAGGGACAGCTGGCCCCAACTGTCCCAAGGGATCTCCCATACAATCTGAGGTTGTGCTCTGCAGCAAAAGCTGGGAGAAAGACAGAGGAAGGGAGGACATTCATAGTGATGGTGTTTTTCTTTCCAAGGTAACCACTAGGAGCGATGAAGCCCTGCTTTCTTGGAAGTGGCTGAACACCTGCCTGATGGGAAGTGGTGAATGAATTCCTTTTTTTGTTTTATGTGTACAGCTTTTGCTGCACTATTAAACTGCCTTTATTTTAACTCAGTAATTTACTTACTTTTCCCCTTGGATTCTCTCCCCGATCTCACGTGAGGGAGTGATTGAGCAGCTGTGTGGGGCTTAGCTGCCTACTGAGGTTAAACCACACCACTTCCAAATTAAATATATTAACCATGAATATACACCAACTTAGAGATGGATATTACAGTCCCGTTTAACTAAGTGTTGCATACCCCTATGCACTGCAACATTTGTTCTTTTTACAGGGGCAGATAGTTATACTATGCACACCAAGAGTGGTGTCACACACAATAACCTGGAAGAAAACATTTGGAAGAAAACATTCTTGTTTTTCCATGGTATCTTTTACTGTGTATATTTGGTGTTGCTTTGCTTTCTTCTACCATATTGTTTGTGTGATACAATACTCCTCAGTGTGAACATCCCTTCTAAGCCCTATTATTTGCAAGAGGAGCAGTTCTGGAAATCTAGTTTGTCTCCAGTGATTTTTGCCTACCTGAGAATTCCTGGTGATTATCTGGATAGCTCTGTGCTCTTGGCATCCGAGACTTGGGATAGTTGTCCCTGGAAGTGTAAAAACATACAGCATCTAAATACATACTGTTAATCTAGTATTTAAAACATTTAATCTTACTGTCCTCTTACTGATGAAAAGCCACTGCTATACAGGTTGCTGCGCCAGTTTACAAACGTGGAACCCAATTCTGAAACTCAGTTCTAGTAGGTATCTATAACAACTGAATATCAGTAACAATGGAAAAGCTTGCTTATTGAGCTTAATGTAGTAATAAAGCAGCAGACTCTGTTAATGAGCAATGATATTAGTAAAAACATGAATTATCACAAGTATAGCCACAAAGGAACACTGTTATGTTTAACACCTTTATGGCAAAACACAAAGGTTTACAGACTGGCAAAATCTGTTATACAGCCTATAAAAACTCTTGAGGAAATTTAACCAAAGAAATGTAGAACCTTTTAATGAGGAAAAATATTTCCTCTTCTCTCCATGAAAGTCATAGGATTAAGAGAGTGATTTTATTGAGTTATAGAATGATGAAGAATTTGTTGGTTCTTACACAATCACATTGTTTCTTACCTACAGTTGGTATGTAAGTCCCAGCCACCAAAAGGAATGGATGGGATTGCCAGTCAGAGCAATCGATTACAGTTTATTTCCATAAACATACCAAAACAGTGTCCTCCTTTTTCTGGAAAGAATTTCTCTAATGGGTAACAGAAGCTAAATGGAGACACAAAACCTACATCTTTGTAGGAAATATTTAAATGGAAAAAAAAAAAAAGGAAAACAAACTAAGTAGAGGTGACAAATCAGTAAATAAAAACAACCAAAAGAAGTTTTGAAGAAGAAATATGAGTTGCATTAAGTTTGCTTTGTTTCCCCTTCTTCCACTCACCGCTACCCCACAAAAAACCTAAATTTGGCAATTTAGTAAAATTTCTTTTCTCTGGAGCTACATTAAACACTGTGTGTGTATAACCTATCACACTACAACCACAAAATACTTTTCATGTCTATTGTCTTCTTGCTTGTGAAATGCACACTTATTATTTAACTCAAAACTGTATTTGTTAGACCAAATCTATTTGTGTCCTCAAACCACATATTCTCAAATGAAATGGTAGTATTGAATAATACAGCTCTGATTAATTGCCACACGCAGTGACCTCCAACTCTTTACCTTCCTACCAATTAAATAAAATATTTAATTAGCAGTGTTGTTTTGCAGTTTGAAATAAACAAAGAGCAAATCGGCACATTAAACCCAAGGTTATTTGCCTGACCACCATAAATCAAACAGGAATACGTTCTGCCTGGCTTGGCTGGTGGACAGTGACCCCCTCAAAACACAGGAGTCTCCTCAGACGTCAATCCAAAAAGACCTCCCGCAGCACACACTGCCTCTTGCTGACTGGTGGGTTTTAACAAAGAAAAGTAAGTTGAAAGTTTGCAATAGGAGCAAAGGGAGAGGAACAAATAGTAATTGCAAAGGAGAGGACGGCACTGCCTGTTGAAGCCTTTAAATCATTCTACCCTCCTCGAATTGGGTACCCCCTGCTTTGGCAAAGAAAAGCCTACTTCATGTGGCAGTGCCTAAGAACTGTAAATTTAATGGAGTGGCTCACTGCCAGGGAATATACACCACACATATGTAAGACCTAGCAACATTCAGTAAAAACCTTCAGTACAATTTTGTAGGACTTTAAGTCTAAACTTTTGTGGTTTAAATACAAACTATTTAAAAAAAAAGAAAGCTACAGTATTTTCCCTGTATTAGTAAGCAATTAAGTTTCAATAAGCTTTTATAAACATTCTGTAACCTACAAAAGAATTTTTGAAGTACTGTCACTGGAGAGGAGTCGTATTTTACAGCTGAGACATTATGCAATCTAATAAAGATAAATAATGAAATAATAAATGTAAATAATTTTTACCCATCTAACGGGCTGTCAAGTGAGGGGCAGCTTCCCGAGCCAGAGTTTTCAGGACTGCTCAAAGACAATGGATCCAACATCTAATAAATAAAAACCAGAGGAAGACCAACAAGTTCAAGGGGTTTTTTTTTTCAATTTTTTTTTTCCTAAATAGTTTAAGGATTTTGTTATTAAACAGCTAAAGGAAACAAATCCAAATCAGATAAGAACTGGTAAAAACAGAGTGGAAAGCTCATCTGTTGCCTTAAAATAAGCTCCTTCCTAAAATGAAGTTTGTTTTGATATACAACATCTATTATTTTCTATGAATTGGACACCAGTCTTTTGCTCTAAATTAAGCAGTTATGCCTCCAATTTTTAGGGTCTGTACTGCATCTTAAAGGTCCTGGGCACATACTTTGCCACACATCAATCAAGGACTTATTAAAGAAATAGTGTCCAGAAAGTGAGTTTGCACTCTGCAAACTCAAACACTTAAATGAACTCTGTATTGGGGAGTACAACATTTACCACAGGTTCAGCATTTTTATTCTTGTCTCATGCTGAATAGTCTCTCCAAATAAGGGAAGAAAGCCCATCTGGAGCCATACTCATTACCTCTCTAACCCAATGTACTATGGTCCACCTGGCAGCCCATGGGTTTTATCCAACCCCCCTCATCTCTTACAGAAAGTGTGGGGTCTGCTGGCAGAGTGCAAATAGCTGTGCTCAGGCTGATCAACAGCAGAAAAGAGCAAAACCTTCCACTCCCAAATTCCCTTCCTGTCTTTGTTGGGCAGGCTGTGACAGATGAAGGCAGCATGGCCAACACTTGCCAAGGTGATGTGGCAATGTAGGGGGAAGGGAGCAAACAGAATTTGTGAGTTCTCACCCCCTCAAACTGGCCCTTGAGGCTGCTTAGGTTGAACTAACCTGGCTTCCTATGAAAGTAAAATTCATTAATTTAAACCTGCTGACAGCTCACATAGCAATGCATACTCAACAGGTTATATATTTCTGGAATACTTAGGAGTGAATGGACACCCCAGGCTTCAGGGATTATCTGTCTGTCTGACCAGTCAGTGACCAGAAATTACTTTGCCCAGGCCAAAAGTAATTATTTCACTGGAATGAATCCAGACCTGGGCTGGATCTGACCACATGGCTATGATAATGAATAGCCCTGGTCTGGAAAGTAGGAGATTCAGCCTCTATTCTCAGCTCAGTCATTAAAATTGTGCAACAAATTGCACTACCCCTTTGCCTTCATTTTTATTTTATCATCTGTCTCTCATTTAGTCAGCTCATAAAAACCATTGCCTCTTGCCATTTGTAAATGCACTGCCAATGTCAACAACAACTTGAAGAGATTTGGGTATGCAACATTGTTTTTCTTTCCTCCTTGAAACCTCTCTTTCTCCATTGCCAATTCTGTGAGCAGTTACATTCCTGCTTCTTTTCCTGCTGTTTTGAAGGGCAATTTTTATATTCAGAGAGCAGGATTTTTTTTCTTGCTAAGTGTGCTGATATCCTACTCTAATAATGCAGGTGAACAGGAAGAACAAAATAACATACATTTGTGATCTTTACACACACACACACACACAAAAAGTGACTTTGGAAAGTCTTTCAGAGCTTATTTATGCCATGCCTACCACCATCCCACTGCCTCTACCCCAACACAGTACCTACCACACAGAATCACAGAATATTCTGAGTTGGAAGGAACCCACAAGGATCATTGAGTCCAACTCTGAAATATCAGCTGAGTCCAAATAATTCTGACAGATCCAAACTCTTTCTTAAAATCTCCTTTTAATTACCTGAAAAAGTTGTAAAGCTGGTCTAGCTGACATCTCATTCTCATTAAAATAAAGGGGCTTGTGCTTTCTAATGTAGACATCTCTGCTGTTATTTGTATCTAGCACTATCTCACTCAACTATGGTGGCAATTAAGAATTATTGTCTTTCTCCTTGTAACAATATATTTTAAAAATTGAAGAGACAGAGAAAAGAAACCCAACCAAGTTCTGCAAGACTAAATAGCACAATTATTTCAACCTTATGTCACCAATCAAGTTTTCTACAGTTATCACCAATTTTTTTGCTGTTCTTTCTAATAATTCCATATCCTTCTTGAACAGCAGTATTTCATAAATCAACTTAACAAAAACTTTAATTTCAATAATCACAGACGTACCTGATCCATACTTTCTGGAATGAATTCACCCTCACTGTTGATACTGGTGAAGGACCCATTTCGAGCCACCTGATGCAGCTCATCTGGAATGTACCCTGGGGGAGGTGAACTCCTATCACGAGTATTAGAACCTTTTGAAAGAAAAGGGCAGTCAGAGTCTCTCCACTAACCCAGAATTCAAGGGCTTTATTCAAATTCTTCACAGGCACTGAGCCTGCCTGGATCACTTCTTGACTTAGGAATTCCCCAAATGCCCATGCAATACAAGACTTAAGTATAGCATTTAAAATCTGCAATGCAGAAATTACAAAAAATTTGGGGCAGAGTTACCTCAATGACATTAAAGAGAATTTTCATTATACAGGAACAGAAATGTAATTTGCCCATACATCTAGCTGGGTAAATTCCTTTTGAACAAAATCAAAATCAAAACCCTTCCACCCATATCAACTAATCCTTTCCAGCTCTTGAGAATTTCAGTTTTTCTTTGTCAAATATTAAGTCTATAAGAACATAAATATACATACATTCATAACAAATGCATAGTAAGTTAAATTGTCTGGAAAATTATTCATTAAGCTCTCTAGTTTCATAATTAAATTTGGAAGTTAACATCACACCAACTTTAAAACATGAATAAGCAAAAAAAGGTTATATCAATCCCAAAATCAGTATCTTAAACAAATGCTCACACATGAAAAAAATATAGGGGTCCTAAACTGAGCAAGGAAACACACTGCCATATAAGCAGATTTTTCAGTAGCTCATTCCTGTATCTGAAAATAAAAGGGAGTACTAACATCAGCTTTTTAGGTTACCCTGAAATAACTCTACATACACTTATTTACTTGTGGTTTTTTGATAATTTTCTGTATTATATATATTTAAAACACTTTTGTCTTAATATTCAAAATCCACTCCCCCAAGTGCAAATTCTATAGTAGAGCCATTGATGAGTAGAAGAGACAATCTGTGTTGAGAGCAAAGTTCTCAGGAAGAGAATGCTACAAAAGAAGTTTTTACAATTAAAGCTATTGAAATGTGAAGCTTACCTATTACAGACAGTCGCCTTTTTCTGTCTGTCACACCAAACACTGTATTATCTAAATCTTCCAGTGAGGGCAAGGGTTCCACATTATTTACACTGGGTGACTGAAAATGCATAAGTATTACAACCTGCAGTTATTACTTTACGTTCCCAACAATGAAAATACTTTGTAAATTTTATAGGCTTTGTGCAGTACATTCCATTTTTCACGCAGTCAAAAAAGCAGCTTGCTGCGGTACATCACAAGTCATCTATTTTAGTAGCTCATTCATACTCTTTAAAATTCATTTTCAATATGCACCAGTATACAAATCCTATGAATATCAATGCCATGATTTGTTAGGTAATACCAAAATATCTCAGTATTTAGTCTATAGACCACTAGTCTTTGTGACAACAAACACTGAACTTCCCACAAAGAAGTGTCACCAACATATGACTTAAAGAACAGTTTCAAGTAACTACCATTACTTAAATTCTATATGCTTTTTATTGAATCATCCTACTAAGGCACACTTTTCTACCACTGTAGGGAAGGCAAACAAAAACAGAGGAACAGGATCTAGGAAAGAGTTAAAACTGAGTCAGTACAAAATGCTAATAGATGCTTAAAGTGAAATGAAGAAGCAATCAGTACTACATTCAATTGGAAAAATGCCATCTTTAAGAAAAGATACAAATTATACTTCATTATGAAAACTGAAGAACAAGACATCTAGCATGTCAACTCATACCTGTGTATTTCCATGTATTACAAGCAGTATCTTGAGACTCTTCATATGTACACTACGGTCAAGTAGTTCAACAGCTTTGTCCAGGTCATCCTGTGTGGTTAATGGAATTACAAGCTACAAAAAGAGGGGCAGGGGGAAAAAAGTCTTAAACAGGACACGAGAAAGAAATGAGGAAGCCAAGTGCAGAGAAACAAACAATCTTTTCTTTCATACCAAACAACTTGAAAATAAACTTTATTAAACGATCCCTTTAAGTAAGTATTAAAAGTCTGTAGCCCAATCTTAACACTTCCTTCAGATGCCTTTACTAAGGACAGCATGGTGGAACAAGTCTTCACAAGAAGCAACCCTTTTGCTTATATAGAACTTAATATCCAAAAGTTTCAGCAAAATGGGTACAATTGGGTCAATGCCTAAATTAACACAAGTCTGTAAGATATTTTATAGAGCATAAAGCAGATTTTTGTATCTCAAATACTACAACTATATTTGTTTAAAGTTGCATCACTAACAGAATTTCTCCACTGAAAACCAGAATTTTTTAAGGAAGATGTGATCCATGTACAACAACTCTAGTCCTCACTAGAATCTTACCTGGATCTAATTAATTATAATTAATTTGGCATACATGTCTCTTTAGAACAGAAAACTATGCCATTAATGTGCAGTTGAGATCTGAATTCTATAACAATTAAAACTGGGCTCATGTTTCAGAAGTGTAAATTACAGCTTCTGCTTGCAACAAAGGAACAACAGAAGACAGATTTTTAAATCTATTCTACTTGTAAACAGCCTCAGTCAATGATGCTTAAATACAACACCAGTCAAATACAGTACTTTTACACGAAAAGAGATGGGAGTGAGGAGGAAGATCTTGATAAAATGAAGAGTATGCTTATTTGCTAAGTTGCACTTTTAATGCCAGTGACACATTTTTACTGTCCCATTTCTGAAAGGTGATGGGATGATTTGCCAACTAGTGCAGAAGGTAAGAAGCAGAAAACCAAATGCCTAAAAATCTACCAGTGGAAGGAGCTAAGGCTAAAGCATTACGAAGGGCTACTTCTTCTGACCATCCTAATCTCCAAAAGCCTTCTGTTGGAATTCTTCATTTTGAGGATCAGTTTCACAGAAGTGCCTGGTAATGCAGTGAGTAACCAACAAACAGCAATCACTGGCATTTTCTTCAGCAAAGATGCAGAGTAGATATGGCAGTTGCATTGTACATAAAGCACATGAGTAATCCTTCACGCACTTTGCTGACTCAAGGCAAAAGCCAGATATAACCCTTAAGAATGGATCCTGCATCTGTAAATACGTTTGCTATTAATAATTCCATCCCTAATTCTAATGGAAAGCTAGAAGTAATACTGATCAGGCATAAGTGGCTGGACAGTGCTGGCCCTGTTACCAAGAAGTCTTTGGGAACCAGCCACTTTAAGAGGAGCAACAGTTAAGCCTAGTTCTCCAATCTAAACATTAACTAAATGCAGAGTTCTAGCAATTACCTAACAAGATTAATCCTTGAAGAAAAGGACTTTCAAGAAAGGATAAACGTATTTCAAATTTACAAACATGACAAAGCTCAAAAAGGTAAAGACTTTTCCAAAGTCACACAACAGAGCTGTGACAGATCAGGAAGACAATTTACCTATTCCTAAACACGTCGGAGATTTCATTATGATATAACACTACTCATGAAACATTTCATGCATTTCCTGCCTATCCTAATTTGGACAAGACTCATACATTTGAGAAAAAACACACACATATTAGAAATCTGGGGTTTTGTCACAGGAGTAAGTTTTGTCACAGAAGTGGTTCCCACTACTTACAAGAGCAAATTTCAGCCTTAAAATTATCAATGTCCAAGTCAAGAATTTAGAGGACACAGAATATTACCTCATTATTGCTGTAATGTAAATCCATAGTTTGTCCAAAAGCAACTTTAGCTTTAGCTGCAAGATCTTCAAGTTTAACAGGCCTTGGTAATTGTAGGATCCTGAAACACAATTTAAGTTACAGAGAATTTCTGTTCATTACTTACGAAAATCTGGCAATTCATTACTTAAGAACTATCTCAGAACTAAATTTATTACTAAAAAGACTGTAAGAGGCTATACTTTATTCCCTGTCCTCCATATTCTGAGACTTTCAAAAAAGAAAGAAAAGCAGTGAAAAAGCTAAAAGGGATAATCAGATACAGAATTAGATTTCATTATAACTATTTTACTTGCTTCCATATGGCTTGCTTAATGTTTTGCAAGACTCCATTACAGAGGGAAATTCTTAGAAACGTCTACATTTTTCCACTTTAGAAAACTAAGACAATGGAGTACCACAGGCTGACAAGCATAAGCATGAGAAAGGAATTACTTCTGGAGTCCCCATTTTTTGGAAATCCAAAAGACTATCTTACCTGAGGAAGGTAACTAAATGTCACCATCTTTACCATAATGAACTACACACTCAAACTGCCCAGTCCATCACTAACTGTGCTTCAAGTGTGCTCCTGTAAGAACGGTGCAGTTGTAGGTCAACAACTTAGATTTTCTTTTAACTCAATGTCCCATCAAACCAATTAGCCCAAACTGCCTATAACTAACCTTTTATTATAGAAAACCATTGTATTTTTTGAGCTACTACACCATTAAACAAAAAAGAGCTTTAAATAGTGACTAAGCTATTAAGGTACATTGAATTCACATTCAAAAAAGAAAGAGTACTCAAATTCTATGAAATAGAAAAGTTAGCAAAGAGTACCTGTCCTTTTCATCTGTACTTCAGTTAGTAGTATACTGGTTTGGGGGACAATTTTTCTCACTGAAATTAGGCTAGAAGCCAAGCCACTTCCAATTAAAAATTATTTTTAAAAAATCTTTTTAAAAATACCCTAAACAAACAAACCAACCAACATCAATTCTCACTGTAGTTAACAATTTGGGCAGTAAGCCTGCAATTCTACCCATCACACCACAAGCTCCTTGGAACAAAGTGCCACATTCACCACTGAAAGCAAGTCTGGAATCACTTCTCTTTTTCACTTCCCTTTTTAAAAACTAGTGAGAAAGCCATTGCATAACTTATTTTCTTGCATGATTTCTTTACTTGATCTTTAGAGCTACATGCTCAGGCAAACAGAAGTATTGTAACTGTTTGCCTGAGCATGTAGCTCTAACAGGGGCTAGAGCTACATGCTCTAACATTATAACAGGGGTACAGGGCAGCCTAGGCTGAGCAATGAGCCTAAGCTGCCCTGTACCCCTGGGCAACCAGGCTGAGGTCACTTGGGACAGTTCATAACAGAGCTAGGCCCATGAGCTTAAAAACTTGGGAAAGGTACTTTTTCACAAACTTACTATATGCTTGTATTAATAATGAATTTATTAACTTAGTCCACTGTGAAAGTGAAATACGATGAACTGCAAAATGTACCACCTGTGCAGACTGGCAGCAAGTAAACATTTCTGTTTTAAATTCATGCTTCCTCTTACTTCACAAGAAATTGTTAGGTAGAAGAGACCTCAATTTTCAAAGTCTTCAGAAAGACTTATTCCCTCCAAATTACTTAGAGCACTCAGCCATTACTGATGCACTTTTACATGTGATGTTCGGAGGATTGATAGGAAGAAGCTGAAGAATGTTGATACCTAGGGAACACTGCTCTTTTACTGCTCCATGTGAAGGGAGAGCACATACTATAATCAGCATAGATACAGACTCAACTACTGCACATCACACTAAGGGCTGCCCAGAACTACTAAAAATTTTATTTGAAGCAAATTTTACTTAAGGATTTTATTATTTCTATTAAGAATAGCATACCCAGGATATTATTTCCTTTTTCCGTAAGTATTTTCAAAGATCTTATTACATAATAATTTCTCTGTAGGTAGAATGAAATTTTGTATTTTCAGAGAGACAGGCAAAATAAATTGTCAGCAAACCAGTTCTGCACGGAATTATACATCAAACTCTGTTAAAGCTTTTGAGCAGTCACCAGAGAAGAGATTATATACAGATAGATGTTTGTATACTTTAGCAGGTGCATCATCCACCTCTCATAAACAAAATACAAATAAATTTTAACTGATTAAATGAAAACAATCTGAGTCTAATAAATTTTCCTCTTACAGTTGTCAGACTGGCACCCCTGAAGTACAGTCCAACCTCTTCCTCTGTAGTAACAATAACAATTTTACAGTAACAATAACAAATTTACAGTAACAACAAAGTATCATGCATTTATTACACACACAATGGAGGAAAAAAAATTATTTTCTGGTCTATTCAAACTTGAGATCTATTCTAATGATCTAAGTAATTGTTCAAGGCTACAAACATCTATCTGAAGGGTAACCAAATGAGCGATACTACATCTGACAGTTACAGTATGATATTTAGGTATTTATGCATACTTAGAGCCCACATTTTAAACAGTTAATTCTCTTTAAATTGTGTTCATATCAAAATTAAATTTAAGCTCAAACAAAAAAAACTTCGAGAACTGAAACACTTCAAACCGTTAATTTGAAACTTTATGACAAAAGCACAACAAAACTCTATAAATAATTAAGAGACAAGACCGTTTCCTTACCTTTTTTCACCTCGATGTTCAAATTTGACTCTAACATCGTTCTGTAAGAAAAGAGATAAAGGAACCACTATTAGTTTGTTATCATCTCTTTTGATGAAGCCCATGAACTCCCATTCAATAGTCCTACACTAGAACTAAATTCCATATTAATTTTCTGTCCTTTCCAACATATCAGGTATTTTATCAAGCTACTTCTGCTGAGGTACATGATAGAAGCTTAAAGAGTTAAAAACTAGAAAGTGTCAAAAAACCCTTTTAGTGTTAAAATACAAAAACTTATTCTGAAGTACAATGAATGCTTCTGTAAATAAACACATTATTTTCTATCAATATATGTTAATATTATAACAGATTTATGACTTCAAATTTAATGTGGAACTGGTTACCAAAGAATTCTCTATCCTGAATAGGCAGATAGATCTAGCTACCAATAAAATGTTTTTATGCACACTTTGCAGCTGAGCGTTCCAGGCCTAAGAAACGTATCTTGTTTCATAAGCATTACCATAGAAACCCACATGTAATTAACTCAGTAGTCATGCAGTACATTTCCCAATAACCATATATGTATATATTGCAGTTACATGGAAATAAAATTGCTTTGCAAAATCATAATTCTAAGAATAAAATTGTATTAGCAACTATTGCAGGAAAAACAATGCATTCAACCACAGAATTTATCCACGTAAAAATGTTTCATCTTCCAAAAGAACTGATTTCCAAATGATTACTTTCAAAATCCACAAACTGAAACAGTGATAAACATTTCTTCTAACTTTCTAAACATGCATTATACTCAAATCATTTTGGATCATACATGCACGTTACCACAATGTCTAAAGTCACGGCTCAAATGTGAGTTCCATGACAGTAGCAAAGCACCAGTGTGTTATACACTGAACTCTCACAACTTTCAAAGCACAGAATGAAAAATATGTAGCCATTTAGTTTTGACAGTTTAAGAGGCAAATATATCCGAATATTTTGATTTTCAAAAGGTTAAAATAAGCCCAAACTGAAGTTTATTGACCTGTAAATTAAGGATCCAATCAAATAAACATATGGTTAACTCCATTTGGGTAGACGTCTACATCCTCTCCTAATCTCTCTATATAGTAGTTCAAACGTATCAATTAAGTATTTACTACTTTTCCATTGGTGTTCAGTATGTACAGAAAAAAAATGCAGCTGGAAAGAACTCTCATTTCCAGCACATGAACAAGAAATTGAGGCCAAAGATGGAGTAAAAGAGTTAGCATATTTCTGCTGCTGTACTGACATTCTTTCATATGATATAGGTGACAATTTGGTAATCTACTAAATTTATAAAATTATTTTTTGGCATTTTAAAATCGTATAGTTCCAATATAATAATAACAACTATAAAATCACTTTACAAATAGCGTAAATACCTCTATAATCTTCAATTTATTTATTTAAGCATACACTATGACCTGCTCTGAAATGCCATCATTTCATTTTGCTGCTAATATAAGAACATGAACAAAGAAAATGGCAGCACGTGGGAGACTAATAGCTCATTCTGGTATGCTCACTGGTCTGGCAAGAAAAATAATTACAGAAGTCACAGCAGGACATTCCATGTTTAGTACATTAGCGAGCATATTGAAGATTACCTGTTTTTTAGGTGAAGATGACTTTGGTTTTCCTGTTTCTTGCTGAGGCAATACAGGACGACTGGCCTTATGAAGCACAGCCAAATCCTGCATGATTGAATTCAAAGCTTGCTGCTCATCTGCTCAGAGAAAAAGACCAGATGAGTGTAAAAGATTGTTACTTTGAAGGGCATTACTGTCTCATTTCACAATTAGGCAGGCATTGGTCTAAAAGTCTAAAATCTAAGAGTCCGCATTGCACTTCAGTACATAATTACCAAACTAAAAAAAAATCATTGCCACATTGCAAACATTTTTATTTTATTTATCATTAACAGTGCTTAAGGAAATAAACAGCTTAATCAATAACCATAATTCAGTAACAGGTTTAAAAAACTGAAGTCATAATGAAGACTAAACTTTACACAACTGCAGGCTGTACTAATAAGAGAAAGGGGATGTAGGGGAAAGTCTTGTCTACTTCAATTCAAATAATATCCATTGATGTTTACTAGAAATAATACTTCTCACTCCCTTCCATAAAATAAACACTAAAAAGCAAGGTTTTTTTAACTATTTCTGCTCTGTCCTGAACAGGTATGATCATGCCCATGGGAAGTATACACAAACTCCCACATGAATACCTCAACTGCCTGAGCATCTGCTGATAGCCCACAGAGCATTACAGAAATCCAAAACAAAAACCCCACCACAAAAAAAAAAAAACAACAATCCACAAACCAAAAATAAACTACCACAGAACTTTTGCAGGACTGAAAATACAGAGGACTTTAGGGCTTAAAGGAAGAATTCACAAGGAGAATCAGAAGCACTGAACCCAGGGGACAATTTACGGGCAGGAATGCTACATAACTTAGGTTTCAAGTTCACAAAAAATCCTAAATCCAGATCTGCTGCAGCTGTGATTTCCTGATGGCATGACAAGATTTAGACAAGATTTGCCCTAGAACTGGGATGCTCCTTTAGACAGGAAAGCACTTAGGAGCTCAAAAGCCTGTATATACACCACTAAGATAAATTTATTTCTAATACTTTGTATTAATTCCTTGCCACAGCAAACAAATATTTTGTATTTATTCCTTGCACGGTACTGCACTCAGCATGTATCTAGAACACTGGATAACAAAATTTATCTCCAGAAGTGTTGACTGTGTGCCTTCATGCTCCTTCACAATGGATATGTTTGCTGAAGAATTCATTGCTAAATGCTGTGATTTACAAAGAACCGTATTTCTCAAACATGGACCTGAGAAAAGCTCAGCATTAAAAGCAGCAAGCAAACATCCCATGTATGCAGCAACAATGAGAATTCCTTCATATTTGATTAAAATATAACCAAATACATTTATCATATAAGGAAATTGTGGGATTTAAGTGTTCTAATTTAATAGATTCCTTACAGATCAGAAAGCTGGTCTGAAAATGAGTAACTTTGATCATCACTCATGCTGTCATTATTCATAACTCTACTAAGATATGCAAATCTATAAAAGCAAGTTTTACCAACAATATTTAATGGCAGGACTAAAGGCGTTCTTGCAGCTCAGTTATTCATTTCTCACTCTAAAACACACTTCAAAATTTGCCAGAGTTAAAACAGTTGGACTATTTTATTGTGTTATGGCCTATTCTAGTGCTCAGCAATGCAAAAAGTAACATAATGCTTTAGCAGTTGGTTGGAGTTCCCAGTGGTCACTAGATTGCATATTTTATACAAAAGAAACCAAAGTACTGTGGTAAAGCATCGAAAGTTATTAAAAATCCAGTATGACTCAACAATCATTTCTCTCACACAAAACATTGGATAATATCAGAAATCTGAAGAGTGCTGTATTCCTAGATTGAGCAACTTCATTATTAAGCATAGGGTAAGAAAAAATTAGCATAACATTAAAAGATAAACAAAAGCAATACAAAAATGTGTGTGGTGTGGTTGGTTGGTTTGTTGGGATTTTTTGGAGAGGGCGCACCAATAAATGATTACAGTAACACGGTCAACTCACTAAAAACAAACAACATGAAAAACTGACATACAATTTCAAGTAATACAAATGTGCTACCTAACTAGAACAACACAGATGCTCTGCACGGAAGTAGCTTTGCACTGTAATGACACAAGGCAACAAGATAAAATTCTTATATGCACACTTTGTGTTTTGAGTTTGGTTCTTTCTAACAGCCATTACCACTTAGAGCACAGTAAGTATTGCTCAGTACCCTAATACCATGAATCTCAATTTCCTAAACTTGAATCTGTAAGTTATCACATAATGAGGGAAAAATACTAGATTATAAGGAAGGAAAAAAAAAACCCAAAACAAAACAAACAAAACCCAACCAAACAAAAAAACCCCCAACAAACCCAAAAAAAACAACCAAACAAAAAAAACCAACCCAAAACCCAAAAGGAACATTTTCAATACTAGCAAAGCTGCTGAACATTGCCTTTCATATAGTTGTTACACTGTGTTAAACAGACAAAGCACGTTTCGTAGGAACAGTAGTAAATTTTTATGTAAATAACACAGAAGACTTACCCATTATGGCATTGAGTCTGAAAACTCAAACTTCAGGGAAATGGTTGCTTCATTAGCATTATTTTATTTCCTAAAATGCAAAACCAAAAATCCCACAATTACTAAAGTTGTCAAAGCCATGTTAAACAGTCAACTTTTCATTGGTTATGGGCAGTTTTTCTAAGATTCTAGATAGCAAACACATGTATAAACCACAAATAAGCTGCATAAGTCACACATATGATGGGTGGAGAAAATAGGTATTGCCCCCAAACCCTCACCAGCCTCTGAGTAACATATATAGTCTCTAAAGACACAAAGCCTGAACTAAATATTCTTCTAGACTTCAGCTGATTTTAATCTCTACCTACACCCCTAAATGATGATTAGTAGCTTAATTAACAGTAACACTCTACTACATGGGCTACCCACAATTCCAGATTATTAAGAACCCATTCTTTTTCTACAGGTCCCTGTATCTGGTGTTCAAAGTCCTGTATTCAGAACTACATACATATAGTTCGTATCTATAAATACATATGAAACTCACAGCACAAATCAAGAGTCATCAATACCTATTGATTACATAAACTAGAAAACATCAAGTGTTATTTTTCATCATAATTCAAGAACATAACACAGATATCCTAACTTCCCTGAAAGCAAATGGCTCTGGAAGATAGCAGGTATTAACTTTTAATATTCATTATATGTTATCCAGAAAAGCAGAAACATAAAGGGCACATTTATGAACAAATCCAGTCTATCACAATATCTTCAAAATTGGCCAATTGAAAAAAAAACCCAATAATGAAGGATGAATTAAAATAATCTTCCTATAAGATGCCATTATGGAGCTTAACAGCAAAAAGCTAAACACATCTCTCTAAACAGAAAATGATATCTGTTGTAATACAAACTACCACAGGAAAAAAAACCACCCAGCTTTTTTTTAATGCAAGAGAAGAAAACTCTCTAATTTCTTAAGCAGTCACCGTAAAGGAGTAAGGAGAGCCTATGTCCCTCCTTCTGTTTATTCGCTGCAGTGGACCATCCTTCCTTCTGACTCAAGAGATGAAAGATCTACCCTGCTCTGATGAAACAGATGACTTCCCTGCAAGTTCATTCAAGCAGCTACATCAATAGAGTATGACTCATTTTTTTTCTCCTTTTTTAAACAAAATTAATTTTCTTATGGTTTAGTTTCTTACCAATGTGAAATGACCCCTGATGCCAGCATAGGGCAACCAGTGGGAGCACATGGCTGAGAACAGAGGGGAGGTGGGCCAGTTCTTTCAGCACCAGCCAGGTTTCCTTGCTTGAATATTCTGCCAATTTTGTAGCTAACAACAAATTAGTTACAGTCTTCCAGAAGATTTCTGAGCATCTTCAGTTAGGCATATAAGAGTTTCCAGCATTGTCTCTTACATCCTTATTTCATGAAAACAGTCTTTTTGAGCAGCATTCATGTCAGTGGAACTAAAAGCTTCAAGTACTCATGGCATATTTTTCAGAAAGAAATTTGGACTTGAGAGCCATATGAAGGTCTCCGCAGGATACTGCCTTTTTCCTATATATCAGATGAGTCACCTACTACCATCTATTACAAGCTCCATAATAACCAAGAAGAGCTTGGGCTCCTAAGGAAGACCCAGAGCTCCCACCATGTAATCAGAAACCAGTTCTATTAAAGAGCACACAGAAGAGCACATGAGAACTAAAAGAAAGCCGAAAATACAGTTGATGTGTATTCTGAGTTACATACTCCCGAGTCTATGGAGAGCCTCACAACAGTACCTGAAACAGATTCCAAGTGCTGGGGGAAAGAAACTGCCATCTAATGCTTTGTAAAGTATTAAAACCTGTAAGAGTGTGAAAAGTAAACCTGGCCTGGGCTGCCCATAGCCTGAAGACAATCCCAGCTTTTACTACTAATGGGGTCTTCAGCCTCCTGATGCCACCACAGGAGGAGGCAGAAAAATCTATCTCAAACCCCCCCCCCAAAACAAAACAAGCAAACAAAAAAAGAAAAAGGCTCTGCTGGTCTGAAACAGAAAGGGAAACCCATGAAGACAAAAAAGCAGGGGATTTGTACTAATCTTCAGAGAGGAAAATGTGCTGAATTTTCACTTATTTGCTGAATGATAGTGGCCAATATCACTCAAAATAAGGACTGTATCTTTGGTCCTTGCTCTCACTCAAGATGCCAGAAGACATGATTTACTTATTGTACTGGGATTACCTTTATGGCCTTAAATATCAGAACCAACATTTTTTCCCCATGAGCAATTCTTTGCATCTTTTGCAACCCTGAGAATCCAAAAAAGGAGAACATATATTAAATCATTTCCTATGCTATGTTTTTTGTATCAGCAATTGTCTTGGAGAATCTTCCAAAAAATTATCCACTAAAGTACTTATAAAACATCTTTTTAATTCTGTATTTGATTCACCTGTCTTAAATTGGGAGCTAAGGTCATTTTCATAAAACGTCTGTTTTAATTAGCTGTCTTAATACATTAAACATAACATGTATTTCATGACTTTGGATGAAGTACATCTCTAATATTTCTTTGTAAGCATTTCAAAGAAATACAATAGTTCTGTGAGGCATTTTAAATCTTCTACCACTCCTGAAGAAAACAAAACCAACTTGTATCTCCAAACAAAAACACCCCACATGTTCTTCCTCAACCTAGCTGAAAAAACCCCAGAACGTGGAAGCTGAAGATATTTGAGCTTAAGGTCTCACATACGGCTGAAGAAGAAACATCTTAAGAAACATCTCTTCCAAGTTCCTCCAGCTACAAGAACTCATTCTTTAGTATTAATCTGTGACACGTCTCACTAGAACATAAGCTAATAAGCGAGCATCCACACATTTTCCCCTCCACTTCCTTCTTATTCCTTACAAGAAAAAAACCCAATTTAAGAAAATTAAATTTCTCTGAATAACTTGCGTTTCTCACTTTATTGCCCCTTTTGACAAAAATTCTCAGTTCAAATACAAAGTATAATCAGTCACTTTAACAACCTTTGTGCTAGCATTTAGTGTTACTTTACAAAATAAGCTAACAACATTAAAAATTCAATTAAAAACATGACTCTGACCCAATTTTGTGAAGATCTTTATGAATTCACCTTGTCAAATGAAAAAAAGACTTCTGTTTTTAACTGATCATTTTCACAATGGGCTAGAACAACAGGGTGGTTGTGGAGAGTGAGTAAAAACAAGCTAACAAAAATCAACATTTTTCAAACAAGTGTATATACATTCAGTAGAAAGGTAAAAAAAGCATACCCTAATCCCTGTTTGCAAAGTAGCATTGGTATATAGCACACACACGAGAGAAGATTACAATCCAAGAGAAAAAAAAGGAAGTGAAGTAAAAAACCTGAAACTTGGATAACGACTCAGGAGAAGCAAAGGCTGCAAAACACAAAGAGCAGATGCAAAGGTAGAATAAAATTATGTCAAGGTCTTGCAGAGAGATACAAGCAGCCTGAATTTGAATGTAATTAAAGAAGGGATGACAGAGTGAATTTCAAAAAGGTGTTTGCTACTCTTATCACATCATCAAAGAAGAATATCCTAGCAACAGCATTTTGGATAAAAGGGTGGAGAGATGATGATTCATATTCATGATTCACTTCCCACCAGCCACCTTCCAGAGTCTTTCAGAATCTGAGAAAGCTAAAAACAATTTCCAAGAATCACCTGGATATTTTCTTTCTTCAGTGGCTTTCTCAAGGCAAATGAAACAAAGCCTGAGAACAAGTAAGCCATGCAGATGATGTAGCTGTTTCAGACATCCTGAGCTAATTGCCCATTCACATACATTTCTATAATAACCACAACACGGTGCCTCTGAGTTACTAAATCAAGAACAAAAAATCCCCAGTGAAGCAAGCAACCTAGCTTAGCCTGATTTTGTAAGGCATTCAGAATTGCATAGTAACACTTCACCTACATAGAAAGGTGATTTACACCTTCAGAGTCCAAACCTGTTGCAATAGTGGGGGCAACAATCTCAAGGACATCAATTCCCTCCACTAAATTTTCACGAAAATAAATGATTGCAAGGATAAATGGTTTCCAACCCTTATACCAAAGCAAAATGACATAATGTGAACTCAAAATAAGAAAGATGCACTGCAATTATTTCAGTCACAGGTAAAGATTAAATCAGACTTACACTGTATTAGACATGAGTAAGTTAAACCAAAACAACACAAAAACAGTATCTGCTTGCATTGCTATTCAGAGACACACTTGTCTATAATAGATGATGCAAAAAGAGCCAAGAAAAAATGAAGAGTGAGCTTTCACAGGTGATTTTTCAGACTGTAGAATGGACAATGAGAATATAAAGTAAGACTATAAAATTTTATTTCACAGCAAGAAGAATCAGCCAGATAAAATGGTTTTACTCTAAAAATGTTATTCTTAAACAATCAAATGCTTGGTCTCACACAACCAACCTCTTATAAATCACAGCAAGCAAGGCTGACAAAATCTCAAGTGATCACCTAGTCAAATATACCTACTCAACCTTTAACCAAAATAATGTGCAGCACTGCTTGCTAAGGTTTTTCTTTTAAAAAATAGGCACAGTATCTGTGAACAAGACAAAGAGTAATACCTAAATCCAAACTTCTGTAGCCTTTTTCATAACTCAAAGCAACTGTCAGCATAAATGACAATAATGACACTACATAGTGTGACAAGCATAGCAATCAGTATTGTTACAAGACATTAAAAGATACCTAAAAGAAGGTAACTCCATAGAAATGAACATAAAGAAGAGGATTGTATATGGACATACACACAAATGAACACTGGACAAAAAGCCATCCTTTTCAAAGAATATGAAAGCAGCAGCAGTAGCACAAAATCATGAATGACAGAAAAAAAGAGAATTGAAGAACGGTAACGAGAAAAAGTCTAACAGTAACACATCAAATGTGAGATCAGCTTTAGAAAAACCTGGATCTTTAACATATTGTAATAATACATAAAAAAGGTATTCATAGGGAAAGGAGAGAAGGGAGAAAAAGATTAAACTAATCTAAATCAAAAGCCAATGATACATTGCTAAATTAAGGTAACATTTGCAAAACAAAACAAAAAATAGGACTCAGTGGGTCAAATTTGGAATATTACAAATTATGTTTAACTGGGTGAATTAAATAAAATAAATATTATTCCTGTCACAGTACTATGGGATCTTTTAAAATTAAAATATACTGCAAGGGAATGAATGGATAAATGCTTCTTAGGAAATATCTGTTGAAATGTTTGATTCCAGCCTTCTTTGCACACCTTGAGGAATCTTTAGGTCTGAAATTCAGCAGGGAGGAATCCTGTCTATCAACAGCACACCAGCAAGGGCATGAGCCACAGAGCAGTAATATTCTCCTCAGTTCTTTCTCTCTCATGTGCCCTCTTCTATTCTGAAGCACTTTTCCCCTCTTAGTTTATCCCAATTGTGAGGTTAACTGCACTGGACAGGACACACTGAGTGTGTCCACCCAGCTGTGCTGTGCTAAGAGAGACAGGCAAAAACAGCAGAACCAACCAAGCCCTGCTAGCTGACACCTCAGAGCAAGGAAGACAATCTAGAGAAGCATCTCTCATGACCAGGGAAGTAATTCAGGAATGACTGGGTCCTGTCCTGGACTCGGGGGTTGAAAGACATAAACAGCATTCCCCTCTATTTTTACCTTACAGAATCACAAAATCATTAAGGTTGAAAAAGACCTCCAAGAACATCAAATCCAACCTTTAACTAAACACCACCACATCAACTAAACCAGAGCACTAGGTGCCACTTCCAGCCATTTCTTGGACACTTCCAGGGATGGTGACTCCACCACTTCCCTGGGAAGCCCATTCCAACACTTGACAACCCTTTCAGTGAAGAAATCCTTCCTGATGTTCAATCTGAGCCTTCCCAGGCACAGTCTGAGGCCATTTCCTCTTGTCCTACTGCTAATTGCCTGGGAGCAGAGGCCAACTGCCACGCTGATACACACAGCACCTCACTACATGGTTTTCCATAGTTAACATCATTCAACAATTCTACCCTGAACAGCTGAACTAAACCCTTCTACCACTGGAATGACTGACAGGAGAAACATAAACACATCAAATACATTTTCACAGAAAGAACATTTCTGGCTTATTTCCTGCAAAAGTACTTGGATTTATTTTAAAAAGTATTTTAAGTCTTGTCCGGATTATACATAGCTCAGTTGGTATACATCCAAACTTTGCCCTGAATTTTCTCACTCTTTTATTTAAACCGGTTTATTCAGCACCTCAAGCTATTTTAACCTATTGTACAGAGACCAAACAACCTTAAACAGTACCATGAGCCAGCAATCTCTATGAGCATGATGGGCTTCATAAAATAATAGCAATCAACTCACTCAAAGTTAACACTTTAAAAAAATTATTAATAAAAATATATTAAGGAGTAAAAAAACCCTCAGATGTGTTTACAGAATTTAGATAGTGAAATAGCAAGTGGTGATAAAAAACGAGAAAGAAATAGCCAGCAACCATTTTTTGTTCCAGTTTTGAGAAAAAAAAAAAAAATCAAGAGGTTAAGTCCAAACCACACCATAGTGTTACTGGAATAGAAATTTCAGCACCAACAAGAACAAAGAGATAAAATGCAGTATGCAATATGCTCCAAATCAAACATTTAAAATTCATGATCCAGGGATTTTTAAGTCTAAGACTCTTCACAAAAGCAGTGGTTTTGTTTTCTGGATCATTCTTGCAAATATTTGGAAATATCTGGAAAACAAGAAGGTTCTAGTGGATTGTAAATATTATAAACTGAGAATGATAAAGGAAAGGGTCCAAAAGCTGCCAATTGCTTTTATCACAGCAATCGATAATAAAATACTGCAATACTTAGCTTGGTTTCTACCCTAGTAATAAATGCAAAACACAGCAAATGCCTCGATTTCAAGGTTTATTACTACTGCCAAGCAAAATATGTCTTCTTGAAATAATTACAGATTAGTTAACAGAACTAACTGCAGCAATTGCCCTATTTAAGTTTTTTCAACATATTTGGCTAAATATCACAAGATATTCAAGTTATTTGCTTTAAACTCAATTAACTAATACGAAATTCAGCTGATGGATTAAAATAAAAGAGATCCATATTCCTACTTAGCAGAAAACACCAATGAACATGATTCCCACTGCAGGCCCCTGAAGACCAACAATGATCAGGCAGGCACAACGAGATAGACAAGTTATGGCTTAAGGAAATGACCTGAATTATCTTTGAAAACAGTTGCAGTCCAGCAAAATGTATTTAAATACCATTAAGTGTTTTAAATACATACAATAATTTATTGTGGTTACTCTCCATTTATTATTAATTAAAAATAACCCTAAACACTTTAAAAAGGAGATGAACTGCATTTATGGTGCTAAAACTGACAGGACTGCTTTCTGAACTTCTATCCTCCCTGTAACCAGGAGGGCACCACCCAGAATTAGAAGCTGTATTTCATGCAAGTCTAAATATTGTGGTTTATTACATTCACTCAGTAATGTTTTCGCATTGAATGCATTTTAACATAAAGACAACCATTTAGGAAATGGGAAAAAAAGTTGCAGCTACAAGATTGGACGGTCTTAGCAAGAAGCAATTGAGAAGAATTATTAAATCACAATGTGTAATTATCTAATATAAGTGCAATACAACATAAAAGAGGAACAGTGGAATCCTTGTGTGCATAAAAATGCAGTGTATGCAGAAGCCATCTTGCTTCTGTACACAACCTACAGGCACAGTGCTCCGTGCAGACTGCAGACAGCAAGTGTGGGATAGCTGAAGCATCAGAATCTTTGTGGCTGCTACAGAGGTATCAGGTATCTCTACATTGTGCAGACTTGAGATTTCTTACACTGAAGACTTTTAAAATCTTCCTGGCAAGCAAAAAAAAAGTGAATTTATGTCTCACTGAGCCCACAGGAGCATGCAGACTTACCTCATCTATACAGCTACAGACATGATTTGAGATTTGTTTATTTTAGGAAAAGAATGGTTACTAGCTGTTCTCCTTCCAGAGTTCAATTTAATACATAGACAAAAAAGTAACAAAACACCCCAAACCAATAAAACAGACCAGACTTGCATAAAAAACAACATTTATGGATGGCGCCCTCCCAGTTCCAGGAAGAATAAAACCTCGAAAATCAGTGTGGTCAGTTCTAGCACCCTAAATTCAGCTCTCACTCAAATTACCTTGAGACCCAGATTTCAGAATTAACTGAAGGATCCAACATGCCCAGTGACAATAGCAAAACTTCATTCAGATTAAATCTTTAGTTCCTGCTGTTCTGTAAACTGCAATTTGACAGAGTCACGTAACATTTATCAGCTTGATGAACCATAATCTTGACTTGAAAAACTTACAATGTGCTGCAAGGTTTGAGAATGCAAAGACAGAGTTTTTAAGGATTGTTCTCATAAAAATGCAAAGCAGCAGTTCAAGATGAGTTTATAGCAAAATTAGGCTTTTGAGATAAATATCTTAACACTTACAGCAATATTCACAAAGAGTAACCGTAGTCTAGGAAAGCTAATCTCTCTACACTTCCTTTACAGTTGATAGGGAGAGATAAGCATATTTAGAGAGTTTCAAGACACTTAAATGCAAGTTTCCTGCTTTGAATGAACCTCTTCTTTCCAAGCAGTATCAAGAGCCTTTATTAGCTAACCCTTCATAGGCCCACTCCATTTCAAGTACACAAAAAAGATAAGACTGCAATTGGCCTCAAACAGAAAATCATCTACTTTCCTCAACAAGATCTCTTTCCTCACCTAATTCGAGTTTTACAGAACTTGTCTATTTCCTGTATCTGTCATGGCCTCTGCAGCAGCCAAAGCACTTGACAACTCATTTCTCAACCTAACTGAAAAATTACTTTGCTGATACATCAAGCAAATCTTTCTTGAAAGTCATGATGCTTTCTTAAGATCTGTTCACAATTTTTAAATTTAAAAATTTTAAATTGAGGAAGGGTCACAGCAGCTGAAACTTGCAGACAGGCACCACAGTGACACCTTGCAAAGTATGTTAGTGCTGCCAATTCTGCAACAGAACATACTGGCTGCAAATCGACTGCTCGTCCTCCTCTCTTATCCAGGACCAGATTTTCTCACAAAGGTACGTCAAAAAGTAATAGATACAGTTCACTGGGCTACAAATAACTGCATCACTGCCTCCAGAGGACTCTGGCATCTTGAAAATTTATCAGCAGCATCATGGTAGAAAGTCTCAGAGCACCACAACACAAAGAACATGTTCCTTACCATTAGCTGGGCTATATGCTAAACAAACTGCTTAGTGCTATTCACATCATAAAAATGTTTAAAGCTAACTCAGTAATTAAGATAACATTAGAGTGTCCACAAACACACACAGTAAAACACCTCAGTGACGTTTGTAACTTTATCCTAATTTACTATCTTATGTGAACTGAGTAACTGCATAGAGGGTGTCTCAAACAAAATAGGTGTATGAAGTTTTTAGACTCCAGAATCCCATGAAACATGCACTACAGGGAGTGTCATAATCAGATTTAGGTGCTTCTGTGTCTCCTTCCAAAAATATCAAGTGGTGCTCTCACCTCACCACTTCTTGCTGCCATTTGGAGCCCTTGTGCTGAAGCTGTCATGAGTGGCATCAATGTTAGTTTTTTCCAAACTTACAACTAACAAGTCCAAATATTTGTGAAGAAGGGCTAAAGGTGTTACAACAAAAACCATTCCTCACTGTGAATCCTCACAAAACTGCATGTCCTCTATCCAAGATCCTACAGGAAGATAACTTTTGGAGGGGTTTTTGTTCAACAGACAGTTCACAGCATATCCTAAAAGAATACAGTTTAGTTCTCACCCTTGTGACAGCATTCGAGAGCATCAGTTCAGCCAAAGAACTAATTGTTCACAGTACACAAACTTAATCCTACCAGCACTACCAGCACTGATGATTCCTCCAACCTTCACTACTCTAAGAATGGAAGACCATGCTACAACCAGTGATAAATAAATGGATTTTAAGAGTAACCATTCATTAAAAGAGTAAACCTGTCACAAACTACTCCTATCAACAATATTCTATGAGCAAAAATAAAGTACATTAGAAAAAAATGCAGTCTTCCAGCAGTAACTGAGTATTGCAAACAACTGGAGCATTTCAATTCATGTACAAGAGCGATGACATACATCAGTCAGATATGGCCTTTGAGGACATACAGAAGAAAGCACCTCCTTAAACTCCAGTAACTAGTCCTATCCTTTTCAGTTAACCTTCCAGTTTTGTGACTGTGATGAGTTGAAATACAAGCATTTGGGGAAAAAAGCCAAATAAACCCACTCTCCATTTCTACACCTAGTTTTAGTATCTATCTTCAGGTACTGAAACTGCAAAGCTTTGTTTTTCTTTAGTATAACAATCATATTTGACAGAATCTTCCATTCAGAGCAAAACTCAACTATTTCAAAGTTGCAGCAGTTGTGAGTTTTAATCATGGCTGCAAATCACATCACCACTATTTCAAATCAAGTACCAAAAAAAAATGAACACAAGGATACATATGAGCCTTTCTGATTAATATGATTCACCTGTGATGCCAGTAAGAACAGAATCTAAGTCTCCAAGGACATTTTTGTGCCTTCACCATGAAGACATCTCAGTCTCAATTACTCTCCGTCTTCTAAATTTTGCAAGAAATAAAGGAGAAATCCTCCTCAGCGAACAGTCTTTGTTACATATTATCTTACTCCTTCCTCACAGCACAGTTCTTCCTGCACACTACTCAAGGCAGTGATACATTGAGGAAATCCAGAGTACAGTAACAGAACTATGAATTTTCTAGTCTTCTGCTGCCTTGCTGTAATGTTTTCATACTCCAGTGACACACCGGCACCTGGAGCTTCTGCCTAAAATGCATTTCCTGGCTCACACTCAATTCTTCCTCATTAAGTATCCCACGTGCTCTTCTCATCAGAATTCAAATCAGCTTTGTACGTTCAGTCAGTTCATTTTTTCTATTCTCAAAACAAACATAAAATGAAAAACAAATCTCATAATACACTACCATGGAATATTTAAGTAGATAAGACATTCATGAGCTATACAGATTTCCAACACAGCACAGAAAAAACACTCCTGAATCCATGTCTAATTCAAGAATAAAACATGCAACAACAAATAGCTATGAATCGAACCAGGGAGCCCCAGATATGGACAGACTCAGACCTCTCACACTTGGAACTGTACAGAGAACTCAATAATACCACCAAGAAGACAGGTAAGTGCATAATTAATATACCTTAATGGAAACTGAGAGAACCTGGTATACATGCATAGGAAACACATACTATGCAAAATCCAAATATTCTTTTACATGATTGTGTAGCATTTTTGTAGCGAGCAGGTCTCAATGAGCAAGTCTAAATGGACAAATTTGTAAGCTTTTACCCATATGCAGTAGGCGCTGTGTTTTAAACTGAATGACTCACAGAGTCCAACACATTAAGACATTGCTAAGCTATCAAGTGCACAAACTCTTTGCCACTTTACTCTTCGGTAATAATCTTTAGCTCCCTGTGAATCAGAAAAAAACACAATTCAACCCAAACCCTCATAATAATATTTAAACCAAAATGTAAAAATAGAAACCTAGGTTTGTGAAAACACTCCAGAATCAAATGCAAAGACACGAAGACAGTGTATTGTCATATGGTTTCCTTCTTGCACCTGCCCGAGCACAGCCCTTAGCAGTGGTATCAAATTACAGTGACACCTATGATGCTCTATTATTATACTTTTACCTCAACGATAAAAATGTAAGAATCCTCATAAACACAGCTAATAAGGTAAACTAACTACAGACTCAAAAGTTCCAGAGAAAGGATTACTATGTCTGTGCCCACTTCTAACCATCACCTTTAAGACAACTGGTCCACTGCTAAGGTTGCATTTGTGTCAAGAGACTAGTCCTGCTTGTCTGCACTAACTGCTGCTGTCCAGGTGAATCTTAATGACAAGCAGGAGATCCAGAGCCAACAGATGATCCCGCTGAAAAGATTTATTTTACATTTTAATTAATAATCAGCCTATCTAACTGGTCTTACATTTCTACAGTATCAATGCCAACACAAAGAAAGGAGCAAGAACTCATGCTGGAATCAACCCTCTTGGCCACTACACAGATCTAGATCTTTTAAAAAGATTCTCTAAAAGATGGCATGCATAATGCAGGATTTCAGGAAATTACACAATAGTAAGTGTGACATATAACAAATAAACTACAAATAATGGGCATATGCATAACTGTGATAGAGCAGGGAAGAGCAGATATTGCCGTTCCAAAAAGAGATCCTCACTTTCAAATCTTGTTGCACTTTGTGTACATGTATAAAGAACTGATCTCACTCAGTATCATGATCTACTTGGATTTATGGTGCTGGAGAGGTCTCACCAAAGGCTTTCTTGCAGTCACAGCATAAGAAAGAAGGTCTACCCTTGCACGAATAAATTGGTTAAAATAGAGAAGTCATAGGACAGACAGTTGTTTTCATAAGGAAGGAGGAGGATACCAGTGGGCCTCCAGAACAGTATGTGTTGTTCGACACATTCTAAATTATCCAAGAAACAGGAGCTTTCTGAAACTCCTATTATTTGGGACAGCAAGGAGAGGACTGACTACAGTAGAAGTGGTGGTCTTTATCACAGAGAGGACTGAGCAATAAAACAGGTAATTACCAGCATTAACAAATGAAAGTGATGCAAGTTGAATGGAGGGGAGGCAGGAGAGCAACAGTTCCAACTTGGCACATAAGAAACCAATGGGTTTTGCACTGAATACTGCCAACACTCAGAACTAAAGCCAGTGTTAGGAATTATGAACAGAAAGTGTGAAACAGATCACTGTCTTCACATCTTTAACACCATTAGCATTCCTGGGACCTTCACCTCCAGAAGAGGACGAAGCAAAGTAGGAAAAGGTACAATCAAAGGCATAGAATGGGTTCTACAGGGGAAAAGAAACAGGCAAGTTAGGCCTCTGGATTCAATAACATTTGGGTGTGGGGAGAAGGTGATAAAGGGCTACAAAATCGTACAAGGAACCAAGAGATGTATTGTTATAATAGACAGAGAATGCCCATTCTCCTCCAAAAGAAAGGTGGCACCAAAGGAACTCAGTACAAATGTTTAAAAAGTTTAAAAAAAAGAGTAGTTTTTACTGGAACCACTAAAGTACCTATAGAATTTCTTATGAAAGGATATTTGGATGCCAGACATTTATTTAGCTGCATGCAAAAAACTCTGAGAAAAAAATCGAAACATTACTAGCTACACAAAACTATACCAGACTTAGAACCACCCTTTACTAAAAATAATTAGGGATTGAAAGAATATTCAAGCTAAGTATGCTTACACTGTTCTCACTCTTCCATAAGCATTCATTCACACTCATCATTGAGGGAAGAATACTGGATTATCTTTTGTTTGATT
The DNA here is from genome assembly GCA_013397815.1 of Aleadryas rufinucha. Classification (NCBI taxonomy): domain Eukaryota; kingdom Metazoa; phylum Chordata; class Aves; order Passeriformes; genus Aleadryas; species Aleadryas rufinucha. The sequence continues at coordinate 588,479 of VZTH01005158.1, forward strand.
CTATCACAGATTAAGATTTTACCTAAAACTTGCCAGGCAGTTCACCAATAACATACACATTTTCTTTTGAAAGTCTCATTCAGTATTCATAATAGTGCTGGTATCACAGACACAGAAGCATAACAGACATTCCATAAAGGAACTTGCTGCAGCAAGGCACTGGTTAAATCAGTCATTAAGAAGTTATTACATTACCCACCTCATCCCTGCCTGAAGTTACTGTGCTTACTGCTACCAGCAGTAGAAACCAGCAGAAAAACACTTTTCTACCAGCAGAAAGAACGCTTTTCTAAACCCAACTGTATACCAAGACGGTTATCATCAAGCCATTATGGAAAAAAAACCAAAATTCCCATGGGAGTTTGCTATTCAAATTGAATTTTTTAAAAAAAATTCTTATGCTTGAGTTACAAAAATTGTGGCACTGCTAAAAACACACATAGTCAGAGTGACAAAACAACAACCAAATACAGGTTGAACTTTACCAGTTTTCAGCCACTACATTAACAGAATATTTAGGGTGACAATCCTCATGCTCTTCAATAGAATGCTGTATTTTCTTTAGAAGTTTAATTTCTGCTTGTGTCAGTATTTTAGCTCTCTGTTCTTTTTTATTATTATTATAAATTTAAACAGCTTGATCCAGATTTTTCCAGTTTTCATGTTTGAATGTTTGTTCAAAGATGAGACTACAGTTACTTCTGGTAACATGGCATTTAAACCGTTAGCATTTACAGACCTCTTGTCTAAATTATTTTTAAATAATTTTAAGGACAGGTGAGAGGTAATCAACACTGACTGCTTGAATACTTCCTGTAAGAAACTAGAAAAGGTCTTCATTAATAATCATTATTGGTGTCCGTTCAACTTTTTGTGAAGAATGCACTGCTGAAAGAATCGCAAAATTTGTCCCATCTGTGATATAGCCTCAAAAATTATGGATAAAATAATTTACATTAAGTCAGATAAGATGGAGTGAAACCAGGGAACATGCTGAACACATCTGTTTCATAGCTGACTCTGCAATTCTTCCAACAAAGCATGGTTTTAGGATAAAAATTTCTTCTGCTACGTCACTGGACCATATGACATCTCAAAATGGCAAAAGGCTTGTTCAGGTACAGTTACACTGACAGAAGTTATCTCAGCAATATGATTTACTTCAAAAGACAGCACATGTATAAAACTGACTGGTAAGGACACACTTTTGCCAACAGAAGTTGCACCTAACCCTAGGAGAACTTGTCCTTAATTAAATTTCCTGTTGTACAGCAGGCTTATGTTCAAAAACCACTGGGATTGCATGTGCTGGTAAAGAGACATGGAAGAGTAGCAAGTGCACACTCTGCTAAGTCTAAAAATGCTAAATAGGAGAAAACTGACCCGAAATAAAGATTGAATTCAATATGGTATAAGGTTATACTCCCTGGAAAGGTAACTCCAACTCATACATATGAAGAAAGAGATAACTGGCACAACAAACACTAGTATGAGCTCCTGTGTTAGCAAATGCAGGAGCCAAGAACCTGATGCTGTTGACAAGAAAAAAAAAAAGCCCGAACAACAAAACAAAAGCAAAACCCAGCCATACCTGCATGCACACACCCTAGAATGACATTTTAATAAGGCCATCATGTTACTTCTGCTACTTACAGAGCAACTTAATTACTCTGTTGCTCAAAAACTGTCTGTAGAAAAAGATACAGACAAATCACATAGAGCACACTCAGAGTGAACAACAAAAATCGTGTTAGCACAGTTCAGTAAAGAAAAGTCTGAAATAAAAGGAGACAGAGGAAGAGTCTTCACGTATGCAAACACTCGGTGAAAAGAGCATAGAAATCATTATCCTGCATGAGTAATATGAGTTGGATGAGAATTAACTGGCTTAACTAGCACCAAGACAGAGTTAAGTTAAATGTTAAGAAAAGCCTCCTAACAACAATAATAGTCATGTACCAGCTATAAATAGACCAGTGAAGAGGTGTGGTATTCCCCTCTTCTGAGTTTTTTAAGAGAAGATCAGACAACTGTCTGTCACACATGATTTCAGCATATTTCCTCCTGCCTCTGGTGGGGGCCGACCTCATGAAACCCCTTCCCTTCTTACATATCCGTGATTTCTTCCTTCATCCAAATGAGTAATGTTCATCAGTGTTATCATGCCTGAGCTTCAAAAGTACAGTCTTTCCAATATAAACATCTGAAGCATATGAATTTTATTACATTGCTCATGTCAAATTGCTAGTGTACTTGGCACAAATCACCACAGGAAAACAAGAGCAGCATCTTTTACTGCTGCAGATAATCCACAAAAATGGACAAATGATGAATGGAAATACAGAAAGAGAAGCAAGTGAGAAAGATATTGTGAAGGATTAAAAGAAAAAAATGGCTGAAAACAAAGTTACAGCAAAGAAAAAATACTTTGACCTAAAGAAAATTATTTTCCTGTCACATGAAAAAGTGAGTTAAAGTTTGCTGGTAGATCTTAAAAAATATGCAATAATTTGAGCTACAGAAGTACCCAAGTAAGACTTCACAAACAGATGCGACAAAGATGTCTCTACAGGCCTCCCTGCATTACCAATTCCCAACTCCCAGTTTTTAAAGGACAGTGCAGACACTTCTACTTTGGCCTTGCTCAATTAAGTCCAGCTTCAAATAACCTCATCAAGCTGGGCCCTGAACAATGCCAGGTGTGTATTTGTGGGTCAAGTATCTCTAGAGCAGTGGTTCCCATTTCCTAGGGAAATCCCTGCAATATCACAATACAGAATTCCATATTTCCTCATCATCACCAATCTTCCTGCAGCTTCTATAAGATTATATTTAAGGCGAATATATTAAAACATCTCAGAAAAACCTGCAAATAAGCATGTTTAGTCTAAGAAAATGGGTTTACCTAGAGCCATAAATTGCATTTGTCATGTTATTAAATCAAGATGTCATGCCAAGAACTAGAAGTGAGAAATGAATCACAGCTAATACACTGCATTCTGAACATGTTCCCATGTTTCCAATGTTATTCTGCAAGCTGTGTGCAATTATAGCATGCATGATCTATTTTGACTTTAGCACTACAAAATACCAAAATATTAAAATAGCAAAAGTAGTATTTATTCCTAAAGAGATTTTTCTTTCTTCCCACAGAAAAATCAGTGTGTTTAATAGAATTTACAGATTTTTTTTTATTTATTTAATACTGTGTCAGTTCTACTTCAGAATTTTAAAAGCTTACATTTAGAAATTAAACTTTCAGGACAGCAAACCTAATAGTTTGCTAATTACATAAAGCTAGAGTCACTAGGCAATATACATATTTACATTAGCTTGTCATGCATATGAAAACACATGACATTTTCTGCAATTGTATTTAAGATGTACTTAACTACATCAATCTGTCAAATTTTCATCATTTATTTCCTTTTCTCTCAACAGCCTAAATGAAGGATAATGTTAGTAGTATGAAACATCTAAGAAGATATTACTAGAAAATACATTCATTACTAATGGGTACCTCCCCATAGATCAGAACACCCTTGGCTGTGTGTTGCAGAAGAGGGGGAACAAATGAGGGCAATCAATCCATTATCATACTCAGGCTGCATTTTATAATAAAACATTACTTTTAAGCTTAGAGGATGCCCAGTTAGAGAGCACCTGAACAACTTGGCACAAAAACAGATTACATGTAACTCATTACTTTTGATTTAGTTTACTGAAGTAAAAAGTGAGCGCGCAGTAAAGAAGAAAGAAAAAATACAAAACTTAAGATTGCCAAGATTGCAAAGCTTTTTTTCTCTCCGTAGTTCTACATAAATACTTCTTATTAATGACAAGGTTTTAAAAATCAGTAATTCTGATTTGTACCTAAATATGAACACCTTTTTTTAGGAAATGATCAGGAAAAAATGTGAAGCAAAAACTGTAACTGTGGACTAAATTTACAGCTTGACCAATTTGCTTGCTTTCTCCAGAGATAACTTCATAATAAAACAATCTCTCCTGCATTTAGCATCACTAGGCTTTAAATTCCACAAGCCTGCGCACTGACTAGCTTTCCCAACAATCATAGCAAAGAACCACTGACACATCTATGACCAAAATTGAAAGGTTATTCATTTTTGCCATAAATTATTTTATCAATATAAAGCAAAAACAAAACAAAAAAGCTTGCCTACTGATACTAAACAACATAATGCTCATTTCCCCACACTAATAAATTCTGTCACAGCTCTCTACCTAATAACATTTACTATAAAAACTCCTAAGATTACCAAGCAATCTTGAAAAAAATTAAAGGTTCCTCTGACAGTTTAGAAATCTCAACAAGCCAAGGCAGCAATGCAAAATATCTGTTTTCTTCACCTTAGTCTTCTATTAGTGCCAGGTAAACCACCTGTTCAAACACCAACATAGAGTTCATCAAACCAAACTCTACACAGATTTTTCTACTCAAGCAATGAGTCAATCTGACAAACATTATCTTCCTATTCTGCTTTATCAACATAAAAAAAACCTTGGGGAAAAAAATCAAATTAACTATATACAGCTTCACTATCTGAATCAAATCTGGGTTCAATACATATTGGTGGCACTCATGATAGAACACAGGGTAAAGGAAACAGGAATTATAGCAAGTTCTGGTTTTTAAATAGATTTCTGAGGAAAACAGTTAATTACAAAGTCACTGTAAGGAAAGGTATAGGTGAAAGCAGGAAAAAACAGCAACATAAAAAAATTATTCTAAGGTTTTTCACTGTGGCATAAATATTAGCTCACCAACACGTCCCTCCCCTTAAAAATATCTACAGGGAATTCCATAGGAAAGAACACTTTCTAGGGTATTCAGTTAGTAAGTGCTTTGCCACGAGAGAACCCAAGGATGTTGAGCAAGACAAGCCTGTAGACATTCACTCTGCTAATACGTCTCTGCCATATACACAGCAATGCAATTCCGAAGGCCTCTAATGCTCTGCAACGTGCTGCATTGTTTAAAGAAAAGAAACGTTGTAGTTGAGAGACATTTTCTGCACGGACTAGAAATCCCCCTTATTTCAAGGGAGGCTTCTATAATCTTTTACCACCTTCTTAGAGGACACTTCATGATACAATACAGCTTAGAAGTACTCAGCTAATTTAGCGCTTTGATCTTCAGTAACGCCACAGCCAAAAACTAAAACCAGATTTATGAAGCAAGAGAAACCAAGGGGAAAAAAACCCCAAAACCCAACCAAACAACAACAACAAAAAAAAAAAAACAACAAAACAAACCAAAAAAAACCACCCCAACCTCGTGAGTGCTGCAATGCACTTCAAAAGCAACACGGGAATAAATAATCCAACATTCACTTTTTCCCCTGACAAAAACATCTCGCAGAATCTGACCTACATACCCAATTCACAGCACTACCACTGCAGAGCAATTCAAAGAGGAAAAACAGCATCAGCGAGCAATCATGGGAAGGTTTAGATTGACATAGAAATACTCGTAAGGCACGTAAAACACTTAAGATACTGCAGCGGCAATATAAGTAAGTAACATTAACGTCTGTCTCCCGGCACCGCAAACAACTACACCGCCGCGTAGCTCCACCTGCACCGGGCCGGGCTCGTGCTATCCCCAGCCCGGGCACCTCTGGGACGCCGGGGCCGCCTCAGGGACCCCCAAGGCGCCCGGGCAAATCCGCCCCCGGGTTCCCACGCACTCGGGCCGCCCCCCGCCCTCCCNGGACTCTCCGCGGCATCCTCGGGCCGAGCGCATCGCGGCCTTGTGGCTCCTGACGCTGCCGCCGCGCCGTCGGGAGCGGCTGCCGGTCCCGGACAGGCTAGCGTAAGAGAAAGCCGGCCTAGGGCCATTCCGCAGCTGCGGGATCGATGCCGTGCGAGGGTAGGATGGGAAGGTGCACGGCGGTACAACCATTGCCACTGCTCACTGCAACAAACCCCTCGCCTCTGCCAGGCCCCGACCGCAGTCCAGCGCAGGGCACGCTGTCTTGACTTGCCTCTTACGGGGGCTGTGCACGCCTTTAGGAGAATTCAGAAGGGCGCTCTGCCGCTTTCAGGTCGCCCATTTCTGCCGGTAGAGACTGACCGCTCTCTGCAGGAGCCACCTGCTTCCCGCAGGAAGTCAATACATGCAAGGAAGAAGGCTGCTATCCTCAATTAATCAGCGAGAAAGAAGTCTCTGATACGTAGCAGGACAGCTATTACAGCTACCCTTGCAGTCCAAGTAGCCGATGACTGTACATAATAGCATGGCACTGTAATTAGTTTTGTACAGATTTAACAGTAACCTTACAGGCATGAACCGTCGTGTATGAGATGCACAAATGACCTGTGCATATTTAGCCGATGCCCTCTGAGACACTGCCAGGCCCTGTGTGTTCACAGAGAGCAGTACAGAGGCAGCAGTGACCTGTGCTGGGGCACCTGACTCTATAGCTCAGTAATCCCCCTTGAGCTGCTGCTCACATGCTCCTTTCTGGGCATATGGTAAGAGGTATTTAGCCTGTAAGACATCAAGAGGTTTGCAAATCCTGGACAAGCCCTCAAAATCTACCCAAAACAAGGGTTGGGGGGCTACTTTGGTCACCCTTAACAAACCTGTAAAATAATACTTGAACAGAAGTTTAAGATTTACATGTCAGCTTCCAGTGGGAACCACTTATGAAACTAAGTAATTACCCATTAAGGTCCATAACCTCATTATTTTGAGATCTTGAACCAAAATAAGCTGCAGAGAATGATAAAAACAAATACTGTCATGTTTTTTAAAAGGCACTGAAGAGGACCGTGTTGAAGACCAACTGATGAAGCACATCCAAGAAAGGCACAAGGCACTGAATCACTGATTCCAGAGCCATCATGCAGGAGACATAGTCATGTCAAAGCTAAGACACTTTGCTGCATACTTGGGAAAATTGTCAGTGGTGTTCATGAGACACTTGTCATGACCAAGCATCTTTAACTAGGAAGTTAAAAAGGTGACCTTTTCTGCCAAACAATAGGGAAACAGCCAAGAAAATGCTGACGTGTGATGCTCCTGCACCATCAAGCAAAATCAATGAGCCACAGCTGCTTACACAGCTTTGAAAACACATCCAGTGTTTCTCTTGCCTTAATGTTCAATTTCATGGCCATTTGTCAGCTTTAGCATCCTGCAAATAGATTTCAGTGATGGAAGAGGGGTTAGTGAATAGTAGGTTTTGAAGTCAAAGTTCTTTCCTACAGAAGAAGCCAGCAAGGATTGTGGAAAATCATCCCACATTCCTCTGCCCATGTGAGCCTTTGTATTGCTGCACAAAGCCTGCGCAGCACAGAGCACCATCTCAAGAGTGCCTTGCAGAGGTGATGTACATCCTGACAGGCATCAGTGCTATCATGCCATAATCCTGAAATCAGAGCATCTTCAGTACCAGGAGCAGGATAAACAGCTAAATATTGATTTTGAGATAAAAAATACCGATCAACATCAAGAACCAGCACTAATACACTGGCTCACACTGAGCTCAGCCCAAACCCAGGGGCATGGTTCTGGGATCATGTGTCATGCTACCACAGCAAAATAAATCTTACAGGAACAGTGTAATTGCTGATATGGAAAATAACAGTAAAAAGTAGCTGACAGGAGTTGCAATAAAGTATATTAGTTATTTATGCAATCAGTTCAAACCCTGTACAGGTAACAGAAGTTGGGAGGTGTGGGGGTAGAAATTATAGAGTAAGCACATCTCAGGATAGTGTACTCAAGCAATTGACTGAAATCTGGCAGAATGGCTCTCCCTGAATTCCAGAATCAATACCTCATTGCAATGAGAAGTTCTCACCTCCTATATGTATTGCTTGAGGCTAACAAGTGCCTGTATTAGTTAACACTAGAGTCACAGCTTCTAAACACTTTAAAAAGGAACAAACTAGCCCCTTTCCAGAGCCATGACATCATTCTCCTTTTTCTCCCAAGTTTCTTTGCTTCCCCACCACTCCTTCCTATAGATGGCACCGTATTACCACATTTTGAACTACATCCAGGAAAGGATAAGTTAATGATTAATTTAATATATATTTAATCAAATGAGGGGTTAACTGACAAAGGAACAAGCTGCTGAAGACAGAGCAGATAAGTCAAAATGGCTTCTTCTGGCAGCTACAGTAGGGTTAAATTTGTGATGCCAGGATGTTAAAACACGATTCAGAGTCTTTCCTCACCAGCAGGAGGGCCAACGGTCTGTTTATAAATTTAAATCCAGCTCGCATGCATTGAGCAAACATCAGTATCATTTCAAACCTTTGCTAGTCATGTCTGCTATGCTCCTCTGCCTTCCCGTGACAGAAGGAAACAAGTGCCTGCATCTCAGTATTTCCACTTCCACCCAATACAAATGCACCATCACTGTAAGGCAGATGCCAAAAGAAAGGAAGAGCAAATAGCTAGGGGAGGACAGTCCTAAACCACTACTAGAAGATTCATAAAAATGTAATATACCCTCTAAGTGATCTTGGGCAGTAGTACTGATAGGTTTGTCTGCTCCAACCCCATCACTGAATTTTATGAAGCAACTCATTTACCTTTAGGACTCAGCCATATTCAGTAACCCAGAATACAGACACTGTTGACTTTACTAATAAGACAATTCCCCTAACGTCTGCAGCACTCAGCCATTTAACACTAGGCTGCTATTTGAGATGGCAAGGGGAAACTGGGATATGCCAATTAGAAGTATATGAAATTACATTATCTTGCAAAGAGCACACTTTCTTAAAGATTATAGGGGATATTCTGTGTGACTATTCAGAAGACTAAACACAGCCATAAATGCTTGTAACAAGCAATGGTTGCCTAGTATTTGTTCATTTACATCTTAAAGCAGACAAGGGACCTTACTGCAGAATGACACTGCACAGACTATTCTCCCTTTAGCAAACATGACAACTGTTAATCTTTAAAGAATGAAGATTTTTACAACACAGACTTCATTTTACACTAAGTAAACCCACAGAATAATCAGACTTCATTTTATGGTAAATAAATACCCTAAATGAACAATGTTCTGCTTAACACAGAGTACCTGTAAAACATATGGCAAATGTGGTTGACAGAAATGGACAGAAATTCCCCTTCATTGAACTACGCTGCTGTCACAAATGTGAAGTTCTATGACACATATTCAGATATAACACCAGATAGTGGAGCAAAGTAGCAGTTGGTAAGCACCTATTCATCCATCAAATGAGTATCTGATAAGAGATAGGCAGAATAGGCACAGGCCTAGCCAGAGGTAAATACTAAAACAACCAAAAAGAGATTTCTAACAGAATGGTAAATGTAACTGTCATTCTAACATTCTTCTCTTTGCTTATTATAATTATACAGTGCAGCAAATGTTTACGTTTCAGTGTTTGGTCAGTAAATCTTGATTCTTTCCGAATTCCTTAGCCCTTTTCTCACAGTTGCTTTCATGTCCCTTGTAAAATAAATGAAATAAAATAAAGCCCTGTTCTCTGAACTCCAGACACCCCAATCTTAGACAGGTCAAGGATGTTTTTGTTACCACACCCATTTCTTTTAACCTCTCCATGCCCTTTGATCAAGGGCTGTTGGCATAGGAAGAGCTTTGCTACAGTTGATATTATCTGCAGCACTACAGCAGAAACTTGAAACATTCTTGCTGCCAGCTGACACAATACTGGGTTTCTGCAAGGTGCTGCAAAACTTTTAAAATAATTTTAATCTGCATAAAAATGGACCAAAGAGACAAGACCAAAATAAAACCTCTGTTCTGAGAATTAAACATGTCATGTAATCCATGGTGGAAGACGAAAACCACAAAACCAAAGTAAACCTCCAAAAATACAAATAAAAACAAAAACAAAAACAAAACAAAACAAAACAAAACAAAACAAAAAAAAAAAAAACAAAACAAAACAAAAAAAAAAAACGCAAGCAAAAAAATGAAGGCTGCAATTACTGCAAAACCATTACAGCAAGGGAGTTACTATCCTAATATCTAAAAAATTGTGATAAACATTTTAATATTATGCACAGTAAGCTTCAGCTCATGGGGGAACCTTGGTATTATTACTGGGGGGAAAAAAAGAAAAAGCAAAGAGAAGCTGAAGTACACTGATGTATCCCTTCTTCTGAGGATGTATTTTCTGTATTTTTAAACCAGATTTAGCCCTTGAGTATTTTGAGTATATTCTCCTATTGCACGAAGCTGAGCACATTACGGCTCCACAAATGCTGCGTGTTTCAACTTCCTGCCAGTTAAAAAAAAAGCACATACAGCCTCTTCTAAAAAACTAACTTATATATTCTTAGTACATCCATTGCTTTGCTGAAAGTTGAAGGAGGCAAGGTCAAATTGTATTCAGCACAAGCAGAATGGTTTGTTATAGTTTTATTTGTGAAGTAATTCATTAATTGAAGACTGAACCCATCTCCTACACAGGAGAATGCTCACCCCTTTCTAATGCTCTCATGATTTCCTGAGGTGAATGATGAATTTCGCCATCACTACATACAAACTTCCCCTCTTTATGAATATTCACACTCTAGCATAGTTTAAGAGGAAATTTGCAAGATTAAATAAACTTGATTATTTACAAGTTTGTACTCAAATCTTTCAGTGAACATTTCTGGGATATAATAAAAGTAACCAATTCAGTTGCATTTCACTTTAAATCCACAGTGCACATGTATCATAGAAACTCACAATCAAACAAAAAGAGAAAGTAAGTTCCACAAGTCTCAAGCATATTCATGTTTAACCTTCTTTTCCAGAAAGATGTTAAGAATGTCGAAACAATGTGTTAATAAACTAAATAATTTCACTTGAATGCAATGGGCTAGACTTCTAGAGTTAGTTATCTGACAGGTGCATTTGCTTCCAGGAATCTTCTTGCTGAGTACCCTGAACTAATATTTGCAATAATCAAAATACACCTTGCACAAGAGGTTTGAAAAAAGTTGGCTTTATCTCTGTACCACACAGCTACATAAATGACTGTCCAGTTACTAAGGATAAAGAGGATAAAGCAGAAAAAACATACAATGGCTCAAACTCCTCCTCCCCCTGCCCAAACTGGCATTAATTTCATTTTCATGAGAAAGCAATCTACATGTACCTATATAAGAACGTATCTTCTACTGAAAGACACAAAAGTCAAACATCTTTGCAGAGAACAAACAATTGTCAGACTCTTACATTCAGTCTAAAATGAAGTATTAGAAGTTCCCTTCTACAGCAGCAACTTGATTCCAGGAATTTCAGTTTTTACAGCAAACAAACACAGTCATTGCTTATTTTTTGTATTTTCCCTAAAGTTAGCAGACATGGGAACATTTCCCTTAAAGTGAATTAAAAATTTACAAACATAGCCTCTTCAAGTGATGTATTACAAAATTTCCGGTTTTTAAATGTCATCTCTGCATTGTTCAGAAAAACCACACCTAAAGACAGTCATGAACAAAATTCTGTTAACATTGTAAGACAACACAGCAGGGATAATAGAAGGTGTTTTAACTGGCAAATGAAGAATTCCAAAATTCTCCTTTACTAGTACAGCACACTGCAGAGAGCACTGCAATATACACCACAGATTTTGCATGTTAAATTGTTGAATCTATACTGTTTTCCATCACTGTATTTATTATCTGCTTATTCTGTTACCAACTTTAAGTTGCAGCCAGCTTAACTCCATTATTTTGTCGTATCTGTGAACAATTCAAAACATTCCCAATATGATATCCCATATTAGCTTGAAACACTAATAACAGTATTCCATCTTATTTTTAATTATTTTCAGAGAAATACTTAGTCTACTTGGTCTTTAAAACCACTGTTGAACACTCTGTGTGCAGCTGAACAGAAATAGTGTAGAGCTCACACTTACCCCAAGGATTACTGATGCAACTAATAGTAAAAGATTTAAATTACCTTCTCCCTAAATATATCAAGAATAGAAGGATTCCGAAACATTCCCTCTTGGCTACCTTCACTGCAAAATAAGTATTCTTTTTATTCACTTTGGGCTGGGATTCTTCATTACTTAATGACCATGAAAATGGATAATTTGTCTTTTATATCTTTTCCCTTCCCAAAAGACTGAATGTTTTCAGGGGGATTGTTTTCAGAGAAGAAATGTACAATGTAAAGCCTTTCAAAAATTTTAAATATAAAACAACAAAAATCAAGGCACTTAATGAGTTACATATGAGCAAAAAAAATTATTACTGAGAATAATAAGGCCAGATCACAAAATGAGATTATTAGCAAGTGTGCAACTGGGAACAAGTTAAAATCTCTCTTTTACAGCTTTGGCTTGAACTCGCCAGAAAGAAGCTTTTTCATCATTTCAGAATTTTTTCCTTCTGGTGGTGAGGGCCATCTGTCATGATCTGAGGAAAACAAATAAAAGAATTTACTTAGTTGATTGAGAAACTAGACATTTTACTTTTGTGTCCTCCCATTACCCAACTTCAGTCACTTGAAGTGCACTATTTTGTAGCCCATTTCTTACCGGGTATCTCTAGGCTATGGCTGTACAAACTCTGGCCACCATCCACGACCATGGTTATCCCAGTTATGAATGATGCAGCTGGAGACAGCAGGAAACATACTGCAGGAGAGATCTAGCAAAAGAATGACAATTTTAATCTTTAAACTGCTGGGAATTGTTCATGTCAAAGAAGATTGTGAAAACTTTTAGAGGCAAGATACAGTAACATTTTCTCCTCAGTAATGAAAACTGTAACAGCCTTAAAGCCATCCTTCCAGCCACAAACATCAAGCATTTAACAGAGGAAAACCAGTAAGCTGTCACAGAGCAGCATCAGATACCGAAAAAACAACAAAAAACGGTTGATCAGTTTATCAAAGATGCACATTCTTGGTGGAAGAGAGCTAAGTGCTTTTAAGATACACTTTTTTGTCCCTTAATATTCATTCTTTCAGTCCTTCCTGCTGAAGTAAACTTTTTCAAGAAATAATGTCTACTATCAAACACTTCAGCGGTAAGAGACAGCTGAATTAAATTTTCTGTATAACAGTGACTACTGTTTAACTCTCTCACTCGGCACCACCACAAATTGCTACAAGCTTTCTTCTTCTGAAATATTCCATCACAGTGCAAAATTAAATCTTTTTTGTTCTCCATATAATAAAGTGGCTTCAAAATAGAGACACAGAAGTAGGAGTATCAGAAGCGTTCTGAAATACATTACCTCCTCAGGAACAGCTGACCTCTTGGCAGGAACCTTTGGTATGCTCTTTAACCACATCATTACACCTTGTTCTCCATAGTTTGCAACAGCAGTTTCCGAAAATACCAGTCCCTATTTTAAAACGGCACAGTGAAACTTTAGTTCTCTTGCTTATGTTTAAACTGATCATTCTAAAATTGTGAAGTTGTCATTACTGATTTTCTGTGGGACTCAACTATCTAAAGAGCACTTGAATACAAGTTTTTGAATGTAATGGCATAGTATAATTTATACAAGAAGGTAATTTGGCTGCTAGCCACATCTCTGTTCAAGCACAATAATTCTGATTATTCCAATTCTCCGCTGTCACTTCATTAACAAAAAAGTGGAGCATAAAAAAACTCAGAGGCTGCTCTTTTACAAGCATTTCATGTTAAATTACAGCAGGAAACTACAAAGCCTCAAGAATAAGTTCTCAAAAGTTTCTTGTCATCTGTAGGAGTACTAGACAGATTTATTGTGAATTACAGAAGCAGACAGATTTCAGTCAGAATTCTGACTCTCCCTACTTAGCTGCTGTAGAAGCAGAAAAATATGACTCTGTTTGCTCTGGTGACCACACAGACCAGTTTACTCTTGAGAAGGAAGATGGCAATGTGGACACAGGGTTACATCCACCAGTTAGGACAGAACTTTTGGGACTCAAGTTTAAGTAAAATAGAAAAATTTGAATTCACCCATGAAGCATATACTAAGATATCTAAGATACTTGTATAATGTATGTGAAACTATTTTTTTCAGAATGCACACTTCCCTCTCTATGTATCCATTCCCTACAGGTTACTCTTCTCACATAAAGCAGTAACAATTCTGTATTGTTACCACAGACGTGATGGGTCCACAAAGGTGACAGAAGCATTATTGTAACTACAACATGGACTTTTGTTACTAGCAAATACTTCTGAAAGAGCCAAAGCCCCGCAGTGTTTGCTTGTCAAAAACTTCTTCTGACATGTGCTATAACATGTAATCAGTATGATTCATTAGGTAATTAGCATGCCTGAAAAGTATATTCACATAATAATGATGTCTTAATTACTTACTTCCCCAAGACTTGATAAATCAGAAAAAACAGATAAACAGGAAATACAAGCCAGTAGATCTTAATATTTAACATGTCTCCAGATGTATTGCATCTTACAAAGGTTACATAAAAGCCTCTACCTGAATGATTAACACACATCTGCCATTAAGCATTCTGTGCTATGCCAAACAAAGTGAGCCACGTGTTTTAGGACAAGAGGCACAACAGAATAAACAGACATTCTACAAAAATAGTAGCAAGACCTTCCTAGGGATCACTTAAACAAATATGACACTTCACTCATGACATCCACTGTGAGATAAGCTAAATTCTGACTGTAGCAGTAGCTGGACAAAGTTTATGTGCCCTCTTTTAATTTCAAGGGAGTAAATGTGCAAAACAAATTGTGGATAAGAGAAAATTAGTACAGATCACACATTCTCAAATGTCAAAGCTAGAGCTTCTATGTAACTTCTGTATCTGCAGCACTGTGCACTACAAAACGTAGCTGCTCTTTCTATACAGTTATTTAAAACAACTCTACCTGCTGTCTACTTCCTCAGAAATGGGGCAAGCATATTTTAGCTGACCTCTATAGTAGTTTCCTGTCTGCATGAATTTGGTAAGAAAAAAATCAAAACACACATTTTTACATATGATTTCTCTGAGAAGGTACACTCCAACTACAGTTTCTTTATATGCCTAAAGCTAAACTAACTTAACATGTAGAAGACAAAGTGAAATGCATTATGTGAGACATTCAGAGATTTTCAAAATAAGTTTGTAAATATAGGTGGAAACCATCAGCATACCTGAACCTCAAACAGAAAAAGTTTCCTGAACTTAGAAGTAACGTATACATAACCAAAACACAGAGCATTCAGTAATTTTATGTCAAAGCTTTGTAAGACAGGTCACCAACTCCTACCAGTATAATTTCATTTAGCTATAAAAAAACCTAAAAACCAAGTGTGCCAAGTCAAAGCAGAAAGCAGAAGCAATTTTATCCCACATCCTCTGACTCATCATCCAAAAGTACAAAACACTCTCAAATGGCCCAAAGAACGCAGTGAGGGAATTATAAATAAACAAATACATAAATAATCCACAAACAGTTACTGGTTATAAATTTAAAAATCCATTTTGGTCCAAAAGCTCTAACTACGAACATGTGTAATGGCTAATGTCATTCAGATCATTTGCCATTACTTACAGGAGCAACGCTGTTGATTCTCACTCCACTGTGAGCCCATTCTAAAGCCAGAGTCTTGGTTAGGTTATTCACTGCAGCTCTTGCAGCTCCTGTGTGCCTATGGAGAAAAGAAAGCAAAGGAAGCATCTGTTCCCTCAGCTAAGAGTGTCCAATGTTAATTCTACTGCAGCCTCATTAGGATATTCAGAGTAGTTTTCTGTGGCTGGACCAAGCATGTGGAAGAGAGAGATTCTCTAGTTTCCAAGTTTGACCATAGTGCCACTGTTTAAACAAGCTATGCTGTGATTTCCTGTCATTGCTGGAAATACTTAAAATCTCTTTCCCAATGCAACATGGGGTCAGCTACACTGTACTGCAGGAGGAGGCTTATAAAAAGAGAAACAACTGAAGTTCAAACTGTGTAAAACTACCTGTAGCCTGCACAGGCAAAGCAACACTTGGAAGAACAGTGGTCTGAAAGACTGTTTAAACCTTCTGACAAACATGATTAAAATAAAATCACCACTGAAAAATTATTCTAGGTGGATGGAGATAGAGACATGAGAGTCAGTGTGAACTCCTACACCTTGCTGCTGTAGGTAACTAGTCTGAAATGATTACAAGCTTGAACAAATGCAGACAAAATTACTGCAGTAATGAGTTGTAGACAGTTGTAGTCAGAGAAAATTAAGAGAATTTAGTTGCTTTTGCCTAGAAAAACAGACTAAGAGGAGATAGATACAATACCTTCTCAAATACAGGGAAAGATTAAGAAAAACTTCAGAAAAAAATAAGAAAACATAACTTATTCATATGTTTAGGCCAGAGATAAATAATCTCCAGGCACACTCTGAGGAAACATGACAACTTTTATTTTCAAAATTAATACTTATGAAAAACTCGTATCAGGTGACTTTTGGTATGAGTGGTGGCTGGACCTGTAAAGGCTTATCTTTTTCAACAGTACATTCCTGCAAGAAGTTTCAAATCAATTTAATTTGAAAATAGTTTTGTCTATCCATCTACATCCAACAGTTAGGAAAATTTTTCCACCGTTATTCAGAATTAGCTTTTTTTTCCTCTTAGTTCAACTCAAATTGAAATATCTTCAGCCTACTTGCCATGTCAATTGAATCAGATACCACAGTGGAGATACTCAAGTAACTGTAGCTTCAGCACCACCGTGTGGATCTCGATATTTATTCTGTACTGCAAAGAACAAGCTAGTGAGAAAATATTCTGCTGTTCCTTAAAAAATTTTGGTTTTGAAACCATTCAACCCTGAATCGGGACAAAGAGACATAATTCAACACTTGCTCAAATTATATTTTCATATTTTTTCAACAGAAACTCAATTTCAAAGTTTAAAAAAAAAAAAAAAAAAAAACACAGAAAAGGGAGCCGTTTCCAATTAAAGTTTCACTGGCAAGTCTTGCTTCATAGTTTCTTACAAACGAGTGGAGAGAGACCAGAGATGCCATCTACTGGATTAATAAGAGATCCCCATACATACAGACAAGTGATACTCTTGCTCTCTCTTGACTTAACTACTATATTTCCATACTCTGCTGCTGCCCAGTACACATCTTTCTGAACTGTTTAGGAACAGTCAGTACTTCTGGGGGAAAAATATAGAAAAGTGTAAAATGAAAATATATATTACGACATTCCAGGAAAGCCATTTCTCACGGCAGCAGTAATGTTGACAATGGCTCCTCCATGTTCCTGCATCCAGGCATTGTACACTGTATGAAGGAGGAAGATAACCTATAAATATCAGAAGAAATGCATACAAATGAACTTGCCAATTGGAAGCCAAATTTGGAGAATTAACTGCAATCACACTACACATTTGTCATACTGGTTTAAAAAAAGCAACCTGGTGTTTGCACCACAGCCTTGCAAATGCAGAGGTGAGGCCATGGGACAACAGGTGTGGTCCAGGTAAGGCTCAATGATTGTCAAGAAGCATTTGATGGAAATCAAGATTTCATGTTTCCATGAAAATTACTTTAATTTCCACATTCTGAATGTTACCTGAGAATGACATACCATACTTAAATTCAAGCCAAAATTTATATCCATGAAGGAAAAGAAGTATTTTCCTATGTTATACACGGTGAATACAGGCCACAAAAGTTAAGTGGTTTTCCTACAGTCTTTTAAATGTGTATCAAAGTCAACTGACTCCCAAACCTGGCCTTAACAAGAAGATCATGCTTGCCTAAATGTAGGTTTATATTTATGAACAAGTGTAATATACCATTTAATGCAAAGCTTTGGATGAGAGTCAGGAAAATAAATATCCACTGTCAGATAAATGCATGAAAAGAAGATAGGGAGACCTTATATTTCTTATCTTCTGGTATTTCTGTAAAAAACAAAAACAAATAAATATAAAAAGTTTAATGTTCAGACCTTACCTGCTTTGCAGCAATAGAAGGTTCCCGTCAGATTTGTGTCTATCACAGCATTCCAGCCTTTTGCACGGATGGCTTCAGAAAGACTTGCAAACTGGCCCCCTCCATTATTCACCAAGAAGTCAATCTTCCCATGCAGACTCAGTGTAGACTTCACCAAAGCTTCTACCTGAAACAGTGCTTGTTAGTGTGGTATGCTGATTAAACTCTACACCCAATTTCATTCTCAGACAGTATTTTCTCCTTCATGCCCTTTTCACAGGAAAAGAGGAGGTCCAGCCTTCAAATAGGCTGTAAGATTGGTATGATAGGTTTAGTCAGCCAAGATGGACTGGGCTGTACCCATGTTTACTTAGGAAATTTTGCTGGTATAATGCAGGTGCTGCATAAAATACCAGCACCCAAAGAAAAAGGGGATTTAAGCCGCTGAAGATTTGTAAAACCAGACACAAAAGCCCACTACATAAAACCTACTAAGAATCTCCTGACATCTTTCAGAAGAGTGGGGGCGTTCACATAAGATCTGCAAAGAGTTCCATATAAGGTAGTTACTGTTATTTTTATCTGACCATATACCTGACCATTTTAAACAGAAAACATAACTCATCTTGTGGAGTTTTATCATTCTTATCTAGAAGTTTTGTACATTCACTACAGCTCTGACGTATGAGTTGGCAATAGCCAGTCTTCTTACACACAGCAAGAAGGTTAATTACCCTACAAAACATGAAGTCCAAAAAATGCTGGAAATACAGTTATCTTCTTTAGCAAAAATATTAATTCAAGATAGTAATAAGAACTCCATAGCAACTGCTTAATAATTTAATCTTTATCTCAAGAAACAGGAAATGGGACGACACGACTGTTTCCTGCTTACATCATCAATCATAACTAGATACCATGCACCAGTTATTCCTACTCAAGCATATATAAAAAGTTAATCTAGCATCTGTGGTCAGAGAGAAACATAGAACAAAAAAAACACCCAAAAAACCAAACAGGTGGAGCAATGCTGCCACTCAAACAGATGGGGCTAGGGGAAGGATCTGTATTGAGTTAGTGGTAGAAAACATCAGAAACAAAAAAAAGAGGAAGCAATGCATTATCTGTATCCCATAATGAGTGTTACCAACTCGGTCTCATAAATAGCTGCCTACATCTTTTGTTACTAAACAGGATGGTTTACCAGGGTAGTATGGATCCTCTAAGGATGCATCTCTCTCTCAAAAAAAAAACCTAAACAAACATATAATGACTGAAACACTAGTGCCTGCTGAGAAGAAAATGCCTTAAGAAAACCATTTTGATACCTAAACACAACCTTCAAGTTCTGAGTGTCATCTTATTCCTCATTTTAGTCACTGCAGGTTGTGGGATGTGAGGAAAAAAGCCAGAAAACCAAAACATCTGTGACAGCAGTCCCAAACCCATAGCTTGTGAGAACAGCCATGCCACAAGGACATTCTGGCTTTTACTTTTCTCTTGTGAGCAAAGGAAAGTTATGTCTGACTAAGGCTATTCAGACTGTGGAAAGATAAAAGAGAGAGAGAGAGAAGGAAAAATGCTAAGAATCATAAAAAGAGAAGACAGAAAAACAAATTAACAAGAAAAATCCACAGAAAAGAGACATTAAAGCAAGTTTTCAATAGCTGGACAAAATGTATGTTATATGCTATAACATATCAATTCAAAATCGCTCATATGTTGTACTTAAGGAACTGTTGTTGTTCCTACTTTTTGCACCATATTCTCAGGAAAAAAAAAAATTTAAAACTCAACAACAACAAACACATATCAGTTTCTCTTTCTGAAAGTCAGGAAAGGCCAGAAGGCTCTCCAGTGACAGCTCAGATGGCTCCAACTGTAGCAATCTTCACAAAGTCTTCTGTGCTGTAGAAAAAGTATCACTGCAGTGCTTCTCCCAGTTACAGTAAACATGGTGACAGCAGCCAGCAGCACAGAAAGAAGGAGGGTCTGGTAGAACACATTTAAATCACAGTGACTACTAAAAAAGATTCTTTTCTATTCCTACAATTTAAAAATTCACTTGGGAAGAACTTCTTAGAAAAGCTATTAAAGACTCTCTTTGGAAGCAAAGCAAAGCTGCATGAGGTAGAGCTACTAGTTTAGGACATTCTTCTGAAAAAGACAGAAAAGAACAAAAATCAAGCACTTCAGACAAATCAGAAGATTGGAGCTCTGCAACAAGGAACTTTTCTGTGTGACTGCAACTCAGAAGTATTATGCAGTAGCACATATTCACAGATAACTGAGATGACAGTAGTCACTTGCACAGGGAAAAGGGACAAATGGCCACATGCATTCACAGGTCATCTTGATTGAATAAAACACACAGGCAAACAACCCATTACAGGGTGTCAGAGATTTGTGATTTGGTGGCTAGAACTAATAGGCATTCTGGCACAGTGGTAACAGGTATTTTCACTGTGTTACTGTTGTGTTATTTAAAAGTACAACAACAGGAATCTCTTATCCACAACTCCCCACCAAGCCACAGTTTTTCACTACAGGCTTCACACAGACAGGCATTAAGTATTTATAAACCAACTGAGCCTATGCTAAGCTATAAAGTTTATTGGAAAAGAAAAGCTACTAGTGAACTCAGACACAAGGTATGTGCTAAGTAGCACTGTATTAAGTCTGTCTGAAGTTGTCTTGTTGATGTCCAAGTGACAGGTTTTACCCTCAGGGTCTGGTCCAGCTGCTGTTGCTGGAGCTCAAGTACGGAAAGGAGACACCATGAACAGAATTCTGAATTGCTGATTTCAAGAACAGCAGTGGCCTACCAGAAGTACAAGGTTTTATCTTCCATCTACCCAGACATGTAAGCTTCTACTTATCTAGGTGCCAATTAAAGAAATGTTTGCCCACACAGTACAGCAAAAAGGCTTTACAAGTATAAAGATTTAAAGAGTACAGTTGCCTGTCTCAAAACACTGTCAAGGCCACAGAAGGAAATTGCCATAAGATGATAAGCCACCAAAGCAGGAACTTGAGAGAAGCACAGAAGGGAGGAGTTTGCAAGAGGAAGGCAATAATTCCAGGCCTAGCAGAGGTAAGACTAGGTTAGCACATCTTGGTTAATGCATCCGGACAAAAGTGTCCATTGTGGCAAACTGTGGGAAAGGAAGCAACTGCTCATACACAGCACCCCAAGTTATGGGAATGGCACCTGTGACCATCCCATGGATACTCAAAACTTGGCCTGTATGAAGGTGGCACCCCCAGAAGACTGACAGGACACCATTGCATCCATGGCTCGTGACTATCATCTGCTTGGTCTCTGTCTCTCTCTCTCCCTCCCTTCCTCCCCTTAATTCAGACATTCATTCCTCATGTCTTGTCCCTGTCAACAGATTTGCTGTAGCTCAAAATTTAAGACACAAAAAGAGATAAATAAAGATACACATTCACACAGAGCTGTGTGGTTTGCATCTCAGCAAGAGCAAACTGATCTGCTCTCAACACATTATGAGGGCAGTGCCAGCAAATATGCAAACAATAAAAATCACTTCAGCTTCATAATCACTAAGAAGCAATACCTATCACTATATACACTCCAAACCACAGGGAAAGGGAACAGGTGCACAATCACTGTTCCAGGATAAGACTCCATGACAGAATAGAGAAATATAGAAATATATAAATATATTCTGATGACAGAATAGAGAAACCTCAGGTCCTCTTATCTCAGAACACTCTACTCTCTCATTTTAAAAAATAAAACAGGTTTTTTATCCTTTACAGAACATTCAGTGGAAAACTAGTCAAAAGCAGCAGCGAATTCATGACAAAAATAAGTCTGACAGGTTATGCAGTGGTTGAAAATCCTCCATCAAGCAGGATTATTTCTTGCACATTAAACAAAAAGTAAGCTTTTCTAGAAAGCAAAAGAGCTTCTGAGGATGAAGATTCAGAGATTTAAAAATGTGAATTCATTAAGCTGTTCCCATGATGTCTGCCATCAAGCTTCTACACCAATTAATTCACTGCACTTTCTTTGCTCCTTCCTAGGCCAGAAAGAGCTCTAACAAACATACTGGACTACATGATGAGGGACAAACTTTCTGATGCTTGAATGTCACAGATCTAAACTAGAGGCATGAACCGTGTCATCTTCAAAGCAGGTCAGTTACTTTAAGATTTGCAATAGGAGGCAAAAAACAATCTTCTGGTAATTTGAAAGCACCTTCATCTTCCTTAAATTTTCCCTATTCAAACTCCCTCCCTCCAGTTTATAAACTGGACAAAATTCATAGGGGCCTTTAGAGAAATGCAGAACAACTGATGGAGAAGGAGGGATTGCTACAAGAACAAATGGCTTGTTCCTACAGGTGATCAGGGTGGCTTCCTTTAAAACAAAGATTTACTCTTAGAAAGACTTCAGTGAGATGTCAGAGAGAATGATTAAATAAATTATGTAGTTCTTCAGGAAACTTCCTGGGCTTTGAAGCTTGTGATGGATCACTTCTGACATCTAAGGGGGCTTGAACTCCTAAGTTTTTTTCTCTTGTTGAAACATTTATAATGTTTTTCTCCTGCACATGTTCTTTGGTATCTGGTATAAGAGCTAAGAAGGAGGATGTAGTGACTCACATGGAATTCTTGCAGAGGCTGTCCTCTCTACCCAACAATGTGCTCCTGTGATTTCTGAGGTAAATACTCTTCACTCATACTAAGCAGACAATGAATTGTAATGTCATTAATGAGTAGCATACAGAGCCAACACAGTTGTACAAATCTTACTTTTTTTGTGAGGGAACCTAGAAGTTTACATGCCCTCTCATCCCCTCTTCCACTGTAACAGGAAGCTCTTCCTGTATTTGTGAAAATACTGAAATGAGTTATATTACTGTGTTGCCTCTACTCAATATCTGCCTCCTAGAAAAATCCTCAACAACATCTTTTACTGATCCCTATTCCTATGACTCCAAGTCCCAGGCACTAAATTTTAAGTTAAGAACAGAGGAGGTTTTGAAAGTGGATGTACAATACTCTTTGAATCAAAGTAAAAGCCCAAAGGTACTTTTCCTCTAGTTTCCACAAGGCAAGCAAGTGCAAATTAGGAAAGAAGTACTTCTCACCACTGCTGCTCTTAGGAAACACAATAAATAAGCAATAGTAAGCAGTGGGTTGTGGAAAACCTGCCATACGCCTCAGTTCTGACAGTTTTTAGCAGTGTAAGTTAACAATTGTTAATTTGGGTTTATCTAGTTTCAACTTACAAACCAAAGTACCTAAGTGTAAGGAAGTGCTATTCTCACTACAAATTTAAGAGCTGAAAACACAAATTTCTGGACCAACAGTAAATTTAGAAATTAAGTAAGACATGGCCAGGATTTAGCAATCTTTGAGAACCCCAGCATTAACAGAAGAGAACAGAGCCAGAAAGGCACAAGCTAAAGGACAAAAATCACAGGATGTCTCTAACCAATAAAAAAATCTAGTCTTGGAGATAGGCATCTGGAATGGAGAAATATTTAACAGGTACACAAGTTCTTATGTTAACATGCAACAGAAACTGCATTTCTTATTCAGATTTTCAGCAAAAGGCTTATGCAATTTTCATAGCAATTTTTTTCTAAATAGTACTTCAAAAGAAAGAAGTAAGAGCAGTTGGAGAACTGAAGTGACTCAAACTATAAGAGTAAATCAATGACTGAAAAGTTCAAAGACCGGAGTTTAATTTGCCTTTTTCCTCTGAAGCCTCTCTTCAATAGAAACAGACATGAAAGGACAATGGTTGAAGAGATTTTCTACTTCCAGGAGACATTCAACAGAAGCTTCACCAATATCATACAATAAGTTCTAGGAAAGTTCTGGTGTGTCTGCAAACGGGTAGAGTTTAAAACTAAACTGGAAACAAGACAATTCTATGATAAAACTGCAGAGTAATAGCAAAGACAGACACCTCTTCAAGTATCAGTATGGCTACTTGTAACACAGAATAATGCCTAAACACTTTAGACAGCACTACAAAAAAGGCTTGAAAAGCACCTTCAAAAATTTCCAAAGCCACTTAAGCCTGTTTTGTCAAAGAGGTATTTAGCCACACTTAAAAAGGAAACAAAGAAGGAATGGTAGTTTAGTGGAGATTACCTCATTTCACCATCCAAGCCCCATCTCACAGAACTCTGCAGTTGCCACTAATCAATTTCAGACTGATACAGAAATAAGATTCACCTACAGAAGGTTATTAAGCCAGAGTACTTTCTGCAAGAAACAGACATGAAAAAAAACTTCAACCTTTTTTCCTCTTTACCTCTTTTCTTTCCTGTAGCTTTAATCATGCAAGTTGCCCTCTGACATCTGCCATAACCTATTACGTTGCACTGCTGATGCCAGTAAATACAAACCTGAAATTCACGGGTAGGTGAAGTGACATACTGCACAGCCCCAGGGCTCATCTCCTTCAGGAGAGAAAGTCTGAGCAGATCACTGTAAATATTTTATGGCACGAACTGTTTCACAAGGGAAGAATTTCAAATTTTATTTGTTTTATGGCTATATATTAGGATATTTCCAGAATCTTCATAGCCACTGAAGGTCATTAATATTTAGGTTAAGAGAGACTTTGAGAGGTTTAGAAAAATGTAGCAATCAGTGGTTACTGGAAGATTTTCTAGCTGTCTTCAAAAACGCAAAAATCCAACCTGAAGTTGGACTTTTAAATATTTAATTACAGAGAGAAAAAAATTAGGAGGTGCATGCAGACTTCTGAAGAACCTGGATTATGTACTTTTGCTCTTGATCTTCCATTTTTTGTAATATGGAGGAAAAATTTAAAAATCAACTTGAATAGTGATAGAGTTCGCAATGAGGCACGACTCAAACCATAACCAAAATTTCAAACATGGCCAAAACCTATGTATCTGTGGGGTTTTTTAGCTTTAATACAAGCCAAAGTGACAATGCAGGGCACTTGTGTCAAGTCACAAGCACTGAGATTCCATGCAATGCCTTCCTGTTTGAAGGAACTATTCTGAGGTCTCCATCTTCACAAGTTTACACCCCCCCACTTCTGTCACAGCAATGTGACAAAGAATCACGCTAAGTGGGCTCTGGCTCGCTGTAGAACATGCCAGTTCCAAGGCCTGCATCACCCAGAAATATCCAAAATATGTAAGCATAGTCAGAAAAATATTTGCTAATATTTATAAATGTTTTTTTGCTTAGGTGGTTAATAAATGTCTTCCCTTGGGAAGCACATCTATCCAGATCAATTTAACTGAGCTTTGCTCCACCTCTCCCCTGATCTAAGCTACTTTTGAGAAGGCCAAAGATCTTTGGAGATCTGAGAATTTATATACACAATATGCCTTTGATATGTTAAGCCCCAGAACAAGATCAGTAATCTTTACCTCTTCTTCTTTGCGGATATTGCACTCTATGGGAGTCACTTTGGCAGGACTCATGGAAGCAAATCTATTATTCAGTTCTTCTGCAGCAGCTTTTAATCGGTCAAATTTACGAGACGCAATAACAACACTGCAACCTGTAGAGACAAAATGAAACATCCTTCAGCTAACACAATTATGCTTTTTTTTTTTTAGTAACATCATGGAGATATCTTGTAGGATGTGCATTTATTAGTCACTGACTAGAAAATACAGTGTTGAAGTTCTTGCAAGAGAGAGAAATGACTGATGTCAGGAGCTTCTTAGCAACAAGATCCCTCTGTGCCAGGAGAAGAGCAATTTAAAAAAATGTCCACAAGGTTTCCTTCCTGCAGAAGGGAAGATAGCCTGTGAGTTGCAGAGTCAGCAAAGCAGCTTTCAGACATCATTTCTGCTGCCTCTGCTCACAGCTACCTCATTTATCAATTAAGTGATTTAAAGATGTTTCAGCAGGTCTTGATTACTAAAAAATGCTTGCTCTTAAAACCACAAAAATAATCTTCCTGTACAACTGGCTGTAATTTTGACTAGCAGTGAGCAAATGTAATGGTCTGCTTTTTAACTCTACAGAGACTGAAGGAAAGGATAATAGCCTCACAAGATTAATCCCTATCTGCAGACTACAGACGGCGGGAACTGAGCCCTTCCTGTGGCACTGCAGAAGCCTAGCTGCAGAAAGGAGAGGAAAAAAAATAGGCAGGAGCTCAAGTACTTTTCTTTTTTTTCAACATTTGGAGGCAGAAGGACTCATTCTACAGAGAAAAAACAATGCAGGTGCCAAATTTAAGTCAAGCACTCACACTACAACCAGTCCAATTTCTTCCGTCACACCAGTGGATTCAGGACAGCTTTAAGGCTTCAGCAATTGCTACTACACAGACTAAACCAAAGGACACCAAATTAATTCCTAGTGCAAATCCAGCAGGCATGCAATTTCATGTAATGGATAAGCAAATTACTAGCTTCCATGCCAAGCAGGCAAGGAGGTCTTCCTCCCAGTTTGCTCCTTCCATAATCTTAGCATTTCAACAGAAGTAATTCCTTCTTCATATCAGGTCTGCTGCTCATCTGCTTTAACATAAACCACTCTCAACCAGCCAAAAAAAAAAAAAAAAAAAAAGTTAACATCTTGCCAGGTGTGGGGGTTTTTCCTCCCCTCTGCTGCAGAGTGGAATTTGGCCTCTCATGTGATCAAGCAAACACCAGAATCAACTCAAAATAACTAGTGGGAGGAAAGAGAAGCAAGCTGTTCATTTGACTCAAGCTGTCTTGTGAAACCATATATTTAAAAAAAAATTAAAAATAGAGGAGTTTAATTCTTCCAGAAGGAAGCATTACAAATACATCTCTTTAGGAATAGGAGTTTCACCTTTAATCAGTGGCCATCTTAAAACAACACATACAAAGGCAGTAGTCTCTGAGGTCTACTGATTTTTTTTACATTAAAAACTCCAGTCACTTGCACAACCACCATAAAACCATAAAATGCCACACACAATTACCAATTAACACAAAATACTGAATCACAGTAGCCCAGCTCTATTTACCAACTTAAGCGCTTATTAATACACACACTGATATAGAATAAAAGTCCAGTAAAAGACTGTGTTTTCGCTAAATATACCAACCGGGAGAGGGTGAGATTCTAATCACTGAGGAACACTTGGTACCTACTGTGCAAACTGACACTACGTCACTTAATTTTCTTCACAAAGAATGACCAGACCATTTCCTGGTAAGGTCAGGGGAAAGGGCACAAGTTTCCAGATAAAAGGTTTAAATTTGCCCAGAAGGCTTCAAAGGAGACTGGTTATAAAAACAATGTATGTCATGACTGGCATTATCTGTCACTGCTGCTATGCCTGAACCAGCCCCCCCTTACCTGAAGTGCAGGGTATATATGGAAATAGTTCCTAATCATCATCTTGTCAGGAGTAACCGGCAAGTCTACAGGTAAGCAAGGTTACGCAGTCAGACTTAAGCCCTGTATAGCTCTTTCTTCATTTTTTCTCATGTGCTTTGTAGAGATTTGTTTTCTATTGTGTTCTATTTAGGCTGTTATGGACACACTTTTGTTATTTGTATTTTGCTCGAGAAAAACAACAAAGATCAAATTAAGCACAATTTTAAGGTAACTGGGTAACATCAGCAACCAACAGTGTGATGATGCTTAGAAAGCATCTCTTTCAAGCAGCATATAAGGACACCTGAAAAAAAAAAAAGCTTAGTTCCCCAGTTATACAAAGGTAACAGAACTAATCCTCCATTCAGCTCCACAAAGCAAGCGGAAAGCTGGGGCACAAAGGCCAGGAGAGGCAGAGATGTCTCCCAGCGCAGCCTTAACAAAGAAAGCTCTTTACTATGCAGTGCAGTGGTGTACATTCCAACAACGCAAACCACGAGAGTGTGACACCGAGAGATGTAACACTAGTGTTTGTATTCTGAAGGCGCTGAATGCAATCACGACAGTAAACTATCCAAACCCAGTCTGATGCCGATGATCCCTAGCACTGATGTTGAAATCTGCAGGAAAGGTGTTGCAAGCTGGATGTAGGAGTCATTTCTACCTCTCCTGGCCTCACATCAGAAAGTCAGGAGACTGCCTTTCACTCCAGGTTTTACCACTTCTCTGTACTCAGCGTGGAAAGGAAACCCACGCCGTGCATGATGAAGATGTTCTTCAATTTCAGGACGTTCCTGTCGCAGGCACTGGGAGAAGCACCACGTCTGTAATATGTTACTGTGCGGACAGCAGTTCAAGGATACTGCTCTGTGAGGCTCAAGGTTCAACAACCTCTTAAATCCTCCAGTTAAAGCAAAATGAGAACTCACCGAAGGGAGAGTCTGAGAGAAAGGGTCCTGGTTTAACACAACCACACAGACCTCTGTGTTTAAAATAGCGAGTGTTTTATGGGCCAGCGGGCCAAAAGGCACAGCCCCACATCAGCCTTACCTCGTGCCCCTTGCTATTCACCGACCCTGACACAATGTCCCACCCACGGGCTCCTCGCACCCATCCCCGAGCGCCGCCAGTCGCCAGAACGCAGCACGGCCCGCTGGCACTCCCTGACGGCCCCTCAACACCCGCCTCGCCCCGCTGCCCCACCGGGGCTTCCTGCGGAGCCCGCCCCGCGCCCACCTAGCGCCAGCAGGTCGGCGGCGATGGCCTTGCCGATGCCGGTGCCGCCGCCGGTGACGATGGCGACCCGCCCGCGGAACAGCCCCGCCGCCAGCAGCCCTCGCCCTGCCGCCGCCGCCATNGCGGTGCCCCGGTCCTGCGGCGCGGCACAGCGCGGCACCGGGGCGGCAGGTAAGGGGAGGGGGGGTGGCTCTCCGCGGTCACTGTCGCCCGGATCTGACCCCGCGGGGCAGAGAGCGCTCAGCGCCCGGGAGGGGTCGGTGCCTCCGGTGGCGCCGCGGGGTCGCCGCTGCAGCCCCGCAGTGAGCGCCCACCTGCCCCCAGCCGCGGGCTCGTCTGCTTGCCAGGGACGGGTCGCCGCGGTTTTCTCTTCCGCTTCGGGTCACCTTCCCCGTGACGCGGGCAGGCACCCCGAGGAGCAGCGGGAGCGGAGCCCCACCGGGAGCAGCCGGTGGAATGCCCCGAGGGTGGCACGGAGCAGAGGAAGGTGCTGGTGTGCGCCTGCCACGGACCCGCGGGCGGGGAATCCTCTCTCCGGGCATGGACTTTGTCGGGAAGAGGCCGTGAAGGCTGAGGTGATAGCGTTTACCATGTCCCCAGTACAGTAATTTTGGGCTAAAAATGCCTTTGTGGTGGTGGTGTCCGTCCCCCTTCTCCCGGCCCCCTTAAAATGGCCCTAACTAAGCTCAGTATTAATTGCTCAGTTGACTCACAGGACAGGCAACATTATTTTCCTTTCTATCTCACAGTGAAGTGACAGCATCTTTGTCCATTGCAGGTGATTTTAACCAGCGCTGATGTGCCCAGCAGCATGTGTGTGCATGTTCAGTGTCTTTCCAGGCATTTCCTCTGTCTCTTTCAATAGAAGAGATATTTGAAAGTATGTCTCAATTTTGTCTTGTTATTTTTGCCTTAGGAGAGTTGGCTAATGTGAGAAGAGAGTGTCTTTTTTTTAAAGACATATAAGTAAAGTGGGAGAATCATTGAGTCTGTTTTGGGTTTCTAATTTGTGAAACAAATTTATTTACTCTTCCAAAAGCATGTTTTAAGGTTTAATACTTTAAATCGAGGACAAATTTAGGATAACATCTTTATCCTGAAGTTCAGTGTATTTCGATGGAAGCTGTATACCCTCCTTTTACATGTAGGGAAGGGAAGGCATGGAGAAGTTAACAGTGTGTCCAGACTCATTCAGCAAAGGGTGCCAAGACAGGAGTGGATTTCTGCGTGGTGGCTTAGGCCAACAAGGCAACTGTTAGACAAAATTGCCCTTTTCGGGCGGGTCAGTGTTTGCAGAATACTTCAGTGTTTTAAAGCTTTCCACTTTCTGGGGGCAAAACGTGAAGTACTGTGAGTGACACTGCAAAAAATTTTTTTCCCTCCCTTTAATTATCTTTCACAATCTGAGACTTTACACATCCCCATTAACTGTCTCTGGCTGCCCTACATATCTCAGGCAAGCCGTATCAGAGCAATCATTAATTAATCCCAGGGAGAAGCACGCATCTGTGTCAGTGAATTAGATCTTCATATTCCAACCTGCCTGCGATCCCAACTGAACTGCATGGCTCCAAGGAAAATCTGGTGGGCCTTTCCACTCGTGTGACCTCCTTGACTTCAGTGTTCCTCCTGGAGAGCACTATCAAAGAATTTTTCTTCCCTATATTGCTTGGTTTCTGGAATTTCTCGGTAGCCACAGAAATGTCATAAATAAGGGACTGAACACATGAGTTAAGGTTCTGTGAGTGATGGGTGGGAGAAGGGGGAAAGGCGTAAAGACTGTAGAGGAAGGAGGAGGGAAAACGAGACATCCATTCCTTGGCATTCAGTGGAGGGTAGCCCCTTCTGGTACAAAATGTATCCACAAAGAATAGAGCTGGGATAACCAATGCTCATGGACATTTTCAGCAAGGCAGTGGCTTCTGTTCACTGTTGTGTGCGTTGCCCTTGGACCAAGGATTCACACTGTACCTTTGTGTGAATAGATTTGACCCCAGTGGTTGAAATTCAAAATTATTTAAGCTGAAAGGAAGAAAATCTTATTAACTAAAATCAATTTTAATCTCCTCATATGCCTGTACTTCCTTAATCACAAAGGAATGTTACTTTTCTTTTATTGGTAGATTAAAACATGTTGGTCTGTCGCTACATATAGACATAGTGGTAAATTCAGTAAGCATAAGGCTTTTACATATTGATGTTACTCCATAAACTTAGTGTTAAGATTCTGAATTTTTATGTGTTAGAAAATAGCATCTGATTAGACAGCTTATTTTTTATTTATTTTCTCAGTATGTGTCAGCTTGCATTTGGAAGAAAATAAATCTACATTTAAAGCTTTAGAGTCTTACTTTTCATTTTTTGAAGTTAACCATTTGAATTTTTTTGCCTTGGTATAACTATCGCTTAAAACATCAACCATTCAAAAGTCGAAATGACAAAAAAAAGAATTCATCAGTAGTTTTTTCCAGTTGTCAGCTCCTTTGGAGTTGTGGGATTAGCATATGTCATTCTTGAACGTCTACTTTTTTATTTACATATTGAAGAGGAAAAACTAGATTTCCTGTTTTTACAGCTCCCAGATTGTGTCTTGGCTTTGAATGAAGTAGTTCGATTTATTGAGATGAATAGGAAACTCTGCGTTTTCAGAAAAGGCTACTTTTGTCCAAAGCTGACGTTGTGCTTTGCCAGCCTATGGCTCAGCTATTCAGCTGATGACACCTGCCAGTCCAGTATGCTGCCATGCTTTAAAAATCCTGGCTCTGATATGTACTGCCTTGAGAATTCCTTGTGGCATGCTGTCCTTCAGGGTGTCTGTGCCCTCCCATAGCTCAGAATCCACATTGGCAAGGGGGAAGGTCTCAAGAGTAAAATACCAACCTGATGTGAGAAAAGAGATGGCTCCAAACACGTGAGAAACTCCAGTAGCCTCTGCTTTCCCAGACCCCACTCTTGTGGATGCTTCAGGTTCATATCTTTGTTCTCCGGGGATACCAAACCACACAAAGTGTAACAACAATAATTTCTTCCCTCTGCATACCTATTACAATAAATGCTTGAATTGAGCCAAAACAAAATGAAAGCTGGTGTGAGTTTGTGTCCTTACCTCTCTGGACCGTTCCGTGGGATTATGCAACAGGCCTCTTTGGAAATCCCTGCTACTTTCACCTCCTGTCTGTACATTCTCTTCTGAGGCTGCTTTTCCTTTCATCATCTCTCAACAGCAAGTGAGAACCTTTCTGTTTTGTGGCTTCTGGTTTCCATGTCAGAACAGCCTCCTGATCAGCCCCAACTGATGTTCAGGCTTTCTAGTCAATTCATCTTTTTAGATGACCTTTCCTCTCTGGAAAGGTGCTTTACTCTCATCCATGTCTTGGGGAATTTCAGTCTAATTAGAAGATAATCAGGATTTTACAGTCTTTTATTGTTATCCCTAGGAATCTCATTCCAGTGATTAAAAAAAAAAATGCAGGAGATACCAAGACAGACATCCCACCCAAAGCAGAGTTCGTGGTGGTGCAAGATATAGAATATCAGCATCAAACAGTTTGAAATAGGTACCTAGATAGACTTTCTAAACAATCACACACCCTGCTAATACCATACTAATGATACTGAAGCATTCACTTGTCTGCAGTTCAAAGGCTGCATTTTTTATATCCTGGCATCACGGGTCTCTATCTGCACTTGTATCCAATCACAACTCCCCTGAGCCAAGTAATTCCTGCTGCTGGAGATACTGTCTAAATATCTTAGATTATATTTACTGTGCAGTGCATTAAACAATCCTGAATGACTCCCAGGGGAATATTCCAGTTCTTTGTGCAGTTGTGCTCTCCAGCAACTCCCGGGCTGCAGCCAGGTGCTACTCAGAGAAAGCTCTGATTTGAAGCCCCCAGATATCTTGCCTAAAGAAGAACCACAGGATCTATGTAGTTTGTTGTTGGTATTTTTCAGATAATGCTTTCCAGACTGGATTTACAATTGACTGTATTTTCCATTAGGCTGTATGGCTGCAACTGCGTCCTCTCTAATTGCAAGTATTTCAATGTGTGGTTTCTCCTCATCTTGTCAGAGTAAAGCACGGGCATACTTGATCTTGCCAGCACAGAGCAGCACAGGAAAGGGGACTGAGATTGAGATGATTAGGGATCTGAGTAGGAAGGCAGGAAAAAGAGCCTGAGGTGCTCACCAAGGTCCTTGTTTCTAGTTGTTATAAAGGTCAGAAAAGAGTCCAGCATGCATTAAAACCTCCTCTGGAGCGCACTGCGTGATGGAGGCCTTGGAGCTCTTCACTGGCATCCCCTGCCAGATCTGTAGCAGAAGTCCTGTGTTAGCACAGGTGCTTCACACCCACCACTGGTGTTTCATGGCTTTGGAGCAGCTCCCAGTGTTTCTTAATTCCACATGTGTGTGTATATGCTGTGTAGAAGGTGTTTTCTCTGCACTCTGGTGTGGGAGGTGAGGGCTCACAGCTCTGTTTTCATGTACTACTCACTTGCTTGTTACTATTTTCTAAGCATCTGCTTGGATGCCTGGAGGGAAGGAGACACAGCTCTGGTTTGGGTATGCAGCCAGTTCCCAGTGCATCTTCCAAGGACAACTTGGGTCTTATACCAATAAAAATAGATGTTACACTTGATCCCAGCCTAAAGGCACTGCTGTGGAGGCAGGATGTTTGACTAAAGTTGGTGGGATTGACTTTGTTCAGCTGTTCCTGTGGTATAGTATAATCCAGCAGTGACCTGCAGGATGGGGTAGGGATTGCAATGAGCACCTGCTGTTTCGAGGTGCAGGATGGCCTTATTTTGGCAAATCCAGAAGTGAGGGGTAGAGCAGGGGAACGGAGAAAGTGTGTCCCCACTTTAAGGTTGAAATCTTCTTTTTCCTGCAAGATTCAGGGACTTTGGTTGAGTTTATTCAAGATTCATATCTAAATGCTTGGTTTGCTTTGAAGATTTCAAACCTTCCATTTCCAAGTTAGTCTCCTTTTAAAGCCTTTGTTCTCTTTAAAGGCTAATGCGCACATGCCATTCCTTGACATTTTTAGCATAGTGTAATAAACATAAAGAAACAGATACCATCCATGTGGAGCCAGTGGGAAGCTTTGTGTCTTTTATCTCAATTTCTCTTTCTTCTAGCAGTCTGTTCAAATAAGTGGGAAGACAAGGGCAAGGTAACATGTCAGGCTTTTGCTCCAAAAAAGATAGACTGGTACACTTCATAAAAGGTAGACCAGTACGCTTGGGGGATTTTTAAAAAGTTCGTATGCAAGAAAATTGATTGGGCATTCCATTTAATATAAAATAAAAATGCTCAGATATTCTTGTGTGCTGTCTTCCAGTCTTCAGTAATAAGTGATCTACACAGCAGTTATTGTTCTGTGACATTTGGAAAAGTTATGGAACAGCAAAGGAAAAAGAAAGAAGTGATTAATAAAACAGATACTCTGTAAAATGTCCTTGACTTTTAAAAAAATCCTTGGAAAATGTCATTCAGAAACAATATAGTGATACTGTGAAATGCATTTCTCCACTCCTTTTTGGTGCTTTGTCTGTATCTGTAGAATGCTGTCAGCGAGCATTTGGGTGTCTTGTGGAAGGATGGGAAGGAGAGCAAGGGTCCTGAGCCACCCAGCATGGCCCTAGGAGCCAGGAAGCCCTTAACCCACACCCAAGCAAGCCCAGTCTTGCTGCAGCTCCAGCGATGGTCAACAGCTGAGCTGGCCACAGCAGGTTTGGCTCATGGTGTGGTGCGTGCTGGCACTCCTGCTGGGCAGGAGCCCTGTGCCTGTGATAAACTGGAGGGACTGGGCAAACTCGGGTCTGTCAGTGCTTGCCCGCAGAAATCATGTTGCTTGCCCACACCTCCCTTTGCTTTTAGCTTGAGCTTTTAGCACCCTCTGCTCCTGAGGGGAAGGCATGGAGCATGGGGGGCTCCATTAGCAAACACCTCTAAAGTTTTTGGTGACTTGAGTAATCTTACTGTGTTATCCCCTCTGCTTGGGTGCTCAGTGCCGTCCTCTGCTTTTGGCAGTCCAGCTTGAAGTCTGCTCCTGCTCGGATGCATGCCCAGAGCATGGTCATTTTTCTTGTTTCTCTTTCCAAGAAATGAAAGTGCTTGGAAGCCTGTGGGTTAAGCGGGGAGGGAAAGATGGGTGTGAGCTTTGAACTTTGCTGCTTGCTTTCTTTTACCTTGCTGGGGTGGCAGAGGTAGATGTTTCCCTTTGTGTGTCTTGCTGTTATACAGACACTTAATGTAGTCTGAAATCAGCCACTGCCAGGAGGGGTAGTTTTTCCCTCCTTTCTTAGACATTCCTTTCTGTAGAAGGAGCTGTTTGGTGAAGAATCCGTATGGCTAAAAATAACATTTTATAATTTTCAGCAAGATAAATCCCCCTGTCAGGCTCACCACAAGCTGCACAGACCCTAGTACTGATAGGGAGGAGCTGTTCTTGCCTCACCTTCTGATATGTCATTCATCACAGCCTTGAATATTTGCTAGATTGAAGTAAGTGTGCAATCTAGTTTGAGCTATTTCACCATGAAATAAAGAGGAGACAGACATCCTCTGTTTTAGCAGGCGAGGATGCATATGTGAAAGATAATGTGAAGTCATTTAGGTATTTAAAACAGATCCAAAGCTGTGGAGGGAGCCCTACCATTTGGCCCTTTTCCTACATAATGTGTGAATTAAATGTGCTTTCTTATATATGTCTTGTCACATGTTTTTCTCTGGCCTGAGGGCTCTTCATGTTCTGCATTAGACCAATGCATTTCGTCATAACACGACTGGCTGGTGACAGACAGATCTGTCCTGAACAGTTGGATGCATCTAATAACACCTATTTTTCATGTGTACAGTCTGCCAGCAAATAACCCCTTTAAAAATACTAGGGATTGGAAAAGATCCTTTGGGTAACATGCATACCCAAAATCACACACATGCACAAAATCAGAGGCGGGGTTGAGTGGAGATGGGATTGGGGATGCCGAGGTTATGGAGTAAAAGCAGCAAGCAAAGAAGATGTGTGTCTGGGAAGCTCTCTCAAGGTGTGTCTCTGGGGTAAATTTCCCTTCATCTCTTTCCCATCCTGCATAAATCACAGTGCTTCTAAAGCACAGGTTGTTTTTTTGTTTCTGCAGACAACCCCTGCATGATGTGAGTGAAGACACAGTGCCAGTTCTTCTTATGTGTTGTACATTTTATGTGACTATAAAAATAAAAATTTATGCTCCTTTCTGCTTACCGTCTACATTTTTTCCTCTCATGTCTGCTCTGAGCAGTCATGAAAAGGTTACTTGTGCTGTAGCAGGGATTTAAGATCAAGGATTTTATTAGCTTGCAGGAAGGGTCTTCCTTCCCGTCTGCATTCAAACCAGATAATTTCTCTTCTGTTAGCAGCTAGATCAAACCCTGAAAACCAATGGAAGAAGCTTCCTTTGACCTAAATGGTGCAAGGCCAAGCTTTTAGGCTCCTGTTTTGTGTGTCAAAGACTATTACTGTCACAGGAAGCATAAGCAGCCGTAGCTTTCCTGCATAGTAACAGAAGACTGTGCTTCTAAAAATTACTCTACAGAGTGTTTTTGCAGAGCTGCCTCCCCAGGGTTCTCCATCTGTTTTCATATGGAGATTAATAACAAATTGTTTGGCTAATAAACTGCTCCTTGCTATCTCTGAAAAATGACCATTTCTTTTCCTTCCCTCCCATGGACAGTTCTTAGATTCCTGACTGCCCCTGTGCTTCCACGTGGGAGACATCACTAGTATGAGATGCACAGCAATTGTTAATGTTTCAGCTCCACAGCAAGGCTTTTAAGGGGTGAAGACTTCGGTGCGTGGCTGAAGGAACTGGTGCTGTGGACAGCTGTATAGTGCTGAGGGCTGGTCTTATTCTTAGAAGTTGTAAAGAAAAGGAACAGAGAAAATTAAGCTCTGTGTACACTACTGTAATTTCTGCAAGAGCCCATTTCTTATTTGCAACTACAGAGAAAATATTCCCAGGAAAAGTGGGACTGAGGCTTGAACTTGTTCAACTCAGCAGCACTGTTGTGGGATGTAGGGCTGATGGGGGTATTTTGAAGTGCTGTGTTCAAGACTTCTGGACCAGCTGGCAGGGGATATTCCAGCTGCTTCATTGGGAAACAGATGAGAGAAAAATAAACATGTACTGTGAGAACAGGCATAAGATCAGGAGGGATCTTTGTGATCTTCAATCTGACTACTCCCCAGTGCAAACCAGAGGACTTCCCCTCTTCTGGTCAAGTACAGGTGACCAAAATTCTGCCAAGATAGCCAGTCCAGATTTGGAAGTTTCCAGTGATGGTAAATCACCCAGTGATGTATACCAAGGGACACCTACCCACTTTGTTAAAACACCCACCTAACGTCTGCCCTGAATTTCTGTTTCATCTTGCTGCATCCTCCTCTGCTGGATCACAAGGATCTCCTTCATGCTTTTGGTTTTGATGTAGACAGACTGACATAAGATTTTACCTTCTTATGCCTTAAACAGAATAATCTGGGCTCCTTCACTTCCTTATCCCAAGGGCTTTGACTCAGCCACAGCAACAGTGCTTTCTAGGGGCTTGTGCCCCATTACCCATTCCCTTTCCTTTTTTCATCAGGAGAAGAAACTGAGCTGCCACTCCTAGATTACCCTGCTGTGGAGCTGTTTCTAGTCTTGGTGGTAACTTGCAGTAGCGGTACCTGCTGTAGTGGGCTGGGAACATCAGACAGAGCAAAATAACTCAGGGATCATAGGCATCTTGTGGTCATTAATCAGCATTCTGCCAGACTGGTGAGCACAAGAACAGGACACAGATTGTCAGTGCCTATCTGTCAGAGATTCAAAAGGGACATCACCTTGCTCCTTGCATAGTCAAGGCTGACATAGTCCTTTGGGCTTTGGCCAGTGAGAACTGACATTAGCTTATCATCCACTGTGAGTTTAAGCAAGGCCACGGCTGGATCAACTTTAAGAAAAAGAAAGCCCAACTACAAATCTTTGCTTGTAGCTTTGTGTTATTTTTAAATGTTACTTGCAAGTCATCCCTTTCTCAAGTCAGTAGGGGCTGAACATGGAACTGCAGCCCAGAACTTTGGGAATCTAATCAACTTCTGTGTCTCCAGACTTTTAGTAGATTATTCTAGAAGTGATGCTTTTGGTTGCTCTGTTTCCAGGCCTGTTTTCCTCACTTTTGGAAGCAGAATCTCACTTTTTTCTCAGGGGCTCATTAGGCTCAATCAGGTAATTTCAGGGGTTTATAGATGCAAAACATGAGATTTTACAGCTGATTTTCAGAGAAAACTGTTAGAGCCTGTTGTACATCCTGAATTAATTTACTACAAAGAGTGAGTTTATTCCATAGCATAAATTCATTCCATTTACCCCTAAAGGCATTTTTAAAACAAACAAACAAACAAAAGCTCATGTGAATTTCTGTTTTCCAGTATGTCTGCTAATTTAGGCATACATTTTTTATGGCAGGTGAGATGGCAATCTAAACAGACTCTTCCCAGCCACGCTGCAAAGCTAAACAAAATATTCTCTGCTCAGTGATTTAGAAGTGCTCTGGCTTCTGGAGTATGCTGAATCTTGAGAGTTTTTAAGGTCTATTTTATGTGTCTTCTGATCGCCAGGGAAGATTTATTTTCTATAATGCACAAAAATAATCTCAATTGTTGAATTTTTCAAGGCTTCATAGCTGGGCACAGTCTTAGGTGTTAAAGTGATACAATTAAAAGTTTTATGTGGGTGTGGTGTGTGTAAGTGTGAGTGTACGAGGCATAAATAGTTGATCTAAAGTTCTGCACAGAATTTCAAAACAGACCAGCAAAATCTTAGATCTGTGGGAAGACCAGGACCATACTGCCAAATTTAAAAATGCTCAACTTTTTTCTATCATCCATTCAAATAAAACCATTTCCCCAGCATTGTGTGGGCTATAAACTATGATACCTGCGTTTCTTAGTTTCCTGTTAAAGGAAAGACTTGGTTACTAGGTAGAAGCTTAATTATTGGTCAGATGCATTCTTTTAAATACAAATGTTCATGTAAATGTTCAACATAGCTCTTCAGAGTTGTTAAAGTGTTATTCATTGTATTCAGATTTGTACCTAAATGCCTCATGAATACTTAGCACAGTCAGTTTCTTAAATGTTATGAAATCTGAGAACCAATAACCCTTCTTCCATATTCATGGAGCAGGATTTGTCTGCCTTGATGCATGTTTAATTATGTGTTTTTTTACTTAGGCAGCTTTCCCACAGATGATAGTTTCACTTGATATTGCTGTTAACTTTGCTTGAATGAGGAGCAAAAAATTCAGTCTTTATGTTTGTTACAAAGATTTCTGAAGAGTTGTGTTGTTTTCTCTGTGCGATCAGAAGAATTTGCTGTGGTTCCCAATTCCCTCTCCAGCAAAGTCATCTTAATAATAATTTTGCATTAAATCCAGTGTATATACTGTATTTTTAAAGTATGGCAAAACTACATATTGCTAAATTGTTAAGGTTTGAAACATCACTCATTTTGATGTAATTTGATTAATTTTTGTAATATCCTTGCAAAGGGGAGTTAATCATTAGATACTCAAAATGAGAAAGGCTGGCACCCATATAGCTGCTGTAATGTTGGACAAGCACAGTGTTCCTGTTGCAGTTGTCTCTAGGCCAGTCCCTTAAATCAGTCAACTTCTTTTTTATCTATGGTTTCAATCCTTTATTCTGATGCATTTGGGCCAAAACTATTGTCGTCTGATTGTTTCTAGCATTGCAGAGGAATGTTAAATTCATGCAGTAAGCTGATCATGTTTAATCCCTTCTTATAAATGTTAATACTTTTTCCAGTAGCTTTGGTTTGTTATAGTGAAAACTGCACCCTAAGAATCAAGATAGATTAGATACCACAAAACACGTATCCATGTAAGAGAACTGGTGTTCAGGATAGTAATAGGGATCTTCAGATGACATTTAAACCAGTTGGAAGTAACCCTTTCTAGGGAAATTCTGCCACTCTTTTCTGCTTGGTAAGAAAAAGACACTTTTTCAGCCTTCTCTCTCATTTTAGGCCGGGAATGGAGTGCATAGTTTGGATACCAGCAGTGAGACATCTTACCAGAACAAAGCATCCGTGGACCATTGTCTAATCAATGACTTCTAAGTGCAGGATTGGTGCTGTTGGATTGGAAACAGGTGCTACAAGATGCCAGGTGAGGTGACTGAAAGCAGCAGCGGGATGGAGGAGACTGTGCAGAAAGACAGCAAGTCTGGAGGCCAGAGCCCTCGCTGTGGCACAATGAGAAGGGCTGTGGCAACCACTGTCACCTTTGATGGGGAAGCCACTATGGACCGGAGGAAAAAGAAGAAGAAGGAGTCCCGCCCCGAGTCAATAATAGTGTATCGGTCTGAGAATGACAATAAGGTGGAAGAAGAACAGGTGGATGAAGAAGGAGGGGAGAGGAGCTCTGAGGAAGGCTCCAAGTTCCTGGGTCAGTCTATGACAGATGGTATGTATTCCTGAGAACACTCGCTTCCCATGAGCTTTTTTGATGCCATCATGCTCTAAGGTCAAATGGAAGTGACTGTGGGACCAACCCTCTCCAAGACTGCAGGCAAGGAGAGCTTGAGTTCATACATGAAAATGCTCTGAAACAGAAAGCATTACAGGCTGATTTGGGATGTGTCCTGCAGTTCTTTGCGAAGTTTGGTTGTTGCTACAGTCTTAGTTTTAAATGTGTGTGCTGGTTGGGGTTGATGTGCTGGTTGCAATGCTATGCATGCATTAAGCCAATGATGTCATTCCAAGCCGTGATCAAGCCACTGTCCATGCCTGAACAACTGCCTGGTAAGTGAAGGGATGG
Source organism: Aleadryas rufinucha (assembly GCA_013397815.1). Taxonomy (NCBI): domain Eukaryota; kingdom Metazoa; phylum Chordata; class Aves; order Passeriformes; genus Aleadryas; species Aleadryas rufinucha. The sequence continues at coordinate 628,804 of VZTH01005158.1, forward strand.
AAGCAGATGGAGTTAGTGGCTCTACCTGTGATAGGGAATTTAACTCATTATGTAGGATTTGCTGTTGTCTTCTGTTTGCATACACTCAGCACGGCTTCCTCTTGAAGGGTGATTATTTGGCAAGGTCATCATGGAGTCATCTTGGAGTCACTTTCATTTCTGCTATCTGTCCTGGGTACCCTTGCAGGGAAGAAATGTAGAAGACAGGTCCTGTGGATAAATACTCATGTGAGTCAGCAGTGCAGGCTGAGAGGGGCTTCAATGTGAATGCATGCTCCTGGTCCATGATGAACTAGATTCCCCCATGATCCCAAACCCTATCCTCATTACTTACCTGCTGCCTTCCTACTTTTGTGGAGCACTTCAAGCTGTTCAGCCTCTTTTTAAGAGCTTCTGAAGACCTCCTTCCAAGCTAGTCAGAATTAAGACCAGGAGGAAATATACAGTAGCCCCATGGAGGAATTTATGGCCAGTACCACTGCATGGACCATCCTATACCAATGTCACTTGAAAGCTAAGGCAGTCCCTTCATAACTGTAACACATATACCAGTACTGTCTGGTTTGGCGCCGCTACTGATCTCTTTAAATATAAATATAATTTTATGACAGTTTGTTAAGTTTTTCTAAAATTCAGAAATTAATTTGGATTGAGATACAGTGCAAATGTAAAGTGAAATATTAGCTATTCAGGTATAATTCCATGTGTGGATGTGCTTATTCCAAAACAAGAGTCTCAGTGATATTTATCTAATTAATCCCAAGTGTCCATGCTGTTCAGGAATAAGTCCATGAAGGAAACAGAGAAAATAGGCATACGATTTTCGGTTGAGTTACTCTCATCTCATTCTCAAATACCCTTGGAGCACTTTCCCTTCACTTATTGTCTCTAGTGGAGATGCTGGATTCTTCTCCCTTGTGATTTCCATCATCTGAAATTCCTGTCTTTTTCCTCATTAGCTCTTTTTTCCACTTTTCTTCTGTGGTAATTTTCTTCATACTTCATTCTTGTCTTCCACCTTTTAAAATCTGATTTTAACCAAAACTCCACATTCATTATCTAATTGTCTTTGGGGTCTTTGAGGATTTACACAAAATACTTTGTACAGAAAATAAATCTGATGTATATGAGTTTATCTGTGTTGTAGGTGTCTGGAGCATGCCTTTAGACAGCCGATATGTCACCTTGACTGGAACAATCACCAGGGGAAAGAAGAAGGGTCAGATGGTGGACATCCACGTCACACTAACAGATAAAGAGCTGCAGGAACTGGCTAAGTCAAAGGAGCCTCCTAAAGAGGATGTACCTGAGAAGAAGAAGAAATGTAATGTTGGGTTGGACAGAGGACCCCACATCGTCCTCTGGACCATCATCTGCCTCCCTGTCATTTTTGTAGTGTCCTTCGTGGTTTCATTCTACTATGGAACCATTACATGGTACAACATCTTCTTGGTGTACAATGAAGAGAGGACCTTCTGGCACAAAATCACCTTTTGTCCCTTTTTGATTATCTTCTACCCAATTATAATTATGATTGTTTCTTTCTCCCTAGGCCTGTATTCAGCTGTAGCCCAGGTAGCATGGTCCTTTGGGTACTGGTGGCACGCTGTCAGGGATATGGAGAAGGGCTTCTGTGGCTGGCTGTGCAGCAAGCTGGGCTTGGAAGATTGTTCTCCGTACAGCATTGTTGAGCTGCTTGATTCTGACAATATCTCAGGTAGTCTCTCTGGCAAGAGCTCTGCACAGGGGGTTGAGACCTCAGCAGTCTGAGCCTTTGTCCTGAATGACTATTTTGGTCATATGTGAGTGTTTTCACCTAGAAAATAACAGACTGATTTTTTTTTAAATATACATATATATTTAAACACAAACTTAATGAAGAAAATATTGGGCTGAGAGTCCTCTTTAAATGTCACAGAATGCAAGAATGCTAGCTTCACATGCTCTGGGTGGGGAGGTGCATGGCTTTCCAAGGATTTGTCATGTGTTGTAGCTAATTACAGCTTCTGGGAATGGTAAGAAAATCCAGGTCTGCAGGGCTCTGGCTGTTTGTGGAGTGGCAGAGATATAGTATGAAAAGTCCACTTATGTCAAGGTAGACTTTACTTTTCAGAAATGGGACATAGCAGCGACCTATGACACAGTGAAAACTAGTCTCTGCTCGGGGGATGGACTTTAAGAGATAGGAACCCATTCAGAGGTGAAGGTTAAATTGCAAAATGTGTGATTTTCCTGCAGTTTTTCTAGAAAGGGTCCTTTCCCAGTCCTTCCAACAAGAGCAGCTAAGTTAGGCAGGCAGACTGCTTAGACACTGTTAGAGTCCAGTGTCATGGACCACTGGAGTAGTGGGAGAGGACAGTATAGCTGCCAACAAAGGCGTGTGAGTTCTACACTGACCTGAAACACCCCCATCACACGATGGAAGAGCAGGGCTTGCTTTGTAATGCAAAGTGTGTGGGGACCTGATGGGGCTGTCACCAAAAACCCTCAAGTGGCTGCAGGTGCTCAGATAGGTGCTCGGAACACACCTGCAGTGGATCTCTTGATACGTGCACTGCTAGGGAGGAACGATCTACAGGAGTCATACACAGTGTGCAGTGCAAACAGTTGCATTATAGGGAGGAAACACCTGCTCTAAGGAGGTGCCTGCCCCTAAGGAAGGGGCAATCCGTTTGCATCTCACTGCAATGCGGGTGTGGACTTAGGGCATGCAGCACCTGGATTTAGGGAGGTGGAGTTGAAGGTGCTTGGGATGGAAGTCATTCTGGTTTTCAAGTTGCTCTTATGGAAGAGCTGTTAGACTTCCCCTTTCAGAATGGAGGAGTCCAGGAGTTCATGTCTACCTGTGCCCCAGCTCTGGAAATCTGTCGCCTTCCCCACCTCATCCCTCTTCCTGGTTAATTATATGGAAAAGCAATGGATCGTACATCCTCCTCCCCTCGTGTCTCATTTTCAAAATGGGTTTCCCTCCTTTTTGGATTTTTCATGGCATCATAGTGGGCTCCCTGACCAGGCTAAGGTGGCCGCCATAGGCTGGAGAAATTTTAATTATCTCTTTAAAAAATGACTAGCAGAAAAGTTATTTTTTCTCGATCGACTGTTGCCGTTTTGGCCTGAGAAGGAGATGAGCAAAATAAAAGAGGTATAGCAGATTCTAATGGAGGCTGAGTTATACATCTGAAATGTGGTTAATTTTCTCAGTGCTCCAGTTCAGCTGGTGCTGCTGGAAAGTCTGTCTGAGCCCCAAGGCAGAGGAGACCACCATTTGCATGCGTGTAGGTAGGTAAGTCGTGGCGTGCAGTCTGTCAGCTGCGCAGTCACTCCTGTCTGTGTAGGTGTCTCACTTCCCCAGTTTCCTTATCGGGGAGAACTGCTCTAGTTTTAGGATGGTAAAAAGAAGCATTCAGAAGCTGGATTTCACAGAAACTAATGCTTTGTGTTGCATTTTAAGGTTGAGCTCAAGACTACACTGACTGTCCTGGTTAGAACATCTTGGAACTGGTGATGTATAAACGAGTCCATCTGATCCTCTAGCCCTGACACTGAGAAATTAGTTGTTCCTGCTGCATCCTTGGTCCCTGGGAGGTCAAAGGAGCCTCTTAGCATTGGCTGATGGCTTAACAGTAAATGATGCACAAGCCAAGTATCAAGAGCAGTCTTGGCCCCACACTTAACTGATAAAGTAGAGGTGCTCCCTGGGCACAGGTCCAGCCAGACTGTGTTTGTTGCTTCCTACTTTCTGTTTTAACTGATGAAGTCCTTCAAGGCAATTACCAACTTCCAGGAAAAAAAAAAATAGACCCCAACCTGTGAGACAGTGTCAGCTAGTTTAGTGTGATTCAAAGAGACTGACATGTGCCTGGGACTGCTTCAAGCAGTGAAATGCCTTTCACAGGGCTGTTCCAATCGGGCAGGCTGATATGCCTCAGAATTAATGGAGATGCTGAGGATAAGCCATGCCACTGCTGGCAGTCTGTAGTGACCCAGTGCAGCCACTCTGCTTAATAGTGCTCCACATGGAAATTGCAGGCTCCCACATGGCTGGAGGGTGGGAATAAGTGATGCTTAACAAGCATTAAGGAAAAGGAAGGTCCACTGGCAAGTGTTCTCACGCTTTGCCTGAAGGGACACTGCTGGCATGAAAGGGGTGGATTGTGTATCTTGGCCCCAGGATGCAGCAAACAAGTTTGGGGAAAGGATGGCTGGCAAGTGTGCATTGCTGCAGAGGGAGAAAACCCAATTCAGCTGTCACTGCCAAACAGCAGCTGTTCAAGGCTAGACGAAAGGCTGGGGTCAGTAGCACAAAGAGCCTTCAGCTTACAGAGGGCTTGAATGATAAATACTAGCTCATTACAGAATACATGCATGTGAAATGTCTGCTGAGCTGCAGTATTTGCTTTCAGGATTGCTAACAGCCCGCTGGAGTGGAGACAAAACCAAATCTGTGCCTCTTACTGCTATGTAGACACAAAGGAGCATCACAGGAGTCATAGTACCCTCCCTCTGCAGTGGCAGCTGTGCTTCTGGGTTTGGAGGTCACATTTTGGGGGATATACTGGGACAATCCATCATGTGTTTTCTACTTCTTTACACTTAACTAAGCTTGCCTTGGCTCCTGCTAAATTCAAGGCATTCTGTCATTGATTTTGGTGGGGGCTATTTTAAACTTGGGGTTAGTTCTGGTGCTATTTGTAAAGGTTTAATTCAGACTTTTCTCTAAACAACTCTGGATAGCTTTCTCTCTTGCCCATTATCCTCTGTAGCAGTTTGCCTGTTGCAAAATAATAATAATAATTGCATAATAATCATTGTCAATTGTTGTAATCGAAAAAAAGCACAAGTTTTTGTCTTGTTCTACCCCGCTTTCAGAAACTTACAAGTAATTTCTGCTTATGTGCCACTGTCAAACTGCAGAGAATTCCAGTAATTCTGATTGAATGTGTTTCTGGCTGCTCTAGTCTGGATGGTTTTTTAAGTAAAGATACTGTGTGTTTGCTGATTGTTATTTTTAATTGCATTCCCTTTTCCCATCCTTGCTGGCCTGGGTGGAGAATAAAGATATTTGTGGCTTTACAGGAGTGTTGCTCTCATGCTTCTGTCTGACTTTGTGTTAAAATCAGCGCTGTGGGATGGACGCAGTCATTCTATGCTGATAATTGATTAGAATTCATTGTATTTGAAGATCCACTTTAAAGTGTGTCTGAAATGGGTCTAAGTTCTACCCCTAGATAACCAGGGCCTATCCAGAACTGTCATATAGCTCTGGGTCCTGGGTTCTTTGCTTTTACTTCATAGCTCACAAATGAAAACTTTTGATTTAATTTCACTCATTGGGTATCTGTTTAGCTTCAGCCACAAGGATCTATAGGGAGGGACACACTTCCATACCAAAACAAGAAGTACTTTTAACTCTACAAACATGGTTTGTGTGTCTGTGACTTGGAGCTGCTATTTACAGCTGTGCTGGGAAGATTTCTTACAACCCCTGGGTACTTCAGGCATGTCTCTGGTATGTCAAAGGAGAATCCACCACTACAGTTCTTCAAGGTGTCTAAATATTAAATGACACCTTTGGTTCTCTCCCACATAGTCTTATTACAGTCCTACCCTCCTGCTGGCACAGGGAAAACACTTATTTGAGATCTTCTTTATTCTAAGAAGGAGAGATGGATCTTTGGAAAATCCAAATGAAATTCCTAGCCGAGGCCTAGCACAGCTTCAGTGTAACAGCTCTTTGAGCCAAAAAGCTACTTGCAGGTGATTCCCTCAAACTAGAAGTGCAACAGCTGGAAATAGAAGGAAGGTGCCTTTGGTTTGATGCCTACTGCAAACATGGCCAAGGGAACAGAATTCCCTGTGTGGCAGATGTACGTTGAGGACTTGCCACCTCCAATGAAGAACATAGTGAAGGACACTCAGCTTCCTGGTGTGACAGGGTGAGATGGAGGTAGTGGACCCAGGGAATTAGCTCATTAGCCTTTGCAGTTCTCACTTCTGAGGTGCAAGGTAATAATTTTATAAGATAATGGTTAACAGTGGGAGACACTCCTATTGAAGACCTGTGCACCAGGCAAAACACACCTGTATGACTGCACCATGTATCTCACCAGGGGGAGAGGAGGTGCTAATTCTGCCTGCTGACTTACCCACCCCATTCAGTTTCTTTGAGGACTGAAACAATCACAGCATGAATGTGCTTTTATCCACAATAAGTCCCTCGATTATTGTGGATAAACAAGTCCGGCCAGTGCTTTGAATCCTAAGGCCAGGATCCTGCAATTCCTTGCTAAGATTATCAGCAGAGGTTGCACCATGGATCCTTGTAACCAACCCCTACAGGTACCTTTTAGAAGCTGCAACCACTAGTTACGAAAAGGCATTCCAACGTGCTCTTGCACACTGAAGCATGCAATTACAGTAGCATTACAGAGACAAAATAAGGATGCACAGCCCACAGTTCTGCACTGAGATGGACACAATTTTGCTCAAAATGTATGCAACCTCTTTTTGTCCCAGGCAGTGAATTATCTGTGGGATCAATGCCCTTCCTGCTTCTTTCCAAAAACTTGGCAATGTGAGGCAGTTGTATTAATGTGTTTTCATTCCTAGATTAGACCATGCACATTTATTCCCTGAATGGAAAAGGGAACTCGCAAAAAAAAAGAGAGAGAGAGGTCGAATCAAATTCAGGAGGCTAATCCACTTGGAAACACAACTTTTCAATTAATTTGGTGAATTAGAAGGGACATTGTGTTTGCTTGTCTTAACTACTAAAGCATGATTTCTCTTCCAACAGGCAGCCACTTAATGATGAGGGAGGGCTTGTGGTTGTGTGTTAGGTCCAGGTAAATTACCAGGGGGTTCAAAAGCCCCCTAAGGATCCTTTCACGTAACAGTTGAAGTGTGATTGCATGCCAAGATACAGTCCAAAGAAACAAGGCTTGAAGGTGTCTTATGTATCCCCCTTGGTCACCCAGTTCGATTAACTTTCAGTTCTCCTAATTTCATGTCATTACACGGTAGCTGAAGTCTGTCAGAATGCATTAACATACAGGGAATGCCTGAGTCAGGCCAACAATGCATTTTTCCCTGTGTTAAAAAAATACCCTTGCTTTTAGTGTGCTAAAACATAAAACCTTACTCCCGGAGTACAGCAGCTAAAATCCATTGTGGTTTGTGTCCACTGAAATTAGATATGCCATGGATGAATTTGACCAGGAGCCCCTTAAGATACACATCTTAGACGTGATCTCCTTGTCTTAGGGCTCCTTTTCCCAGCCATTTCTTCCAGGTGGAAACTTAGCTTCACAAGATAAAAAAAGGATAACTACTGATTTTGATAGTATGTTCTGACTGCAAATAGGATAAATCCCCCACCTCCCAGGCAACATGTTCCCCCAGAGCTTGGTTTATTACAAGTTCCCCCATCAGTTATGTGCATTAAGACCAATATATTTGAAGGTGCCTTTGACTATCTTCATATATATGCCAAATTCTTTCTGCTCTTACAGTGGTAAGGTAAGAGAATCAATTATTTCTATTACAAAATACCAGAAAACCAGGTCATTAGGATATAACTCAAATATAGCTTAATTAATCTAGCCTGATTATCTGAATAACCTGCAGTTGTGATCCAAACACCCCAAATATCATATATAAACTGAATGGCTTTTACAGTGTCAGTGCTGGGCATGAATCCAATAGCTCCTGGGGTAGTCAGCCTAAGGAAAGCATGCCTTTTATTCAGTCTTTCTTTCTAAAATACATTACTTGTCCTGAAGTATGGAAGTGCCAGTTTCTAATTATGTACTTAAATGTATTTGTAGTGAGATGCCCTTATAATTACAGGCAATTACTAGAGTATCCTTCCATCATAATGGAGATTTTCCTTAACACTTTAACCATGTAAAAGTGGCATGCAGAATTAATAAACACAAGCAATTTTAACCTTCATTAATTTATTCAAATGAGCTCCTCTGTGACTTAAGAAAGGAGCAGAAATAAATCCTAGTTATCTGCACGTAGTAAAGAAAAAAGTGAAATATTTAATACAGTGAGTATCACCCCAGAGCACACATAGTGTCATTGCTAAATGGCATCTCAGTTCTCCCCAAATACGTGTTGGTGGAGCTGCCTTCAGTGACTCACAGTGATTATAGCACTGGCTCCTCTCTAATGCGATTAAACACCGCTGGAGTGATGGACTCTAATAAACGAAACAGGCTCCAAGGCAAAAGTTTCATGTCATGGTGGTGACTTCAGCCAGCCCCATGATTACAGCAGGATTACTCTGAGGCTCCAATTCCACCCTAAACCCAAGTCTCTTTTGAGGGCTAAATTTGCCATTTATTTCAGTAGAAAGTTATAAAAATTTTAATGTCTGTCTTGAATGTCTAGTACAGAAAAACTGCAGAAATCATTGTCATCTTGATGATTCCCTTCCAAGGAATTTCTGCATAAAATAACTGGCAGGTAAAACCTGAAATTACTCTTCCCTTGCCTCTACATCTGACACTGTCACGTATCTGCTAGTGTAATGGGTTAGCATCAATTTACACAAATAGAAACCAAACCTAATCCCTTCCTTCCTCTCAAATATAAGCTCCCTCCTTCACATTTGTGCTTTGTTCCCCAAAGCTGTACAGACTGGAAACTCACAAGAATTAAAAGATTTAAAACATGACATCCCATCCTCCATGCTGCAATGCTCCATTTTGAAAGTGCAATTAAAGCCAGTATTTTTCGAAAGATCTGAAATTTCATCCTTTCAGTCTGATTTCAATCTGCTTCCAGGTGCAGACAAACAGATAAAAATTTAAAATGGGATCCTCTCAGCTCAGAAAGAGCCAGGTTTGGCAGCTGAAGACTCCTCATCCCTTCCCACAGTTGGATGGATAAGGAACAAAATCCTGTGTTGTGAGGATTAAATTAGATTATTAGCCGGCGCATGTGTGTGTGTGCATGCAAACGTGCACAGTGCTGGTGGGGGCAGGATGAAACTAAAGGGGAGGATACTAAAGGCTTATCCTTGTGCATCTGCAAAGCAAATCCTTCCCGCAGTGAGTTATCCCAGCTAGCTTGTCCTGAACAATCGGCTGCATGACAGCGCTTTCCGGAGCCCCTGCAAACACAGCTGGACTGCTAATGGCTGCCAACAAAGACACTGCACAGGCAGCCGTGTGATACAGACTGCGAAACAAAGGGCACGTGGAGAACAAGATGGATGAAATTCTCCTTCTGCAATAACCCCATCTGAAACAGCGGCAACCACTTGGTACTTACTACCTCTTCTTAAAACACTGGCTTTAACTTTTTTCCAAACACCATTTGATACTCTTTTGCTGGGCTGTTGCTGTCCCCAGAGCCAATATACCTGACATGATCTCTCTGGTCTTCTCCAGGAACCCAGGTGCTCTGGAGTTCAGTTGAGCCCAACTATTTCTATTTATTTGAAAGAAAATCAGACCCTACACGGCAGGTAGTCCTATAAAAATGTAATAAACAAATAATTTGTTGTAACAGATTTAGCAACTAATCCAGAAAACTCTGCCGGAGTTGTTTCCAGTGCAGAAACATGTCTGGGGCTTTTCAGTTACTTAGCAGTGGGAAATATTTCACCTCCCGTGATACCAGGCTGAGCGGCCCTTGCATCACTGCCTGCAGAAATCCTTTGGCTAATCCACGGATTTAGAACTCGTGAATCAATCCTAAACAGAAACACAGATTTTAGATGTAGGAAAAAAAATTTAAATCTACCTCCCCAAAAAGTAAAATGTAAGAGCATATGTTTTTTGCTGCTGTTATTGCCTAATTTCTGCCAGACCCATGTGCAGAAATTCCCCTGCAGCTCGGCGGTGCTTGCTGGGTGACGCTCCCGACTCCTGCGGGCTGCAGAGATGCCTCCGCCTGGTGACTGGAATCACGTTGCCCTCCAGTGGCTGAACGAAAAATCGGGGATAAAAGGCCACTGCAGTATTTTTCTTTTCTGATTTAGAAATGCATCCAGAGAGGTCTACACACAATGAAATTGCAATGGAAATGCTAGGAAGTTATGTCATGCTAATTTTTAATATAAGAATATAAAATTAATCCTTCCCTCCCTCCCTGTTCCTTGTAGGTATGCAATCTGGAACAATCTTCATCCACAGGAGTTCAGGCTACTCTTTCTCTGGCTTGCCAGGCTTATACAGTGGGGCATGGGAGAATGTTTGATGAGAAGCAAATACAGCATTTTGGTTTGTCCTTATATTTGAAATTGTGGTCAAACCCCATTTGCAGAGATTGCGCAAAGCAATCTCTCAAAAATACGTGCCACGGTAACACGTAAGTTCTTCTCAAAAACACCTTTGGGGTTTTTATTCCAATAGCATGTGACATAAATTCTGATAAACTAATATGTGGCAACAAAGGCACAATATTTTAAAAGAGAAAAAAGTCTAAGAAAGCTCAGTGCCCCTCTGAGATGCCTTGTAGCTGATTTTTTTTTGAACATTTAGCATAATGAGGCATTTTCTGTTTTGAAAGTGAAGCTCCATTCACACAGACCTGTGAGTGCTCGACACTTACACAGATCTGACTTATCTCAAACTGAGCACTAAAAAAATGTGATTCACACAACCAGTACTTACTGGTGAGAGACTTGGTTCAAGTGATGTGTAAATCAGATTACAAGCAACCTGCTGAACAAAACCAGAGTTTAATTCTTAAAATGCTATTTAGTTATCATAATCATAAGAATTTCCTCTTTCACTCTCTGTCTCCCAATTTTGGTAACAAATGAGGCAAGAGTCTCATGACTCCTTTAGTGCACAGCCCTAACTTTATCCCAATGTGTATTGAAATAGACTATGGCATTGCAGGACAAAAAGTACCTGGTCCTGTAGTTGAACCTGTATCACAGCATAGAGAAATACGTGGTTAAGGTTGCAAAAGAAACTTTAATGCCAGAAATTCCTGTTATTTTGGAGCTGGACTTTTGTAACTTTAATGTTCTCTTTACTTCTTACAGGAAAACATATTAAATAAATAAAGAAATGAAGTTACATTATATAGACTCCTCCTGACAGTTACATGAGATTCAGCTGGGATGAAACCTTTGGACCCACAGCATATGCTTCTGCCTTTTGAGCTAATTAAATAATTGACAGCTGTGGAAGACTATCCATTTACAAAGGTCATCTGCAATCAGGCAGCAACACAATTAACATCAGCAGCAAGAAGTGGTTAGAGATAAAACAGGAAATGTCAGAGCATGCTTAAACAGTGGAGATGTTTCTAAAACAGCTGAGCCAGGTGAATTCCATCCAAGGCAAATATAAAACTGGCCAAAGCAAGCTTTAATGATTTCCCTTGAAAATCATGTGTGAGATTAAAAATATAGCATCTGCTTTGAAAAGGGGTGAGAGAGGGCAAAGATGTCAGGGAGTTATAGACTCTTTGTGTTCCAGAGAGTGGAAAGTAGTATAGCAAATAATTAAACCTTTAATAGGACTTCAGAAGATAATAAGGAAAAGGAAAACTAGGGTGGGGGTTTAAGGGCAAATGTTGTTAAATCATCCTCCCACCTTCTTTATTTCCTTTTTTTTCTTTAGTAAGGCTTTGATGCTGTTTTAAGTGACATTCTCCTGTGCAGGCTGGGAAGTGTTGTGCATTTTGGTATATGACAAAATAGCTGCAAAAGCAGGTAGAGTGATATATCTAGACCTGTGTCTAGTGGTTATTCCCAGGACTGGCCACCTCAGGCTGAGCACTGACCTTTCATGACCTGGCTGAAGACAAAATGGTGCTTATAAAATCTGGAAATGTCACCAAAATGAGGGGGCTGGCAAGCACTATGGCTGAGAAGATAAGAGCTAAAAGAAATTATCGTTGCAATTTTATAAATTGATTGAAGAAGGAAGGAAACCAGGATTCAACTTGTTAGACAAATGTGCCATTCAGTTCATCAGGAATTACAAACAGCAGGTGAAAGAACTTCTGGATGGGCAGCAATTCTTCAAGACAGTACATGCAGGCTACAGAAGAGTGTGATTGTCAAATGTGACTCCATGGTTGTGTGGAAAAGGTAAAAAATACATGGGGGAAAGGGGCTGTAAATACAGTTGGCCTGCGATTTCATGCTTTCCCTTCCTGTAGCATTTGATAAGGCCTCTGCTGGTGTATGATAGCCAGTGGAAGGGGAGGTTTTTCTGCCTGAGAAATGTGTATTCACTGGAGAAGGGAAAGAGGAAGCAGCAGTTGGGGTGGGGGAAAGTGAGGAGGAAAAGCAACAGTGACGCTCTTGTAGAAGAGGAACTGCAAACATGGAGCCTCTGTCTCTCAGCTCCATGCAGAAAGATTTGAGGAGCCATTTCTCCTCTGCAGTGGTACGGGATTAAGAGTTCTGGGTGTTCTGCTTTGAAGTAGTTTATCAGCTGTGATCTGCCCATTTGCCACTATTCAGAAGCCCCTGAGCTGGAATGTGCCTGGCAGGACACACCCCCATCCTTACTCATTACCTCTCCTTCCTATGTTTTTCTTTTGTGTTTTCAGGCAAGGTTGGATGGTGTGGCATAATCCTTCCTATTTTGCTTTCTAATAATTTTCTTACTGCAGTAATTTCTTTGTTTCCTAAGAGGTTCATTTCTTTGCATTACATGGACTAAACTGAAAATGGACAGAGCAGGTAGACCAACAGATGAAAACCGTTAAATCCCTCAAAGGATTTTTTTCAAGTTATTTTTCAGTTTATTAAAGGCACAGTTTTGTAATGTGCCAAGTGTTCATGAGTCATAGACAGAGAACATGCCCTGTGGACTTACAGCTGAACCTCAAAGCCAAAGACCAGTTTTGCTTCAGAGAGTGGATCTTTCAGATCTTTTTCCTGCAGGTGTATTCCACAGAAGCAACTAAGCAAAGACTGTGAGTTAGGCTTGCATCCCTTGGGAAGGGCCATCGGAAATCACTAAACAGACATAATAAACACTAGTGTTAGTCTGCACCACAGTTTTGGCATGTGCTTTCAAGCAGGTGTTTGGAAAGACCTCTTGGGAGAAGACAACTGTGCACCTCACAAAGCCCAACACAGGAGGATGCTAACAGATGTGCTTCCAAGCTCTGCTTTGTTTTGGGTGCCAATTTCCCATCTACTTTGTCTTCCAGCTTGCTGCCAAGCTTGTACTGGTGGAAATACAAAGCTGATTGGTGTCACAGTGTTTTTGCCCTGCTTTGTTTATCTGTAGAAAATTCAGTTCATAATTCCTCAGTTCGCAGTTAGTGTCCACTTTTATGTATCAACCCAGGCAAAGAATAGGTAATGATTGCAAAGTTAATGCTATTTTTCTGTAGAAAGTTCTGCTTCATGTATCCATTTCAATAAAACTATTGGGCTAGATCCCAGATGGCTATGGTATTCATCTTTCCACCAGGCATTTATCCAAAGTTTTATCCTGTGGGTAGAGAGGGAGAAAGGCCAAGTCATCTTGCTACTTTTACATTGAAGCCATTTGCATTTACTCAGAGATGCCGTGAGCAGCTGGGTCTCAGCTGTAACTCTGGGTAATACATTCCTTCCTGAAAAAAAAACAGGGAAGCCATTTTCCTTGCTGCCTTGTAAAGGCATTGAGTGATGTTAAACACAAGGCAGACCATTCATTGCTACTTCCCAAGAGTGTGCCTATTTATCCAGGCTTGGTTTTCGAGGGGAATTAACAAAAAAAGGAATGAGCAGAGCAATGAGTGAGAACCTCACTGACACTGAAGTGGGACTCACTTTGGTGTGAATGAGATTATATCTGATCACCCTGGATCCTGAGTCCTCTGAGACATCACATATTTATTATTTATACCCAGAGACTGACATTCTATAAAATAGAAATGGACAATTAACCACAGACATTATTTTGGAAGCTTTTACAAGCGAAGATCCTCAAATCTTCATCCAGGCTAACAAAGCCCCAGTGCCCCCAGACGGAGTTGATTAGTCAGATCTGATGATTGCCTATAAGGGAGCTCTGTTCAGACTTGCAAAGGAAAAAGGAAATGTGGATTAAGGTTTGCTTCAGGAATGATTAGCCAGTTTTCCTTTGAATGGTGGAAACAGCTCTGAGGAAATCTGGCAGCATGAAGGTGCAAAGTGGAAATGTTTGGGTTTATTGTTTGTGTATTTTGCCAGAGAGCTAACAGCACACATTTATGTCAGACTGAGAGCTAAAGGATAGGAATATCACAGATGGAGTTTCATGGTTATAGGTGTCTTTAGTTTTACTCAGACTTTGTAAGGAAATAGGGTGGTGGTGCCTGAGCTGAGCATACAAATCTCCTGTAATCAGAAGTTCCCAGTTCTGGCCCATACTGAGTTTCCCTGAGTAATGTTTGCAATTACAGCTCTAGCTGCAAGAGCCTGGACCAAAGCCTGGGATTCAGCTTTCATGTCAAATCTAGGATTCAGAGAGAAGGGGTTTATGTCAATATTCTGTTCCAGCAGTCAGGGCTAGGGTTTTACTTTCCAACCCCAACATAAAAATAAAATGTTCATTGATCATGATGCCTTGCAAAATGCTTTTCTGCTGGTGTGTGAAAAGCTATTGCTGATTAAATTGATGAGTTCTTGTTTCTCTGTTCTTCCCTTGTGTGTGTGCACATCTCCTGTCTTGTGCCTAGAATTCAAGCTAGGTTGGAAATCAGCTGGAGTGGGTTTTGACTGGTCGTGAGCCCAAGGCGGGGGGCTTTTGGACTAAGATAACATCAGGAATAATAATAATAATAATAGTAAGCAGCCTGATTTCCTTGGCTGATTAATCTGAAATCTCCTTAGAGACATTCAGGAAGACAATGCAAGATTTTCTCTGGCAGTAGCTGACTGGGGTTTTTTGTCTACCGGTTTCCCCTAAAATGTTTGTCACATTGCCAAGCTGCTCTGTTCCTTTGATATGCAAAGTGCTTTGAAGAGAGAATCCCTCAATTACCAGTGTTCCCAAAGCATGGCAATGTAGTAAGGAGGGAAAGGGGATTTTTGTCTTCAGACATCACTCAGTATAAAAAGGAAACACTTGTGTTTGTAGGGTCGTCTTCTGGTACAAGATTTTTGAAGTGTTCATGTGAGATTTACTCTTTTGTAGCTATACTAGTATCGCCACTTCGAGCTCTGTTTGGAGAATAATTATAGATAATATGTGGGTTTTGAGATATACCTAGAAGTGAAAGAACACTGGTAATGATATCCTCAAAGGATACAGGGAAGGTAATGCAGAACAAGAAGTACTCGGTACATGTGATCAAATACTTACCGTTCTCATAAATCTCTTATGATTTAATATCCAATGGGCACTAAGATATACCTGATATAGCATCTATTTTACTTGGACTTTTTAAAACCAGTGGGTTCCAGTTTGATCAAACAGCCTGGATATAGTGTGGTTCAGAAATTCTCTCTGTTGTTAATGGTGGGAGAAAGCCAGTGTTGTGCCAGTGTTTAATGAAACAATCCTGATCCACTGGTGATTCATGGGCAGAATGCAACTTATGAGATGCTTCAGACAGCCCAAATCCCTGTCCTAGTGGTGAAGGGGAATAGCTGCTCCCCAGCAGGCTGTGTCCTGTGGGACTCTGGGGCGCTGGCAAAAGGAGGCTGGAGAGCCCTAGGGATGGGCCTTCTGGGGTGGTGTGCTGGGTTTGGCTGGGATAGAGTTAATTTTCTTCACAGCAGCTGGTATGGGGCTGTGTTTTGGGTTTGTGCTGAACACACGGTTGATTACATGGAGGTTTTTTTGTTATTGCTGAGCAAGGCTTTAAGAGCCAAGGCCTTCTCTGCTTTTTGTATGGCCATGTTGGCAAGAGAATTGGGGGTGACACACTGGCACAGGTGACCCTAGCTGACCAAAAGGATATTCCAGACCATATAACATCATAGTATATAAAGTGGAGAGAAGGAGGAAGGGGGAATATTAGGAGTGATGGAGTTTGTCTTTCCAAGTCACCATTACACGTGATGGGGCCCTGCTCTCCTGGAGAAGGCTGAACACCTGCCTGCCCTGGGAAAAGAGTGAATTAATGCCTTGGTTTGCTTTGCTTGCGTGCATGACTCCTGTTTTCTTATTAAACTGTCTTTATCTCAACCCAAGAGTTTTCTAGCTTTTACCCTTCCGACTGTCTCCGCGATCCCGCTGGTGAGGGATAAGTGCGCGGCTGTGTGGGGCTGGGCTGATGGCCAGGGTTACTTCACAATGGGTGAGGGATGAGGGAACCAGGAGGTGCTCTAGGACAGGACAGGACAGGGCAGAAGAGCCTCTGACACTCGCCCTGCCACCGTCCCTCTCCTCAGGGACCCCCGTCCACCCACCCCAGGCTTGTCCTTGGCTACGCACTGCTCGTGCTATGGCCAAAATGACAGCCACGCCCGCGACCTGTGCCACTTTGACGGAGGGCTGGGGGGACACCTGAGGAGAAAGATGCGGGGGNACTCAAGGCGGCGCCGCCGTGTTCCCGGGGGGACTCGGGGTGGGAGGGGCGCGGTGCCGGCCGGAGCGCTGAGCGCGGCGCACCGCGTCCCGGCACGAGCGCGATGGCGCCCAGCGGCAAGGTGAGGGCGGGGGGTCCGGGGGTCCTGCCGCCTCCGGGCACCCACATGCATCCATCCCTGACACCGGGTAACTCCTCCCCGTGCTGGCCGGCGAGCCGCTGCCGGTACAAAGCTGACTAGCTCAAAGGGAATCGGTGTTCGTGCTTTAGAGCACTGTGCGGCTTCCGGAGCAGTAATTGCCATTGCTCTTGCTAAAATAACGGTAGAACTGGTTTTGGTCTGTTGAAAATGCAGTTTGTATGTGTGGTGCGTTTAAGGAATCTTGTTGGTGAAAGCTGTGTTAAGGTCTCTTGTGACACAGGGCAGTTTAGTATCTGTTAAACACAGCTTTATCTGTGCTGCTGTAGCCATCTCTCTCTTTGCTCTACTGTAGCTACTTCAGCACCGAGAGGTCAGAGATAGAGGCAGGCTTGTTCCATATCGCCCTTATCAGTACGTGACCAGAGCTCAGGTTGGTTCAGCTCAGGTGTGACAGTGCTGTCCTAGCTCAGTGTGACACGTGCGGAGCATCGCGAAGGTGTCGCTTAGCACCTGCAGCTGACAGCAGAGCACGGGGTGAGATGCCCAGAGGTTAGTAACAGATGAACAGACACATAGAGGAGGGTTGCCAAAAGAGGAACCTCCTGCCCTCTTCCTGAAGGAGGATTCCACATACCTGAACGGGCACCGAGCTTGGGTTTGCTGCCTTCCAGAAGAGCGTGT
Organism: Aleadryas rufinucha; assembly: GCA_013397815.1. NCBI lineage: Eukaryota > Metazoa > Chordata > Aves > Passeriformes > Aleadryas > Aleadryas rufinucha. The sequence goes on from VZTH01005158.1 coordinate 646,064, forward strand.
TGGCACTTGACGCTTGATCGTGTGTTTTGTAAGCAAAGAAGTGTAGCAGCAGCTCTTTGCTCCTGCACTTCTTTGGCTGCTCCGCTGTCATCCTGCCAGCTGTGAAGAGAATTTTACCTCTTTAGGACAACAGGATGGATTCGGCTGCCAGCCATTGTGTGGTTTGAGGCAGGACAGCACCAAGCTAAGGAGGGTCTGCAGCTGCTGATGCTGGTAGAGTAATTGCTCAGGCTGGAGGTGGGCACTGACAAGGCTCTTGTGAGAACACAGTGGAGCCTCAGTAACTGTCTCTGTTCTGCTCTAAGCTTCTGCAGTCCTAACTGACTCAGGCATTCATTCCCAGGTCCCAGGCAAGCTACTGGTGAAGGCAGAGTGAGGAATAGAGTGCTGAGACTGATTATAACCTGCAGGACAACTTGTGGAGATCTGCTGCTCAGCTTCCCTCCCTTCCCTCCCTTCCCTTCCTTCCCTTAAACCAGTGCTTGGTAAAATGACAGGGGAGGTGTACAACATATTCTTGGAAAATGAGGGTAAGAAAATACCTAGAGAGCTGCTAATGCAGAGCATTTGACTGCTAACTTGGGCAAGTTTTTCTTGACTTGGTTTTAAGACTTGTGTATTTGGATGGCAGAAAGGATCAGGTTCTTTCAGTCAGTCTTTGAAAGGGTTCTTGGAGTTGCTTGCAAGGCAGAGCTTAGACCAACACGTTTTCTCTCTGTTCATCCATTTTGCTTTGCAAAAGCAGTCTCTGCATCTTATGTCACTTGACAGACTTAAGATTTATTGCCCACATCCTTTTGGCAACTTCATTTCTTCTGGAACTGGATATATTTTTTATTTTAAAACAAGTCAGCTGGCTCCAGCCTAGGTAATACCCAACTTCCCTGTGTTCTGGCAAACAATAATTTTTCCAGGCAGCGTAATTTAATCTACTGGCAGCCCATCAAGCAAGGTTTTGATGTATATTTAGGAAACTTTGGTTTGATTCATGAGAATAAATTTGAGCTGGCCTTGGACATGCAGGGCATCATTGTGCTGAATTCCTCTTGCAACTACATTCATCTGGATGATTAATCAACATAAGGGGAGTCTGTGAAAAACTCTAGACGAACTCAGAAACAAATGAGAAATTGCAAGAAACAGTCTTATTTCATTCTAGTGTATAAATCGATTTATGGGCAGACTTGGGCAGTGTTTTGTATAGATCAGTTAAAGAGGTGATCAGAAATGCAAAAACATAGACTAACTTGAGGGATTTAAGCCCCTAAATTGAAACTGGAATTCATCCTTGCAACTGTCAGCTAAAAATATCTGTTTAATTCCTAGTGCAGAAAAGCCCTTAGATCCCTAATGCATTTGTGGGGTTGTATAGAAATAGCATGCCCTTCACAGATTATTGTGCAACATAGGATTTTTTTGTATTTTCTGCTGAAATGTCTGCAACATGGTATAGGACTAAGTTATTTTATTTTCAGTGCAGTTATAGCAGTTCTGTCTCCCACCATTGTCTCTTATTAACAGTACTGTAAAAGAAACCAGTTGTAATGTAGTTTGATTTTTAAGTTTTGTATGTACCCTTTTAACCTTTTATGTAATTATACTTGTATTTTATTTTTCATTCTTACTTATTCTTTCCAGGTGGCAATAGTGCTATGCCTGGATGTGGGCTTTACAATGAGCAGTTCTTCTCCTGGTGAAGAGTCTTCACTTGACCAAGCCAAGAAGATTATGACAAAGTTTGTGCAGCGACAGGTGTGTGTGACTTCATAGGGGTTAAAAAGGGAGAGGAAACAATAACATCTGTGAAATATTTTCCTCATTTACTGATAATTGAAATAAATGAGGAATGAGTGAGAATTGGTCTCTGTTTATGCAAGAGTGACAGTGCTCTTTGTTTCAGCTGTATTTTTTGTGCATGAGCTGTGATAGTTGGGTTGGTCACCCTTTTTCTTCAGGGCAGTAGAAACTTTTAGGGAAAAGAAGTACTATTCTCTTTCTCTAAAATATTTCAACACTTAATTACCACACAGAAGACTCATTTTGAGGACTGAATCAGCCAATTTTATTTGTTTTATCCCAGATAGCTTCTTGTCAATTTGTTCACTTAATTATATCTAACTTTGTGAACGCACTGTAAGATTACATTTTAACAGGATAGCACTGAATAAGTGAAAAACAGTAAATCCATTGTAACTGATGTTTCAAAATGAGTTCAGCTTGCTGTAATCAGCCTAACACAGTTGTGTGTGAATCTACCTGTGTTTCTATACCTGTTTTGTGTTCTCTGTATCTGCAGGTTTTTGCTGAGAGTAAAGATGAAGTCGCTGTAGTTTTGTTTGGCACTGATGACACCAGAAATGGCCTTGCCAGTGAGGGTCAATACCAAAACATTACTGTACATAGGTCACTAGAGCTGCCGGATTTTGATCTACTGGAAGACATTCAAGATGTGATTAAAGCAGGCTCTGAACAAGCAGACTGTATCCTTTTGCTGCAGAGCACTTCTTGAACTGATTCAGCTACGTAGGAGACAGGAAGTCAGTGTTATGAAATTGGGCTCAATTTTTACGTTTTAACTAGCATTACAGTTGAGCTAATTTGTGGTTGTAAGTTTGTCCAAAAGCTAATTTAGCTGGGTTTTGACTTTGTTTTAGGCTGACAGATGTAGCCTTGACCTTAAGGAATCATTGCTTTCATGAAGTGTTCTGTTAATTGAAGAGAACAAAGATAATAATATAATTTTAGGCCTCAAATAAGGCATGTATTTTTAAAAATAGCATTACAGAACTTGGTTTATGCTTTTTAATAAAAAATATTGTTTATGAAATAAGTCAGCAGAAGTACCAGAAACCAGACTGTCATGGTTTAAGCCCAGCTGGCAACTCAGCCTCACACAGCTACTTGCTCACTCCCCTAGTAGTGGGATGGGGAGAGGCCTGAAAGGGTAAAAGGGAGAAAACTCATGAGTTGAGATAAAGACAGGTTAATAGGGAAGTTAAAAGCTGTGCACACAAGCAAAGCAAAACAAGGATTTATTCACTGCATCCCATGGGCAGACAGGTGTTCAGCCATCTCTCACGGAAAGCAGGGCTCCATCAGACTTAGCAGTTACCTGGGAAGACAAACACCAGAACTCTGAATATCCCCCCTTCCTCCTCCTTTCTCCCAGCTTTACATGTTGAGTGTGATGCCGGATGGTGTGGAATATCCCATCAGTCAGTTGGGGTCAGCTGTCCCTGCTGTGTCTCCTCCCAGTTTCTTGTCCCCCTCCAGCCTCCTCACTGGCAGGATGGTACAAGAACCAGAAAAGGCCTTGATTGTGTGCAAGCCCTGCTCACCAACAACTACAACATCCCTCTGTTATCATCACTATTTCCAGCACAAATTCAAGAGACAGCCCCATGCCAGCTACTGTGAAGAAAACTAGCTCTACCCTGGAGAAAGCAGAATAGAGGTTTATCAGATTGATTTATTTATAAAGTATTTCTAACGTTGCCAAATATCACTTCCTAGTTTGAATGCCATTCATGTTTGAATGTGTTCTGGTCTTAGTTACATATAAGGTGAAGAGTTTTAAAGGATGATCTATGTAGTGTTTCTTCATGTGTTTCATTTACATACAGTTCAGTTTCCTGTGTTGTCTCTCTCTGGCCATAAAATGATTGCTGTGAGCTCTATCCAGGCAGTCAGAGCTGTTTTAGAGAAATGTGCAGCCAATCAGCTGGCTCACACATTCCCAATGGAAATTGTGATGAGGAAGAAGCTAAGATATTGTCAGATGCAGGTGGTTAGAAGAAAAACTTGCATCAGAAAATGGTATCATATCTTGAAATTTTGGTGGTGGGTTCAGAGTAACACTCTGAAGGTTAGATTATCCCTTCATTGGACTTGAGCCTCTCATTGACAGTTAAGAGGCTGGGATCTGAAGCAGTCTTTTTAGAGTTCCATTGGGTAAGTGGGGCGGAGACAAGATCACAATACAGACAAGTTATATAGGAACCTCCTGGACATTAGTTATTTGAAAAGTATTTATCTCAAAAGAGTGTTTCTTAACTAAAATGCATGTTTGTCAGTCTTTGAGAGGGAATGAAAACGTAAGATTGTTTCATAAGAAAACCACTTTTTGTTACATGATTCGTGTTCTGAGATTTTTCTTAATTTTGCTTAGTTTTGGATGCTATTATTGTGTGTATGGACTTGCTTCAGAAGGAAACAATGTGAGTATGTAACCCGAAGCCTTTTACAGAATTCTGACTTTGCACTGATCTGATTTCTTGTCAGTCTTATATTTCTAATATGTGTAAACATGGAAAGTGCCTTCTTAAAAAAAAAAACCCCAAATAAAAAATTAAAATAAACATTAAGGATAAACAGCACACGACAGAAGTTTGTCTCTGAAGAATCCTCGTGAGACTTCCGACTTCTCCAGACAATCGGAGAGCTTTCTGAGGCAACTGGCAACTTTGTAGTAGAGCCATGAGAGTATTAATGCCATTATAGAAGGCATGAAGGCTTCACTTTATGTCACATTTTTTGTGATCTGTTTTCAAAAAGTGTTAATCTGGATGTTAAAATGCTTAGAAAGGGGCTACTAAATTTAAATGTGATGGCGCATTTTAGAAAAAAAAAAGAAAACAAAACTGGAAAGGTGATTTTGTTCAGCCTAAAGATTTAAAGACTGTTAAAAGTGGCTGTTTGTAAATATGCAGGCTGTAGGAAACAAAGGTGCAGTAGGAAAAAAACACCGTTTAAGCTGAGAAAAAATGTTGACATCAGTGTTACAAAGTTGTCAGTAAATGTATTTAGGCTGGCAAGGTGTTTCTAACACTCTGAACTAATGGTGCAGGGAAAGGAAGGTAACTGCACTTCCTCTCAAACCAGGGCTTGAACATGTTTCTAAAAAGGTTATATGATCTAATTGTGAGTGCAGAAGACTAGACTTGGTGATGCAACTTGTATTTTTATGAATACTGTCTAATCAGTTTGGAAAGCTGTATCCATTTAATGGTTTAAACTGAGCTGTGAATGAAAGTTACTGTGTTTATGGCATTATAGTCTTGAATAGCTATGTAGCAACTGGTCTTGTTGTTGCCTGTATACACCAGCCCCTTTGATATGGAATTTGCCTTCATTTGAGAAAATACTGTAGGGTAAAAATTCAGGAAAATCACTTTTATACGTGATTATCCAGATCAAAACTGTACCAATTCAACTGAATTTTGTTCTGTCATTGAACCTTCCTGATCTGTATGGTTACTACTTCTTAGTATATTAAGTAGTCTTGAAAGTCCATCTTCTCCAATGAATCTACTGAATTAGATTACTAAAATGGAACCCCCACCAGCAACAGTAATTTAAAATACGTTTTCACAAGAACAGACTTGCAGCTGCAAAGGAAATAACTGGTGTAATCCATAAGCAGCCTAACATATTTTATTAGCATTTTATTCACATTGGTGAAAATTGGCAGAATTCCATTCATTTAGATGTAGTTAGTGATTTATATAGTCACAGGGCTAGAGTCCTCAATTTCAGGGTAGGAGGAGGTAGGGGGAATCATATAAAGATAAACATGTAGGATAAATAATATAACCTATGATAGAACAACTTCTACCAAGTAGGTTTATTTGCTTTCTTTCATTTTACAGGTATATTTCTTTGGTAAAACCAATTACAAATATATTACTTTTATTGTTATTTTGTAAGGAAATAATGAAATATGGCCTTATAATATTTTCAATAAATGTAAATGTTTTTCCTATTTTAAGAGGAAAGAAATATGAGAAGAGACACATTGAACTGTTTACAGACCTTAGTAGTCCTGTCAGTGAGGATCAGCTGGGAATTATCATTGCTAACTTGAAGAAAACAGGAATTTCACTTCAGTTTTTGTAAGTATGTGAATGGCTGTTATATACTATGCCATTTTTTAAAGGGAAATTATTCTTTCTTAATAATTATCTTGAAATAGCTGGTGATCTGCTGGTGTATGGTTTTTTTAGAGGTGTATCAGTAAGTAATGTGATTACTGTCAATACTTATATCAGTTTTACATACCATGAATTCCAGTTATGAACCAAGTTCCCTTGGTTAAGTGATGTGCAAATAAATGTTAAGATGATGGCTTCTTCTCCACTTAAGCTTATAGCTTAGAGCCAAAGTCTAAAATGGGAGACAAAAGAGCAATATAAGCAGAGAACTGGGAAACAATAAGACAAAAATAATCTCAGAAATAGTGATTTTGTCGCAGCAACAGCCTAGATCCTTTTAGGTAAGGAAGTTACTGGGAAGAAACAATGAGGTAGTGTTGCAGATATTAATAGCTTGATTCTGGTGTCAATAGAAGAGCAGGTCTGAAGAGAAGGGTTATATTCACAATGGTGGGCTTCGAAAATGGGAACAATGTCTTAAGTGTTAGAACAGAATCCCTTGATTGTCATGCTGTAGATATAGGCATTGATCTGAAGAATCAATGCTGGTGTTAAGGTCTGTATTAGCTGTTGCACGTGATGGCAACTGGAAGCCGTGAGCCTTCTAGAGTAGTTTATTTAAAAGCAAAACTTTGTGTGGCTGTTTATAATAAATACTTTCACAGGAGAAAGTTAAAGCCCTAGCTTTACTGCTGACCATGTGCTTTTACCTAGATCCAGCATTCTGTAGGGAACAATGTTGCGAGCTTAATAATAAATTCATTTAAGCCATTTGCCAACTCATCTGGAAGATAAAAGAGGGGTTATGTAGGAAAATGTGACTGAAAATCGTGGACTGATCCTCCACGAAAAAATCTTTTCTTTGCCTTTGCTTAGGGGAGGCTGAATGCAAAAATGTCAGGTTCTGTCTACACAGCAAAAGCAGTTATGCTTCCAATGTGACATGCCCCTCCTGGCTTATTTGAGCTGCTCTTGGCACTGGAGGCAGTGGAGGTGCAACACCATGAATCTGAGTACCTCTGCCAGTCAGAATGCATCTTTTGGAGCCCTGGTATTTAGCTGGTGCTCCCTTGTCTATGAAGCACAAAGGAAATGTTGCTGTTACAGCACTGGCTGCAGATTTGCACCCTGTCTCCCAGCCACATGAGCAAAGGGTTATTTGATTTTTACATGTACAATTGTAAATGCTTGTTTAAAAATAATTTCCTGCTAAAACTTGTCCTTTTGTTGTAACCCATGCTTCCATCTCTCATGCTGTTATATAGACTAGGTTGTAACTTGCAGCAGATAGTTGGTTTTCCTCCCTGTTTCCAGGTGCCAAGCACATGCTGAGCCCTGTGTAGCGTTGGGTATTACGTACTTCTAATCACAGTAGTCTCTGGGCGTTGCATAGTGAACGTAGCCTAACTTTTACCTATCAGAGGTTTGAAGCTTTTTGATGTTGCCATATCAGCTTAAAAATACAGTTTCTCTCTTTTGTCAGTGGAATCTGCTTCCTAAAAAGGTACCAAACACTTTGCTGAAGTTTGATCTTTAATTTTGCTGTATGTGACTCTGTTGTGCATAATGTTAACTCTGCTTATTATGTGTTGCTTCATGGATAAGTTTAGTGAGGGCTAGTGAGGTGAAAGTATGGTAGAGATCTGTGGACTGCTCTTTAAAAAACGTAATACAATGCTAAAATCATTTCACTTTGTGGAAATGTGGTAAGAGGTATCATGTGGTTCATTCAAAATTGGATCAGATGAAAGACTTAAAAAATCTGCAGGTGTTTTCAGTGGCACAGGGTAGAGGATCTTACACATCTTTCTCTACTGTGTTTGTTATACTTAGTTAACTCTCTGCTATATTTTGAAGAGCAGCAAAATCGTTTTATCTATAACCCAGGGCTAAATTTTAAAATCTGATTCATGAAGTGCTGGAAAAATGTGTCATCTTCAGTCAGAAATTCACCTAGTGTTCTAAGCTATTAAAATCTCAAAGAGTAACATTTGTTCCAGAAATACCTAATAGCTCCACAGCAGAGAACGTCCTGCTTGCTGGCATTTGCAGCCGATACAGAGTCACAGGCATGGAATGGCCTTTAACAAGTCATGTAGAGCAATCCTCTACTTCAGACTGGCTCAGGTATACGTCTGCCATTGCTGAGCAGCGTTTGTCTGATCTTCCGATACAGATTTACAGTGATGGAGATTCCTCTCTCTCCTCAGGCAGTTGGTTTTAGAGATTATCGTTTGAAATGCCTTTATCAGGTTTTTGACTATCTGACCTGACTCCACGATGTGATTGGAGTGCAGGCAGAATACAAAGAACTGATTGTTTCCTTCCTCCCTGCAACAGCTTTTCATATTTAAGGCTGTCTTGCCCTCTAATTCCCTTCTCTATGGGCTTTATTTTGTTCAATCTTTTTTAATGGATCTTGCTTTCTAATCAGCATTGACTGTACTGTCTAATCTGTTCCTGTACGTAGATGTCTTTATTGATGCACAACACCCAGAACTGGTGCATCACTCTGGTTGAGACATTACCAATGCCAAGTAGACTTGAAATACTCCTTATTTATTTTGCAAGTCCTGTGGCTCTTTATACATCTGAGTGCAGCTAGATAGAAATCGTTGATCCTGAGAATGTTTTTGTTTTGTTTTGATTGGTTATTTTAATAAGGAAGAAAGTCAAACTAACTGCTTCTTCTTGTGTTCTTAGTCTGCCATTTCCAGTGGGTGTTGATGATGGAAGTGGAGATACAAGTGCCAGTGTACATGCTCATATGCCCAGAAACCCTTTTCCAAGAAAGGGTTTAACTGAACAACAGAAGCAAGGTATTGATGTGGTGAGGAAACTGATGTATACTTTGGATGAAGAAGGAGGGCTGGAAGAAATTTATACTTTCAGGTAAATTTGGCTAAGCTTATTTTATTGTACTATAGATTTACTTTCTGATTTCTTCTCCAAAAGATGAAGTTAAATAATCAGTCGTGTCACAGTTTCATTAAAGTCAGTGAATTTTATGACTTATTGTACACTCAGTCCCTTTCGTACAGCTTCTTCAGTGGCTTTAGAATAAGTAGAAAAGCTTACAGATTTCAGGGGAAAATGAATTTTCTATATCTGTATTTAAAGAAAAAAAAATCAGTTTTCTTCCATTTTTAGTGGTGGAGGATTTTGGAGGGAACATTTCTATAAATGCCATTTCAAAAACATATTTTAGAAAAAGATGGAATTTGTGACATAGTGCAGCTTGAACATCTGCATTTAATGGTAGCCTTTGTTCCTTGGTCGCAGACTTCTTTTAGCTCACTAGTTTGATAAACTCCCATGAATGCTTTGAGTAAATGTTGTTTGTTGAATCCTGCTCTTTAATCACAGTCTGCTGTGCCACTGTGACAAACAATATACTTTTTCAGCAGCATTCCTAATGCAAGAATTAATTGAAAGATGATTTTTCACTTCTTGTGAATGATATATCCAAGACTTTTCCAGTTGGGAAACAGACAAAATGCATCTACGTGCCTTATCATAGTGTGATGTTACTGTCTCAGTAGTTCTGTTCACAATTATGAAAAGTGATCTTTTAGACAATGTGGTTTTCAGGAAGCTTAGCAGACCATAGCTGTAATGTGGTTATCAAAGATAATTTTTAGATGAGGGTCGTCCCTGTAGGTTTGTATGCTGTAATTCATCAATTTATTTGTAGGATTTCCTTCCCTCCCCCAGCTCAGCTGGTCAGCTTTGCACCTCAGCAGCCAGTGAAGCTGCTCCTGGAGCATTAGTGAAGAGACACGTGTCACTGTGTCTGTACTAGTCAACAGAGCAGTCTGGGTCTCTAGAAAAAAGCAGGCTTTGTCACTGCTTCAAAAGACTGCACAGAAAAGCAGAATCTTTCCTGGCCCGTTTATCCTTTAGGATAATCCGTATGCATGAACCTACCATGTGGCTTGGCCTCTTTATACTTTTTTTATCACAGACTCTTGCTACTCTACAAGCTGTCTTTGTGCCATACTTTCAGGGGAAATCCAAAATCTCTGGATAAATAGGCATTTGGCTAGTAGATTAAAGCTTTAGTTGGAAAAGTTGTTTAAGAATATGTGAGGTTTTAGATGCAATTAAGTTGCTTATCAAGCTTTAAGAAGTCAGCTTTGCAAATCTGTCATGATAATTGGCCAACTCAGATACACTCTCCATTTTCCTAGTTTCATTATTCCTGCTGGTAAAAATATTTCAACTCTTGTAAAAATAAATTAGCCGTGCCAGGAAAGTGAGTGAGGAGATTTTGTTGGGTTGTTTTAAGTAACGATACTCGGCCTATTGGACAGGAGGTACTTCTGCTGCCCCTGGGTTTTGGGGGAAGGGATTACAGAGAGGAGGAGAAAGCTTGTGTTATATGAAATACAAGTTGAAATGTACATTTGCAAGGGTTTTATTGACTGGGTCATCTTTGATAACAGGCAACATCTGTCTTCTAGAAATATAAGAAATTAAAGAATAGAGATAATAAATTGAACTTAAATTACATTTTTAGGCATTTGGCATTTATGTATTTGATTTTTGTACTCATCCTTGAACGTATGTGTTGTAGTACTCCTAATGATGTGGTAGCTTTTTAAAAATCCTGTATTGATGTCTTTATTGCTAGAAAAAAAATCCTCCCTTCCTTTCCCTAAGGAAAAAAAAATTTAAAATCCAATGTTTATCTCATATAAAAATCCCAGTGCATATTTGCCTTTCATAGTGCTTTTAGAATTTAAAAAAAAACAACCCTGTTCATACTAGGAAACTTGAAAAGCAGAATGCCAAGTTGAATTCTCTGCTGATGTTTTTAGGAGTTGACCTTGATTTCTGCCAGACAAACGCTTTAATCAAGAGAGTAGTATATTCCAGGTTTTATCACAATGTGAAAAAGATGAGTTCAGCATTGTTTTATCTTTGCTTTATCATGCTTTGAAAGAAAAAAAAATTGAGAGCTTTCTCTGTGTTGGAATTTTACAGCCAAATAGCCAATACAGTTCATATTAGCTGAAAGCTGTTCTTGGGGGCAAGCCTATTTGAATTCACAATGATATATTATAAATTACTGTGAATTTTTAATTTTGGACTCCAATGCCAGAAGTTGTGCAGTTAACGCTTTTTAGTATAAACTCATTACAGTACCTTTTTTTGTGGTTTTTTTGAACTTGTATATCTGCTTTTTAGGCTAGAAATACTTGAAGTAACTTCTTTCACTCTGCCAGAATGCCCTTAAATTAATGAGTTCATTAGTACTGTATAAAAAAAAGTGTCAAGAGTTAATTTCTACATAAACAAAATCCTGTTAATTGAGACTGGATTCTTTATTTCTTCAGCTTCACTGTAGAAAGCATTTTACCACTTAGAGAGCCTTGTCTAATTTGTGTTATTCAGCTTGCTACATGCCCTAAATTGAGCACAGATAAATGTAAAATGCTTAAGAAGCAGTTGTGTAGTTTTATCACTATACCTAACACAGTGCCTTTAAGCCTTAATGTCACACCATCATAAGGGCTTAAGATGGGGATAATCTACTGTACCACCTCTCTTTTTCATTCTCTTTTCTGACAATGGTCAATGATATGATTATTGATACAGTTTATTTTCTAATAATTTATGCAATCTAATCTGAAACAGTTTGGACTCCTGTATTTCCTTAAGGAGAGTGTATTGTCAATAATACTTTATTACAGTTCACCAGAGTTCATTTCTGTTTTCCTGATTCCTTCATTTAGAGAGAGCCTGGAACGTCTTTCCATGTTTAAGAAAATAGAAAGAAAGCCTATCGCTTGGCCCTGCCAGCTCACTATTGGTCCTGATTTGTCTATAAGGATTGTGGCCTACAAATCAGTAAGTGCATAAAATCTTATATTTTAGTGTCATTTGGCAGCAAGTTAGGTGCAGCTGCATGGTTTTTTTCCTTAAAACTAAGAAAATAAAAGATAAAACAACATCCAAATAATTAGGATAGAGATTTTTATTTGCTTAGAAGCCAGTACATCTGAAATTGTGGTTCCCTCAGCAACTTTAACTTCACCATACACTTGTTAAGTAACTAAAATTCATAAGGTACAGAAATAGGAGTAATTGCTGTCTACTCTGGCACTTAATGGTGTTGAAGTTGATGACCCTGATTAAGAATGCTGTGATTGAAGATTTACATTCAGCATCAGTGATATGTGAGACTATATATATATTTTTTAAGCCCTAGGCATGAGAGGAATTTTGGACATGTGTGTGTAAAATGGTGGGCTTAAATGTTTTACCAGCCATTGTTTCAAATCACATCTGTTGTTATTTCAAACTTGGAATAAAAGATCTGTTTTTTCAGCTTGTTTGTGCTGTTTGGCAGAGCTTGGGGCCAGACTGTTTCTTAGGGTTTTTTATGGTTCCTTTAATCAGTGCTAGGAAAAAGTAAGTGTATTTTAAAGACAAGAAAATGTGCAAATTTCTAGTTAGAGAATAGTTAATAGGTCACTGTGTAGTGTGACAGTACTGATGGATCTGGTGAGATGGGGATTAATTATTTTGTTATTTCAACACAAGACTGAGTCCGATATTATGAAGCTGAAATATATCTGAATTCTGAGAGATAGGTATACTAGCCTTGAAAGGCATCAACTTTCTGTTTATAGTTATTAATAATTTTTTTATTAGGCTGTTGTGCCAGACCTGTGCAAACAGACAGAAAGAGTTCCCTCCCAAAGATGTTTACACACAAAATAAAGTAAGTTTGGGAGAATAATCAACATGAACTGAGTGACTGGCCTGAGGTCATACAGCAGTCCTACTGACATAATCTATTCTGTCTTTACTGTTTTCTTCTCAGCTCTACATTCTTCTTCTTGTGTACTAACTATACCATCAATTTCACTTAAGCAGCGAGAAAAGAAAACAGTTTTATTTCCCCATAGTTGGGAAACATTCATTCATTGTAAATACTTATTCCTTCTTTCCCTTCCCAGTCCCATAATGCAGCTGGGATCTTTTTTTGCCTTTTTGGGAAGTTGCAGTAATACAAGGTATTTTTATCCTGTAGTGTAGTAAGCCTGATGGAAAACTTGGCCAAACAAACTAAATGAACATTGAGTCTTAGTGTTTCTTTAACATATTTCTTAATGCTTTGTCAAAGGTATGTATACAGTTAGAGGAAGTAAATTGCATAGCAAGCAAGTTACACCATATCCTGTGACTCAAAGACTTCCACAAATGGCTTAACCTACAGGTTTAATGAATAACCAGGACAAGTATGCTGTCAGTATGCTGCAGTTCATGTTTTAGGTCTCATACAGATGAAGCAGTGCTGAAAGCACTGTGGTGGCAGCCAGCGATGCGTCATTTGACACTGTCTTTATTAGTTCTTTATTGGCAAAACAATGCAGCACTCAGGCTAAGGATTGTTTTTGTGTTCTGGTAAGTACTCTGGATCCCACTGAAATGTTAAACATTCCTTTTCTTTGAATTCTGATATCAAGGTCACAGAAGAGAGGTTGAAGAAAGTTTGGACAGTTGTGGATGCTAAAACCCTCAGAAAAGAGGATGTGCAAAAAGAAACCGTTTACTGCTTGAATGATGATGATGAGACAGAGGTTCAGAAAGATGATACTATTCAAGGTACGACATCTTTATGTGCACCCTGAAGACAAAGGGAAGATAATGGCTGGACTCTTAGGTCACCTAAGGGCCTTCTAGTTTTATACCTTGAAGCCTAGCTGTGATCGTAGAATGTAAGCTCTGTAGGCTGATGGAACACAGAGACTGTTAAATGAGACTCTTTGTCTTCACATATTTTAAAAAATCTTACTTTTCCAGTAGGAATAATAATAATAGGAATAATAATGACAATAGGAGTAACAATGATAGGACTAATAACAACAAAAGCTATAATAATAATAATAACAGATGGAACTTGGAAGGCACTACAGCTTCCTGAACTATACTCTGTGGAGGGCCATACCTCAGTTCTGTAGTGAGTAGTTCTGCTACCACTACTCCATTTTTAGATCTTCAGTTGTACTGATAACATGAATGCTTTCATAGTGCTGCTTTTTTGTAGATGAGCAACTGCTCTAGTTATTCTGCAGCTGGAAAGATGAAGCCATCAAAGGAAGGTTTAGTGTTCAAGAGTACTAGCTTTGCTGTACTCTTACAGGATCAATCTGAAGTAGTGTTATGCAGAATACTTTTTATGACCTGCAGCTTCTTTCTGAGCAGATTAATTTCCTTAGAAGACTACAGGCCCCAGAAACAGCAGGAAATAGTGTACTTACTTGTAAAAATGGAGTTAAGCAAATCTGTTTCATTTTTTGTGATTGCATAGATATATTTTGTTACTAGTTTTTTCCTTTCCTTTGCTGTTTCAATCCCACACAAGTAGGGCAAGTATATTAACTATGAAGAGCAGAACTGTTCAGATAACGGTATTCAGAGTGTGCTGTCAATTGAATAACATACATTGAAAATTACAATAAGCCGTATTTTTTTATTTGATCTGTTTCAATTTTAGCATTCATAGGTGTTTCATAGCAGTATCAGATAAAGTCCCAACGACTATGGGACCTTTTCTTTGAGCAGAAATGATGGTTAAAAGATGGTCTAGTTATGTTTTACAACTTCAAAACTATGTGTAAAAAAAATCTGCTTCTTACAGAGAATGCATTTTGAAGGATTTGTGACTGTTGACAGCTAATCTTCTGACTGCTTCAGTTAGTAAGAGTTGTGGGATACTAGTAAAAAGACGTGGTGAGCAGTTCAATATGAACAAAAGATTTTCCTGACAGTGGTGTGATATTTCTTACGCTAAAAGAGCTACAGATGTGTCCTGGATTTATGCAAATCTTTTGAGAAATGTCATGATTAGGTAATATTTTGTGTTTGCAGCACCAATACTGAAATTTCTTTCGTTCTGCCTGTTTGCTTTTCAGTTTGCAGGAAAATATATCTGCTTATAGGTTTTTCATCCAGGGATTTCTCTCTATTCCTTCTGCTTTCTTCACACCTGAGGATATCATCCTTAGTCTGTGGCAATATAATAAAGTGATGATGTTACCGGGAAGATATTGGAGGCTGAGATAGGAAATAAGCAGTTGGAACAGATGATACCTCTGAGAAATTACAGCTTCCTATTTTGTGGAGATATACCTGTAATGTATGGCATGGGAAGTAAAACACAGAAATATATAGAAAGAGCAGTTCTGCATACAAGAGTGTTTTGGTTTTCCATTGTGTACCTCGCTTCCACTGTTAGCACATTTTATTCTCTGAATCTCTTCTGGTGTCATCTCTTGTGCTATGATTTGTGGTATGTTTGAGGTTGCTTGTATTATGTTTGCAGAGAGTGTTGCAATCTGTTTGCTGAAATCTATTCTGATTTGCTTAAATCTATTCTGTGAGCGTAACTTTGTTAGGCAAGATGTTCCCTTATTTTCTTTCATGCTCTCTGAGGGTACTTGTGTTACATAAAATGATGTACGAGGAGTGCAACTGCTGTTCGCGAAGTACAAAATGTGTCTATGGGTGTGTGGTTTTTTTGCTAACAGGGAAAGTAATTTGATGAGCATGTGTGGATCGTAGCTGTGGGGCATGAATGCATTGTTAAAATATTCAGAGAGCTAATTTCGGTGTTAAAATTATAGGCCCATATGCTTACCAGATGCTCTTCTCTTGTTCTCCAGGTTTTCGGTATGGGAGTGATATAGTTCCTTTTTCCAAGGAAGATGAAGAGCAAATGAAATACAAAACAGAAGGAAAGTGTTTTTCTGTTTTGGGATTCACTAGATCCTCTCAGGTGCGATACTAAATGTCTTCCTACTCAACTTCCTGGGTTATTCAAGACACTTGATCTTGGTTTGAATTAACTAAAGTCATGGTGTTGTATCGGGTTTCAGTATTGGGAATGGGGCATCTCCACTCGGGTATGCAGGGATGACTTATTTGCTGATTCCAGTACATGTAAGCAATGTGTGGTCTTGCAAAGGAGAGAAGCTCGTAAATGTGGCTATTGGACCCTCAAGTGAAGCCAGAGCCACGGAACTCAGATCTCTGCAAAGTGAAGACAGAGGTATTGTGGTCTCATTTCATCTCACAAACTTTAATAGTGATGCCAGACCTGCAACATAAGATGGTCTGTCTTCTGTGCAGCTGAGGCAGCAGCCTTTTCTGGGCTTTGTCCAGCCAAGAGTATGGCTGCTTCTTAACAGAAGCTTCTCCCTCAACATTACTTTAATGTTAGACCAAGCCTGAAAACTGACTCCATTCATTCTCAATTCCATAAGGATTAGCTTGTGAACCATGACTTGCTTCTTCTTTCTATGTGACAAAACATAAATTTAGTGAAGACTTCTTAGAACTTAGACAAAGGTAACATCATTCAAAAACTCCATATTTCCACGAGATGCTTGGTGTTCGTAATGCACTTAGTTCTACTTGTGGTATTGACTTAGCTATTTGTTGTCCCTGACAGTTGTAAGAAACTTATTTAAGCAAGTACCTTAATAAAAGTCCAGCAAGATGATTTCCTTCAGAAAATCCAAGACTTAAGCATTAGCAAAGCCTTAGGCAAAGGCTTAACAAAGCTGTTCTTGAGGAGACACATGAGGAGAGAGTACAGAGATGCAAGTGCCAAGTAATTGCTGTGAATGTTAAGCTGCTCCCTGTCTTTTTTCTCCATGATATTGCACAGGGTGACTGAAACTTTACTCATCTTGGAGTTATCCACATGCAGTCCTCTTCACCAGTCAAAGCTGAAATTAAATCATAAGGCAGTGCTACACACCTTTTGTTCTGCTATCTCCCAGCCCTCCTGCTCTCTGAAATCTTTAATTGCCTGAACACAGTAGAACCCTTGATAAAGGCTGAGGCATTGCCACCTTTACCATGAAGGAAAGATACTAATGAAATAGGAAGCATCTGTGGGAGCTTACTCCCAAATGGATGTAACTAAACATCTTTTTGCTTTACAATACAGGTGTCACAGAGGCCTTGTGCTTGTTGCTAGATATGTCATTAGATGCAGTGCAGTGTTCCAAAACACATTAACTGAGGAGCCAGGAAGTTACATTGATTTACTGAAATGAGAAGCCAGCCTACCTGGAAACTGTAACCTGGTTGCTCGTCGAGGACTTTCAAAACTTAGTGGTTGAGTAATGTGGGAGCTTGTGCACTGCAAGTGATTGATCAAGGAAACATCTCATGCTTGAGCTTATGTGCCCTAAATTGGCCAGGGCCAGAGAGGTGTTAGGGAGTGCTACCTCCAGTACCAGAAACTGGATCTAATAAGTGAAATGTGTCTGAATCCAGTGTTCCAATGAGACAATTTCTTGGATCTCTTCATACATTATGAGCCTCCAGCTGAGTTTTACTATTGTCATTTAGTTCTGCAAGATGTATTTTGGTGTGTGCAGAGTTCTCTCATGATGGAGGTTGGCCTCCTGTTTCAACTTAGTCTGGCGTTGTTTGAAAATGGAAACTAAGAGGAAAACAGATGAGGAATACAGTGTTCCTGTGAGCGAACTGCTATTTCACATGGATTTTTATTTTCCCGTTATTGGTCAGATAGTGTGGTAATACCTTCAAATACATAGTTAATAAGTGTAGGGTTGCACTTAATTCTAGGAATATTTTTCGAGTCACATAAATATGCATAAAAGAATTAACAAATTGATTTTAAAAACTTTCAGTGTACTAAATACTGATTGCTTTTGATTAATTTTTGTGATTTACTTGTCTTGTCTTTGGATTTCATAATAAAAGAAATTACATCTTGAAGTGTGCTCTGGTCCTGTAGCCAGGAGTGTGAGTAGTTATGCTGAGTAGTAGCTGCACATCCCCTCAGTGGAATAAAATTATTCATGCATGCTTGCAGGATTAAAATTAGAGTGTATAGATAATGATATCAGGAAGTTTTTAACTACAGCCATAATTTTCAAGACCCATGTGTTATCTTAAGTTTTGTCTCCTAAATTTTGTTGTTTGGAATAATAAAACTGACACTATTCAAGTGCATGTTTTATATTAAATTGTTTCTTTAAAAACTTTGGTGGAAAGATAATTTATTATTGACTAGAAAAACTGGAACAGCTCCAAATACATAATTAAATAAGGAATAGAGCCACCTTATATTATTTTCCTGAATTGTTCACATCCCTCAGGAAAGAAGATCAGAGGCTGCTCTTAAACTTTGATTTTTAATTTATAAGCCATGGTATGTAAATCAAGAAATAATACCTGAAAACATTACAAAGGGACAATTTCTTTTGCAAACAAAAAAAGGTGTAGTGATACACATATCTAGTTGTTTATACTATACTGTACGTGAAATTTCCTGAGCATTTAGAGACAGAACAGGAAAGAAGGATTGCAGGTAAGATAATCTGATCTGAAGAATCTTGCTGTAGTACAGTAAACAGATCTGCTCAGGTGCAGGTTGTCACTAACTTCAACAGCCTTATGGTAATTTGCTAAATAAAGAAGATAAAATAAAAAGATAAAATGAGTGAAAGAAAAATCAAAGATATAATGAAGTTAGTTCTGAGACTGTAATTTGAAGAGGTTTTTTTTTAACAGAGAGGTTATTTTAGCCAGTGTCTATAGTAGTGTGTGATCTTTGACAGGTCTTCTACAATTGCAGGGTTTGTCTCTGTGTGTGTGTGTGTGAGCTGCTGTAGCTCCAACTATTCCAATGGTGCCCCTTGATGAAAATATTTTTTCTGTTTGTTTTTGATTCAGCCATGTTCATGAACAGAATAAACTCTGCTAACAGAAGTGCTTCTTTGCCAGCACAGCTGTATGTACTCTGGGTTGCTGTTGAAGTAGCTTTATTAATTAAGGATGGGACTGTCTTCAGCTCCTTTTTGATGTATCTTTGCTAGAAAAATTTAAATAGCATAGATGTGGTGTCAGGTTTAGGTCTTGTATTAACTAATGTAGTTTTCTGTTGCCCTGCAGTTTGCAGTTCTGCAGTGTTTCTCAGTTTTGTGAATAGTTTCTCATGCACGCTCTATAAACATGGCCATGCTGTATTATCTATTCTCTCATGTTTACTTAACGGTCTTCATGTTTTGGTTATTGTCCTTGATGCTTGCATTCCTTTAGTTATGTGATAGACATAAGTTTTGACCAATGATATTCAGAGGAGGAGCATTTCATCCTCCAATCCATAGTAGTTTCTAAGAACATATAAATAAAGACGGAGGACAGAGGTCAGTCTCTTTTCCTGGCCTCTCCTCGCCCTTACAGGTTTCTATCTCTGTCTCCATGTCCTTATTTCGTGTCCGAGAGCGACAGTTTTCCACACTGACTTTTGAATTACTGAAGTATAATTCAGACTGGTAACACCTGCAAGTAGCACTGTCTTTCATTCCTGCCCATCAGTAGGAAGCTATGAGAATATCCTACCCAATATGACTGAATATCCTTATTAAGTGATAAATGGAGATATGAGACATACACAGGCCTTCAGCCTCTATGCACTGTAATTAAATTTGGTGGCTTCTGACTTGAGTAATGTTAGTTGTTTCGTAATTTAATTGGTCCAGTTGCATTAGTGACCTTTTCTTTAGGTCAGGCTAACTCTTGGCCATTTGAATCTGTAGATCCAGAGGCATTACTACATGGGCAACCAGGCTCTGAAGGTCTTTGCAGCAAAAGATGATAAGGTAAGGTGAACTGAAGTTTAATGCTGAAGGTATTTCGCTGTGGAACAAAAAAAGAATAGTAATGACACTTGAGATTGTCCTGTCTTTCTGTGTTTATAATAAATGCCTTTAATGCAGTTTACAGAAATGTCTTATTTCATTGCCCACAAATAAATACTGTATCTCATGAATAATGAAAAACTGGTAGATACTATGTTTGAGCAAGGTTATGAGGAACCTGAAATTGGTGCTTAAGTCCATTCTCATGTAGAGCAACAGTGTGCCCTGTCACTGCGTTGATTTAGAACAGACCTCCAAAGTATTGGAGGTAAAAAGCTCACTGTGGTGCTCTGATATGTTCCTTTAAGGGTCTGACTTCCCTCTCTTTCTCTATCTCTTGAAAAATGTCTGAGAGTTCTTCACACCTGGTGAAAAAGGTGGAACATGCTGAATCTAAAGTTGGCTCAGCTTTGATTGGATCCACTATCATGATGAGATTTGACCTTTTTGCTTCTTTGATTTATGGACATGAAAAAATGCTTGTGTTAAAGTTATAGCTGAAATGGAAAGTAGTCTTGACTAAATCAATGGTGTTGAATTCCCTGTGAAAGATGTATTTCTTGATTAAGAACTTGGATGATTCTGTAGACTTCTTTTTTCCCTCCAGAATGCAGCAGTTGCTTTTTCTGCACTTGTTCGTGCATTGGATGAGCTGAAAGTGGTGGCTATAGTGCGCTATGCTTACGATAGAAGATGCAACCCACAAATTGGAGTAGCTTTTCCATATATTAAGGATGCATATGAGGTAATTTTTCTCTCTTACCCTTCTGCAGAGAGACCCAGAAGCAACACAGTGTGTCAGAACTTTTGCAGCATATGTTTCCCCTGATCTTTCTTACGAGAGACTATTGAAAGAGCTAAATATGTATAGCATGGCTGAGCAGTGACAGAGGTGGGGGCGGACACAACAATCTTCAGAGTTTTGAAGGGTATAAACATAAAGGATGGAAAGGAATTATTTAGGGTGGTATGAACTGGGGGAGGTATTTGAATAAAGAAAAAATGAGGCAGAGAAATGTTAAAAAAACCAAACCCAATTTTTGAGTTTGAAATACAGTAAGCTGTGATAAAATCTCCCAAAGCACCAATATATTGGATATTTAAAGCATGGATAATTGGGACTCTGCACAAGAAAAAGGGATCAGATGGCCGGGGAGGTCTTTATTCCATGAGCAGAAAAATGAGTGTAGCTATCACTATGTTATAAAATATAATGCTGTGTTTTATTCTGATTAAAATTGTGTTGATCTGTGAATATTTTAAGTGTTTTGATGCACACAGACATTAGACCTTCAGATTTTTCTTATGTTTTATATTGCCCTGATCTGGCACTCTGGGGATACAGATTTTTTTTTTTCCTTCAGGCTCAGTTGTTTTTTCTTTCCTCTTGCACAGTGTCTCATCTATGTGCAACTACCCTACATGGAAGACCTAAGACAATATGTATTTTCATCCTTGAAAAATAGTAAAAAATGCATTCCTACAGGTAAGACATGGGCCGGTCAACTGGAAAAGTAACCTGCTTGTTGTCTGCTAAGATGCTCTAAAAGAGTTAGAATATTTGGCTCTCCAATGAAGACATAAGTTTTGTTGTTATTTTGGCTTAGGAGAAAACCCAGGTATTTGGGCATCCATTATGGTGATGTCATCTTGAAGTGTAAATGTGTATCAAAGCTTTGCCGCTTCAGTTGCAGGCTGAGCAGACCGGAGTTTGCAGGCAGTATTTCAACTGTCCTGTTAAATGACTTCTGGCTCAGGTTACGGCATCATTAGTCTCACAGGATGCTGTGATAGAGAGCTGAGATTAGTCCTCTGGATCCTTTGATCTTTGAACTCATTGTGGGAGTAAGTGGCCAAACCTTGTGGGATCTACAGTGTATGATTAGCTAGCTGGAATTAGAACAGATGTAGCTGCTCTGTTGGTGCAAAGCTGGTCCTGTAGCCGTTTGCAGTGTGGCCTGTTAATATAATGTACAAAGGCAACAACAGTATTTTCTGTGGAGTGTTATTAAACTGTGCGCTCATTGGTGTCCAGATTGAGATGGATGGCATCTTCAGAGAACATACAGCCACACAAAGCTTGACTGGCTCTTCTGAGAGTTTAGCACAGCAATGAGTCTTAAGTGGCTGTAGTTTAAAATCCACTCCCGCTTCTTTCGTCTGTTATGAGATGCATTGAATGGGCACCTGCACGTCAGGGTATATATAGCGTGCTGGTTTGTTTCTAAAACAGTTTCTATTTTTTTGCCCGTAACCAGCAGTTTGATAACAAATCTAAAACCTGTCTTACCAAAGCAGTTGCTGGCTATTGTGAACTGTGTTAATTTGCAATCATAACTTTAAAAATTTATATTGCACCATTTAGTTTTGCAAACCAACTGTTCTCCTTATTTTCTAAGTGGCCTATAAACCTTCTGTTGCAAATGAAAACATCTTGAAAAAGAAGAAAAGTTAAAGTAGAAAGGCAACAATAATTGAGGTCTTGGGAAAAAAGAAAAAAGCTTTATGACTTTACACTGTAGTCCTTAAATAAAGTAGGGGTTTATTATTGTGTCCATTATCCATATTCTTTATTGGCACATCTATAGCTGCAGTGTATTCTGTGGCATGTAATGACTTGGTGAAAATCTCGCATTGTGAAGCGAATCTTCATTTATAAATTGTTTCAAGAAATGCATCCATCTGCAAGTGTATTTAATCTTCCTTTGTATGTAATTGCTGCCGTAGCGGATCAGTTATCTGCTGTTGACTCACTGATTGATTCTATGAATTTGGTTCATGAAGATGGAGAAACTTTTGAGGACCTGTTTAAGCCCAGCAAAATCCCAAACCCTCATTTTCAGAGGTTTTATCAGGTGAGATGAACAATATGGTATTTTTTAAAAACTTTTTTTAAAAGACTTTTCACTTTTCTGTCTTTCTCTAATTCACATTGGAAAGATCTGCATTATGAAAATGCAGATATAAATCTCTGGCATTAAAGTATGGGGTAAACCAGTGATTTCTGTGTTGTCCTTGACATAGATTTATTTTTTAGATTTCCAGTTTCTAGGAAGCAAGAGAAATTATACCTGTGCTGAGGTGTCTGCTCATCAGCATCAGTGATATTTACAGGCACATACACTAGGCAAGTGAAAACTTGCATCTCAACTCTGTATTGTGGACATAGATTCAGTCTTTGGCTTTTGGACAAAGAGAAAAATTGGCTGAAAATCAGGGGTATCTTCAGCTTCTCATTCTGTGTCCCGTCACTTTTCTGTGCATTGTTGAATCTAGCAGTGTTCCAAACCAGGTCAGTCTGAGGTGAACTGGACCAGTAATAAATGGTTAACATTGCTGACATTTAAAATGTTCTGTTGGGGAGTCTAAGCTGATGCACTTTACGAGCAAGCAGAACAGTTCACACTTCCTGCAGTTACTCTATCAAGCTGTCTCCATTTTGATTTACATTCCTTTCATATCGTGAAGACTTTCATTGCAACTGTGAGGATGAGAGACTTAATTATACACTGGAATTCAAGTGTTTAAAAAATGACACAGCAAATTCAAAAATAAGGAAAATTATGTTGCAATTTAAGCAACTGCAGAATTGTACTGCATACAGAATCATGGAGATGTATTGAATGTGTGACTCTGCTCTGAAAATTGACCAAAAATGGTATTACAGCAATCATGTTCATCATATCTCAGCAATTCCACATGATTTATTTCAGTTTACAAGTAGGAAGAAGATACTTTTTTAAATAAGGAAAACTTACCCTAGCTTCCCAAAGCCTTGCTTCCTCAGTGTTGTCAAAATAACCACAGGATCTGAAGGTCAAAGTGTGTTTCAGGAACACATGTAAACCCACTGTCTTCAAATCATACTCTGATTGGCACCCAAAGAACTCGGCGTTCTCTTCAAGTTCTGCCAGTCATATTGACAAGACAGTGTGTAACTGAATGCAAGATTTGATCAGTTGGAGGTTATTACAGGGCAAGAACTTAAAATGAACTGACCTCCGCACAACTCTTATTTTAGAAAGGCTTGTTAAGCTTGGATATTAGAAAACAAGTATGGCTTTGCTTGTAAACGAAACACTTAGGGGATAGAATTTCCTCTGTTACATTGCTAGATAGAGTTTTGCATTCTTTTGGTTTAGTGTCACCTATCAGTGAAAGATGGTTTTTTAGGTGTGCTATTTGTCTTCTGAAACAATGCGATGGTGTTGTTCCCGCACTTGAGTCAATTGCTGCTGGAAGAGAGCAACTGAGTAACTTGCCAATTTCCTTAGAGGATAATAGGATTTTGTAAGGGTGAATGCTACTGGTAGAAAAAGTATTTATTGACTCTTTGAATATATGGATTAGGATACAGTTTCTGTCCTTGCTGTTTAGAAAGCCCTAAACAGTCAGTCCTCTTACTGCTTTCTTTTGGCCACACACAGCCCCATTTGTTTGTCATTTTACGAAATTGCTATTAATCTGTGTAAGTTGTTCTCTCTTTTGCTGCAAAAATATTCCAGATTCTTAGTATTTTGCTCTTAGGCGAAGTGGCACTGCTAGTTCCTTAAGAACTATGAAGAAAAATTCTGCATCATCCTTTGACTGTAGCCAGTAAGTGGATTGGGCTGAACAGAACCTATAAATGTTTTTAAAAAAATAACTCAGAAGAAATGGATGAACTCCTACTTCATTTCCTTGCTTTGTTGCCTCATGAAGATATTTGGAATGATAAGTGACAGGAGCCAGAATTTAAACAAAAACATCAAGCTAAATTATATCTCTGGAAGTAGTGGTAGGCATCGGGAAATGACAGAGTGAGTGAAAAGTAGTTGTTAATGCTTGCTAGAGTGGAAGATGAGGAATATCCTATATCTAGACTTCCAACTTTTATTCCTTGCTTCCAGAAAAACCTAAGTGAACTTCTGTAGCTTTTGTAGTGGCAGACTTCCAACATTATTGTTTAAGTTGTCCCTCTTAAATACAGGAATTTGAAGCACCTAAGACATTTGGGGAATGCAGTGCATTTTATTTGCTAGCCAAATAAACAAATTGCTCAACAATGGTGGTTCTGTACAGAGATGGACCTGTTGGTCTCTTGGTGCATATTTGTCATTGCTTATCACAGAATTAATGATGTGAAGCCCACTTCATTTCGTCCATTGACCAGTATCTTGGTGTGACCCCTGTTCCTGAAAGCTGGCTATGTCTCTAAAAGTGGAAGTGTAAGGAAATCAGGAAGAGCAATGAGGAGCTAGTGCCTTGGTGACAGCATGCATGAGTAGAACAGTGAGTCTGGAAGACAGTGACAGTGTGGGTTGCCTTTTAGCTGTGAAGGTAGGAGTGGTTCTTGCTGGACGCAGAAGGAAAGGGAAGCAAGGTTACGAGGGACTGTGTTGGTTTAGAAACTCCAGGTTGTCTGTTTAACTTAGTCTCCATTTAGCACCTGAGTTTTGACAGTACCTGCCATCTCAGATTTCAGAGGTAGTCATCTACTTTAAAGATTAAAGTGGATGCTGTGGCTACTCAGTCTGCTCGGCTCCTGCAGCTGCACACACAAAGATTTCAGTTACAAAAGCCTGAAACACAGGCGTAACAGGGGACTTAGGTTTTTTTTGCTTTGAGTTTAATTCAATTACCTAAATTTTTTTTTTTAATCACAAGAGCCATTACTGCAGCTTCCAGCAACATTTTTACTCTTTTTCAAAATAATTGTGCCTTAAATCATTACAAGTGTTTCCAAATCAGTAGCCTTGTACAACTGCCTCCTTTTGACAGTATGTTCTAATATGCACTGGAATCTTAATGGCAGCCTGAAAACACATCAGTATTGATGTGTCACATATTGTCTGGATTTTCTTTATTGGCAGCTTTCCAGTGTGAATAGGGGCTTTTATTTGCTTTGGTTTTGTTTTTTAAATTAATGTCATGTCTGACAGCCAACAGGGGAGTAAATCTCTGCTGTATTCCTGGTTTACTGAGTAGTTACGTTCACACTGGTGTCTAATGCACCCAGTACAATGGGCATGGAAAAAATTTGTCTCCTGTGTACATCACATGTTTTGATGTGTTTGTGTGCATGCACTGGTATCTGTGTGTATATCTGTAGATGCATATACCTCTCTACTGCCATCCCACACTTCAGAAAATTGTAAAGATACTTACTTTGTTTTCAAAACCCTCCATGGGATTTCTGTAGCCTGCCTCATTAACCTCATCTCTCTCCCTCTGCTTGGCTTCCTGACAGTGTGCACTGACTCTACACTTGGGTGAAAAATCCTTCTCTATAGCTCTCACCATCTGTTTCAACTTTGTGCATTTGTCAGGCCCCTTCATTCCCTGTTCCTTTCAAAGCAAAGTTCCACACATACCTATATTCTGTGCCTCACCTGTGCACATTTAGTATTCTCTTTCCATTTGCTCTTAAAACTGGTGAACATTCCTCCTGTATGCATACTGAGTTTAATTGACCAAGGAGAAATATTTTCTTTGAGGCACATTAAACTGTTACAATAACTGGAATGTGTGGTTGGGATAGATCTCATTACTTAATTTTGAAACGTATAGAAATCTCTCCTGTGTGACTGTTTTATAATAGAACTGCTTTTTAAAGGTAGAGTGAAGCTAAAAATATGAACAGTTGCAGATGACTGTTTCATTCCTGGGATTTTTCTAATAACTTTCATAGAGCTCATTCCAGTGAGTGTGGGAACACTCATCTGCATTGGTATTCTTGTTTAATATCATTAATAATCTCCTTAAACAGTTGATCATAGACTTTCAATCCACTGTGAGACAGAATATTTTTCAGCAATACAAAGGTAGTATGTTTAATATGGAAGATATTTTGCACATACCATATGGTGTCAGGCATACAGGCATTACATTAAAATTTTTTAATATAATTGAAAGTTTTACTTTGCTCAGACTGTTTTGTTTCTTGCAGTGTTTGCAGCACAAGGCTTTTCACCCCAATAAGCCACTGCCGCCAATTGAACAGCACCTTTTAGAAATTCTGGAGATGCCTTATGTAGTAAGAGAAAGGTGTCAGGCTCCTCTTGAAAGAGTAAAAGCACTTTTCCCCCTAAAGGAAGTTGGCAAGAAAAAAGAAGAGAAGACTGCACAAGACATCTTCAAAGACAAGTAAGTTGGAGATGTATTATGGATTTTTTTGAAACTTTTTTTTTTTTTACACTTCAAGTTGTTTTTTCTGGATGAAGCAGGCTCAGAGTCTTTTGAACAGAAAATCAATGAATTACACACTGGAAAAAATGCTGATGGATAGGGAATATTGTGGTGCCACAGAATGTCTGGAGTATTTTGTGAATAGTGGTGGTCCTACTGTTGCAGTGCAAGATGCACTAGGAACCAGTGTGTAAGTTCCTCATGTCTGTATTTGCTGTCACAGAATCACAAAATCCATCAGGTTTGGAATGGACCACAGGAGGCTGCTTGGTCAACCTGCTGCTCCAAGCAGGACCACCTGTGAGATCTAAGCAGAGCTTTATCTAGTCTGGCCTTGAAAACCTTCAGGTTTTGTGCATCCTTTCTGGGCAATCTGTCGCATTGCTTCGTGTCTCCCGGTCAGTTTGTCCTAGAGCTGGTTATAAAACAGTTCAAATAACAGTAACAGAGGGTCTAATTTAGAATAAATGCCATGGAGCTTTAAATTAACCATAACGTTGAGCCTTCCTTCTCAGCATGGTTGATTTAGGTAGTTCTCTAGCTTTCATTTTGAATATCAAAAGAAAAGCAGTTTCATTATTATCTGCTGTGCAATTAATGTGGTTGTCTCAAAAAAAATCAAGCTGGAACAGGAAGAGTTGTTTGAACAGTTTTAAGGCAGGGTATTTTTGTTGTTATTGAGTATACTGTGCTTAGTTTATTTGTGCTGCAAATAGGAAGAATAAATGCTAAATTGCTACTGCAGTGGTACTGTCACCCCACCCAAATCAATTTGCTCAAAAAAAATCTTCTTCTTAGAAATCAATTTATTGAAATCTATAATATAACTACTAGGTCCCTGAGATGCTGGAGTGTTCTCAGTTAGCTCCTTCTCCCTTTGTTATTTTTGGTTCAGTCCTTTCAGCACTAGGAACGACGTCTTTGAGGTGTTTTGAGCTCTTTCTTAGCTGAGCTGTCATACATCCTTTACTCTGGGTTGGATAGAGCCTCCTCAGCACACTGGCTTTGGGAAGGCATGGCACAGGACTCCTCGCTTTGCTGCTTAAGGCTAATGACCGCATTTCTCTCTACAGGCTGGGAAACACCTGGCATTGTTGTTGCTGATTTCAGTTTGTTCCTGTTGTCTTGGTGTGTCCGTGAATTCATACTGATTGAATTCTCTTTTCCTTACTCCGTGCCCCAGTTTCTCTGGGTTTATGTACATCTGTACATTTAGATGTATATTTTAAAAAATGATAGAGCCAGTTTAGGAATAAAAGGTAAAAAAACTGGGCTCAAACAAGCTAGAGAGAGAATTTAAACAAAAAGCAGTGACCCATTACGAGTAGTTGTTTTACAATATATCTTCCCAAAAGCATCTGGCAAGCAAGAAGGAAATCTATTTTGTTTAGAAACTGGTTTACTTTAGAGGGGTGATAAAGGCAGCTGTAAAAGTAGTTTAGATAGAAATTGATGTAGGGCATTAAAATGATTTTTTTAAAAAATCTGTAAAGGAAGTGAAAGGATACAGACTCAGCTATGCGAAGAAGAATGAATGATACTACGATTTTTAAAAAAATGCAGAAAAAATGGTATTGCTGTAGTAATGAATGGGACTGGTAGTACTTTATCATTGCTACAACAGCAGTCTTAACTGTATGGTTTTGTTCTGTGGTTGGGGAAAAGCTGAGATGATATAATTTATTCACTAGATAAAGGAAAGTACATCACTCTGCAACAATGATTAAGGAAAATATTAAACAACAGAGGCACTGGAGCAGCTTGCCCAGATAAGCTGTGGATGCCCCCTTCCTGGCAGTGTTCGAGGCCGGGCTGGATGGGGCTTTAGGCAGCCTGGTTTAGTGGGAGGTGTCCCTGCCCATGGCAGAGACATTGGAAGTAGGTGATCTTACGGGTGCTTTCCAACCCAAACCATTCTGTGATTCTAAATGGTATGGTTGTGTGAGATTCAACTTACTAAAACTCAGATATAGGTTGCACTGAAGTATTTGAAAAAAGTTGTTTAGAAGATGTCTTTACCATTATTTTTGTGTTCTAAAACTGATTTATATCTCCTGTCATCATATTGACCAAATTCTTCTGTTAATTTTTAAGGTCTAATGGGACTAAAGTAGCATAATTATAGGCGTGATATCTTAATAGAGATTTCAGTATTCATTTGTATCGCTTTTGCTTATGATCTGTTTAAAAAAATTCCAGTGAAATAGAAAACATTCTACTTTTTCCTTCTTAGGTTGGCTGTGGAGAGGCTGTTACCTCATCCAGCTTTGTAGGATGTGAGAGGCTTCTATATTAATATAGAAGTGGGTGTTTTAAATTAATCTTGTATTTTATTAATTTTTCTCAAATAGTAATTGCACGTTTTGCAGTTTAAAAATACTGCTAATCAGTGCATATTCTAAATGTCAGATCCTTGGCTGGTATAAATGGCTATGGATTCATTAGTTTCTGCTGTGCTGCACTGATTAATGACAACTGTAGATTTGGTCCTAGGCTGTTAAATGCAGTATCATCATTTATTTCCTCCTTCCTCCAATCCCAAAGCATTTTGAATCAGTAAAAATAATGCAGGAAGAAAAAGAAGAAAATTAATTGCCATAAACTTTTGGAGGAAAATATTCTAAAAGAGAATTTTCCTTGTTCTTTACAACCTTTCATCAAACCATGTCAATATACAAGATTTTTGGTTCCAGTAGAGGTTCTAAACACTCTGGTGTTGATAAGTATCAGTTTCTCCTTTTACAGAGAGACACACTGGCTGTTCAAAACAGCCAAGCAACTTGTTCAGTGTTAGCCAGAAAGTCAGCAGAGTTGAGAATGAAGCAAAGGTATCCTATCCTTGTCCTTAGGCATAACTAAAGTCATCATTTCTCCTAGAGTGATAAGTAAGGTTATGCTGAATGACAGGAGTTGCTGAGGAGAAAGGATTTCATTTTAGTAGTGACAAAATTAAGTAAAGGACAGAGAACACTGCTGAAACAAAGTGAGATAGACAGTGATTGTAAAGTAGGGGAGGAGTGTGCTATGGAAAGCAAAAAGGAAGACTCCACAAGTTCTTTCTAATAGTTGATTGCTTCTGTAATGTGCAATGCAGTTTTTGCAATCAGTTCTAATTTTATAGAATGAAAAATGGCTCCTAGTCCAGGATCTCTGGCTTTGTGCTTCATCATCAAGCAGTTTCTTCTTCTCCCTGTAGTAGATTTTTTCAGAAAAACTTGTTGCTTTGTTTTGGGATTCCTTGAACTCAATCCTGCCCTTTGGATTGCTGAGTAGCTTTCAGTCATTCTTAAACTGAAATTAATTCGTCTGTGTCAGTAGCCTGACAGCATCTGATTTTCTTCCCCTTTTGTGATTATCTAGATTTTCTTCTGTTGCTGAGATGTGCTCTAAAGTGTAGCATGTTAGATGTTAGAATTAAGTTCCTAGTTAGAATGTATACCTTGCTGTATGTTACCTGTAAGGACAAAGCAAGAAAGTAGCCCAAAACCACAATTAGCTTTTTTAAAATAATAGTCTTTTGAAATAGTTTTGAGATGTAGCTTAAAATGTCCTAAGAGCTCTGATCTGCTTAACTGGAATTTGTCTAGCAGGTTTTAACAAATATAAATGGAAGTTTACAGAGCTCTCATGTGCTGATGGGGAATAGGGGTCATTAGACTCAAAAGCCACTGTGTAAACAGGTTTGTGTTAGCTTTAAATTCCAAGACAAGAACTGGCAGTTAGTGATTGAACAGTAAATTAATGTCTTACTAAAATGGTAAATTTTCACTGACATTTCATGTTTAGAAAAAAAATCTAGTGAGAATACCAAATGTCACGTTATATACTGTAAATTATCAAGGTTAACTCAACATAGAGGCTCCAAATAAAGTGATTGGTGATATTCTGCATTTAGAAAGGTGAAGAAGGTCTGTATAAGGAAATTCACACCTGAAATAAGCATGAATAATCTCATACCTTCAACAAGCGATGCCTTTGCTTTATGCTAAGATAAAGTTTGATCTCTGTTTCTACTATCTGGTTTGTGCAGCCTGGGGGAAAAATGAGGCATGGTTAAGTGTTGATTTTGGAACAGTTATGTAATAAAGTTTAGTTCAGTGCATATTGCATTAATTTACTGACTCCCTAGTTAGTAGGCAG
This sequence comes from Aleadryas rufinucha, assembly GCA_013397815.1. Lineage (NCBI taxonomy): Eukaryota > Metazoa > Chordata > Aves > Passeriformes > Aleadryas > Aleadryas rufinucha. Next base: position 676,998 of record VZTH01005158.1, read on the forward strand.
GACAATTTACTTCAAGTGTTTATATTCATTTTTGTCCTTCTCATTTGCAGCGAAGATGAACCCAGCCTTAAAAAACCAAAAACTGAAGATGAGGAAGGGAGCTTTAGCATCATGAAACTTGCTGAAGGCAATATCACCTCTGTAAGCATATTTTTGCAAATCTAATTATTAAAGAGGAAGATTAATTCTCTAAGTCTTATAGTGAATATACAGAATTCCTGATAAAAGGAGGGTTTTTAGCTGAAACATGACTGAAAAACTGTCTACTTGTACTTTTGAGACTCTCTGCTAGAGATTGTAAAGACAACCTTCTCTGCCCTTAGGCATGTGTTAGCACAAGTTTCTATCAGTCGTGGATATTTTAGGACAAAATTCTCTCCTGGTGTTTAGAACTCTAAAAGGAAAGCCTGAGGATCTGAAGAAAACAGAATTGGAGCTCAGTGGTTGTAAATTTTGTTCTTGCTGTCTTTCATATCTTCTGCAACATAGAAGGTGCCTCTGTGTATTTAATCAAAGGTATTATTGCTGTGATTTTAGACATTGTTCTCTGCATTAATTGAGGGTCTAAATCAGAAATTTGGCTTCATCTTGCCACTAGATCTAACTTAATTCTGTGGGTAGATGAAACCTGTATCATAACTGTGCACCTTTCTTTATTTGGTGTTTTCCTATTACAAAAAAAAAATTAATATTGAGCTAACTTCACTTGTTTTCAAATGTGCTGTTCTTTAAGTTTTGTTTTGAAAAATGCATTATTGATACTTATAAAAATATTTAAAATCTAGAAAGATTTGAGTGCTCTGCACTCCTAATATAAATTTCTGACATTTCCTGAAAAGTGACATCACCAGATTTAAAAGAAACATGACAAGACCAAGCAAACTTATTGCAAGGTCCACGAGTTATTTTGACAGCAAAGCATATAATTTTTTTAAAACTTAGGGGAATTCTGATTGGTGATAGGAAATTTTAAGCAGTGTAGGGTTGTTATTTTTTTCCCCTCAAGTTCATGCATCTGTTTTTCAGTGTTTATATTTGACCTGGTTTTAGTTCCTTTGAAAGGTTTCTGCACTTGTATGCCCATATAGAGCTTTGGCTTTAAGGTGTCAGACTATGCCAGAAAGCCTAGATGACTGAAGTGCAAGCTTTTAATTTTGAGGTTCCTATTGGAGTGGCAAACCACTCATTCTGTACCCACGTGCCTGGGAGCTCCCACTCCTCACTAAGCATCTGGGGAGATTAGGGAGGTCTAGGAGGTCTGTGCTACAGAAGATCTCAAAGCTGAACTAGCAGGATAACCTGAATTGTGCTTCTGTCCTCTTAGCACCAGAGAAGTGGTCAACTTGTAACAGCTCAGCAGAGTGAGTTCATCTTGCTCATGTTGTAACCAACCTTTGACAGGAGTACTATGCATTAACACACATTGTAAGACTTACATTTTTTGAGTCTGAATGCAGAGAAGTGCAGAGCTTCTGTTTTCATACTGAGGATTCTTGTTGCCTGACAAGAAGAAAGAGATGAATATTGGCAGACAGTTGAATTGGTTTTTGTACTTTTTTAGGTAGGCAGTGTTAACCCAGCAGAAGACTTCAGAATTCTGGTGAGGAAGAAAAATGCTGACTTCAAAGATGGTAAATGACTTTCGTCTATCTTAATTATATTAGTAGCACCTTCAGGGTTCAGTAAAGCAATCCATTTGTCTAAATGTAAGTTTCTAGTGCAGTGTGAGTTGCTGTGGAATTTACAGGTTAGCTTGTAGAGCCACTCAGCCAAGGAAGGTGTAATTTGTAATTCCCATGTCAATATTGCCTTCCCCAATTAAAAGTGTCAGGTAGCTGTATTTGGGTAAGAAGGCACTAGACAGCTACATTGAGGCAACTGAGCAACCTCTCAGGTGTTTCTAACAGAAGATCCCTTTGGTATTCACTGGCTGCCTCATTCAGAATGAACCTCAGCTTCTCATTGCCGGGACCATTCTGGCCTGAAGTGGAGGGCTGTTGGCCATGCACAGTGTGAGAAACGTGTCTCGTGTTCCATGAACAAAAGAGAGACTCTAATGCCTGGGACTTGAATCTTTCTATGCAAAGATCATTTCTTACTGCTTGTGAGTGAAGGAAAGCACAGGTGAATTCAGAGTGGTATAAGCAGTTAGTATGTGTAATCTGAAAGTTGAGGGGAGGCTCTGTGTACGCTGATTCTGCTCAAAGATGAAGAACAACACAATGCACAGGTCAAACACTGTCTTGCATGGCCTAAGTCTGAAAATGCAATGGAATTATCATTTGTTTGTGTGGTATTTCCTTCCTAGAGTAGCTCTACAGAGATACATATAATTCAGGGGTGTCTTACAAAGAATGCACAAGAGGATGGGGTCCTTTATCTTGTAAAGGGCGATTTGGAGGTTGTGGCAGGGTAAACCTGATCTGCCAAATAGCCACTAATGTCACATTCTTTTTCAAAGAAAGGTTTGCAGAGGTACTTAAGTGAGGTGCTGGGTATTTCAGAAAGGCTTTTGGTCCTTTTGGATGTAGTTTGAGGAGTGTGTTGAGCAGTATATTGAGTTGTGATAGTCTGTTAAAGCCTACATAGCTATTTCTCTCCAGAATTTCTGGACCTCTAAGCCAGCTAGCTAGCTTTTTTACATGGATTTTTCATTAGATCCAGAAGAAATTATTTATTGAAAAAATACTTGGAGTTGTGTTCTTAAATCTCAGATTTATTAAAATGCAGTAAAAAAGTATTGTACAATACATTAGAATACAGAAACTGTGAAACAGTCGACTACTTTGTTACGGCGATAAATTTTATCATGTAGGAAGGCTTTAAGGCAGAAATAGGTATAGTGATTACCCTTGAAGATAGTTTAACTAGAAAGAATGCTTAAATATGTGCACTTGGTAGCTGTGCTGGAGATAACTGCAGTACGTATTTGGAAGGTTCTGAAATTTTGAGCAATTAGCTTTTATTCTATGTGATCTGCTCTGTAATGATAAGGTGTAGTTAAACAGAATGTAGTGCAGTCACCCATTTAAAGGAGAGATAGAAGCCACTATAAATAAAAACATGCTTTGCATATTATTTCTTTCTTCTGGATAATCCTTTTTGTGCTTTAGAGCCTTTTAGGTTGCTTAATACATTCAACATTGCAGGCATGTTTTTAATGGCTTGCTGTATTGCACTTCAGTTATGTAAATAGTAAACTCTGCCTTAAAACTATTCAGTGGTTCAAAGGGGTTTTTTTTTAGTATTATTTTATGTCATGTAATGATGAAACTTTTTTCCCTCTGCTAGAATGTAAGAAATATAAAATTTCTTTGCAGAAAAGAATAATCCGTGGCTTTCAAATACTTCTTTGTAAAAAAGGTAGCATTTTATGTGTCAGGATGCAGACAGGAGAACTGCTAAGGTGCATTCTGTTTTTCTTTCTTGTATTAAAAAAACATCTACTGTAGTCTTCCTAACTGAATAGAGCTTACATTCACCTTTTAAAATAACAGCAGTCCTTCCATAGGGAGGAGAAAGACCTTTTGACTGTTTGATTGGAGGTGGGTTGTTTTTTAGTAGATAGAGAAGTTGTAGCAGTAGGAAGAGTTGTACTTTAAATACTGACACTACAGTAGCTTTTTAATTAAGCTGCAGGTTAATGGCACACCCACACCAAAATTATAAAGGTAGCAGTACCAGAGGATGGCAAGGGGATTATTTTTCTTTTTCTTCTGAACCAGCTTTTAGGAAGTCCTGATGGTATATTTATCTTTGACATAGGTACTACTACATTTCCTGCAGTGCCCTCACTGGGATTTGTTAATCAGGGTTTGTACCTTCCATAGCAGAAGTCTTAAGTGTAAGCTAGTCCATGTCTGATGCTGTGTGAGACCTGGGCCACTAATGCCTAAATACATGTCTCTAGAAAATCAAAGATTTTCAGATTGGTAAGGGTCTTAGAGATAGGTTTTCTGGCCTGGCAGCTCAATTCCTGAAACAATAACCAACTTTGGTTTCACCTGACAACTTTGTAGTTTATTACAGTAGGGAGCTGCTTAAGGGTTACCTGGTGAGTTATGTTTGGTGGTATCAGCTTACTGGTTAATGTTGATGCTCATGCAACTAGAATTGTGTTCCACTCTAAACATCCTTACTTTCTTATTTGCATTCATGGCCAGAGAGATGTCATTTTATGCAGATCTTATTTTGAGCAAGTCACAAGTGTACAGTCATCACAAAGAGGTGTCTTCTGATAACAGCTTCTGACGTTTTTGTCAATGACTGCACATAAAATAGATTAGCTTACCTGAGTAGAATCTAATCGTTGCTCCCAAGGGTGTACGAGTTTCTTCACTGCTGTGGCTTCAGAGAAGACTCAAATGCAGTCAGTGTTTGCCATCTTTGTACTGCCAAAGGAGTAGCCACGTGACTAGCAGTTCATTCTCCTATTTGAAGGTTTCCATCCATGTCTGCATCTCTGGAGAGCAGAATGTCATGTCTGATGTGTTGTGTTGTATTTTCATAGGCTTCTGTAGAAGATAGAATCAGGGGAGTAGAAAAAGTGACACATGCATAGTATTTTCTTTGATTTGTAAATTTTCTGTGTGAGTTTATAGGCCACATTTCATTGCATCTTACAGGACTCCTGTCTGAGAACATGATGTCTGAAATCCTGTGGCTGAAAAAGCTTTTTTTATTTTACTGATTGTCAGCTGGGAGAGAAATCTGCAATGACAACTCAACAGTTTATGGACTAAGGAAAAATGTCCAGAGACAAACTGAACTAAGCTCTCAGTTTTATATTTATAGTAAATTTGTTAATATTTTTATTCCTAGGCATTTCTAGAAAAATGTAGTTAAAGGAGTCAGTAACTGCATGTGAACAAGGATAATAGTTCATTGCAAGATTTTATGTAGAAATAAGTATAGTTAATTACCTTTCTGTACCTAAGATAGTTTTTTAAAAAAGCTAATACTTAATTTCATTTTTTATTGGCATGTTTTTGCAGTTTGTCTGCATTTTTATTTCACTGGATGTTTTTGTATGTTTCAGAGACTATTCATGCTCTACTGCTAGGCAGGCCAAATGCAATGACTGGTTTGATGAAAATGATTCAGTCATTGAAAGAGGTTTTGCAGACCAAATACTTGAGTATGTAGAATCACTTTGAAGTTTTCTGTATATCTGCTTCACAGAGATGATGAAGCCAGGTTTGTCTTTGAAAGGCCTAGTGATTGGGTGAGACTCAAAGCTCTGAGTTGCAACAAACAGAATTTGAATTAGATGTTACAGGGAAAAAGATAATAAAGATCACAACGATGGGATTCAAACACAGAAAAAGGGGCCCAGAGAACTTGGAGACTCTCCATCTTTGGAGCTACATGGAACTCAAGTGTGGAGTGCTGAGCCACCTGTTCCACGGTGAACCCTGTTTTTAGCAGGGATTTGGGTCGTACGTCCTTCAGACATCCAGCCTAAATCATTCTACACCATTTCAAAACTGAACAGCACCTCATAGGGTATTGGAGTAGTTCAACAGCTCTTGATCCTAAAATTCTTATTTTTTGGCTTAAAGATGAAGGAGGTCCTTAAAAATTAGTACAGTTTTCAGTTCAGAATTTCTTTCTTCTTTTCAGTTCTAGAAAGATGATACAGAGCAGTATTTTAAAATTAATTATCAGGTGTTTTAAATGATTTGTCAGTGAATTGTACTTTAAGTGCTGTCCATGAATACAAATCATTACCACCAGCAGCACATAAATCAGAAGATTAACAATGGGAGTCTTTTGTCTAAAGGAAGAATTATTTACTTAACCTGATTTATTTTTTTAGGGGGGAAAAAATCCCCAAGGAATTGAACTTGGACTGTAATAATAGACAGTTTTGGCTATTATTATTGTGTAATCTGATTGGTATAGTAATCATGACCAAGAGCTGAACTGAACAAACATGAAAATATAACTGCACTTTTGTACTGTAGCTTTTCAGAGATAACAAGTGAATATAATTGTTCATGGCATATTTCACAAAAAATGGCAGCACTGGTGAATGTATTTTGGAGTAGCAAATGTATCTGAATGCCAGCGGGGAAGGGATTAAATTCTGCTAGAACTAAAAGATCTTCTATTCTATGAGGTTTTTTTTCCCTGCAGTTCTCCAGCCCCTAATATTTATTATTTGTTATCTAACCAGTCAGGTACAGTAGAAGGAGGAAAGAGGAGATTAAAATTTCTTGGGATGTTCTGTAGAACGTGGTGGTTATTAGGAGTTCTGGAAATTCCAGTTAATGCAAAATGTAGAAGTCTGTTAGTTTACTTCCTTAAATGTGTGTGGAATGAGGGAAATTGGGAGAGAAGAAAAAAGTTATAATTACACAGAAGTGGCCTGAAAAGCCTGTCAGTTTGTAACTCAAGGGCCTGCTCTTCAAAACCTCAATGCCTGAGATTTGTCTGGGACACATCAGAGTTAATGCTTATCACAGCTTAGTTAAAAAGACATCTTTATGCAGAACATGCCTTGCTCCAAAAACAGGGACATCTATTTTTTGCAGCATCCAGACCCAAAGATTCAGACTAATGAAAAGGCAGCAGGAAATCAATGAAGTTCTCAGATTAGAATTGGAAAGGAACAGCAACCACTTCAAGAATTTCCAGTTATAATCCTTATCTACTGTCTTTAGTATTACTTTTGGCCCCTGATGTAATTTGGTAGTCTAATCAGAACATAGGCATTTTTGTCTATTTTAGTTTCATCAATCATTGGCCTATCATTTAAGGGAAACCCAATGGACAGAATAACTTTTTGGCCAAGCTATTTCAGGATGTTAGAGGAATCTGACTTCAAATACTGTTGCCATGTAACCTGTTTGCTGCATGTGTTGTGGACTCTCAGTGCCTGGTAAAACATTGCAGGTTTCCTTTGGTTCCTTTCAACAGATTTCAAAAGGAGGCACCTCACAGTCAGTAGCAAGAAAGTGTTTTCTTCTGATGGCTGTCAGGGCAATCAAATGGAAAGGGATTTAAAAAAATTAAATGCAAAAGAAGTAGTAGAGTGTCTGATAATTTCAAACAGTATGCTGGAATCATTCTGACAATAAAGACTTTTATTGCACCCTCATAATGCCTGGGGTTTTAATTTAACACATCAATGAGAAGGCAGTGTTTAAAAAAACCACCACCACCACTGAAAACACCAGCAGGACTTGCTTTTATTAGTGCAATTCATAAGAAATTAGAACATTTAATGAGAAAATCATTAACCATGAAAAAAATGGACTGACTTAACTTGGGAAGCTTAAGTGGTGAGACTTCAATTCAGTTTGTCAGCTACTGGTGAAATAAATAGAGTGAGCTGATTACCTCTGGCACTGTAGGCACTTTAGCACTTTCTTGTGCTGTAGCCGCTGTTGGGCAGAGCCATTATCTGCCTTCTTTTCTAGAAACTGTCAAAAGCTAGTGGGAGAATATCAAACATGCCTTGTTTCACTCTGTTCAGAGATGTTGTCCTTCAGATTCAGTTCAATTAGGCATTTTATAGAAAATAATGCAACAGCCAGTGCTGTGCGTACTCACAGTGAGCAGAGTGGAACACAGTACTTAAACAATGTCTCCTTCTTGGTGTTTTTACTTCTTGTTTCTTCCACCACTCTGGCAGGTGGTTTTCTTTGTTGATGCTTCCGTAGCTGAGATACTTGAAGTGACATCTATGCCCATAACATCTGGAGCTGGGAAGGGCTATAGGTCAGGGGAAAGGTTCTGCTAATCCACTAACTGGTCTTTAACAGTACAAGAGCAGGACAGGCAGATGCTGTGACTTGTTCAGAAAGCTTTCCTGAATTTTTTTCCTCAATGGCAACAACGCTGTTAATCTCCCTTGATAGACATCCTCTTTTAAGAATTCTAAGAATTTGTTCAAACATTTTTTTAAGCTATTAAAACTTAAAGCAGCCTGTGGTAAAGGGGTTAACTGGTTTATGTTTCAAGAGGTACTTTTTTGTTGTTGTTTGTTCTTAACCCAGCTCTTGGCTCTTGTTTTGAGAGAGGCAGGGGACTATCAACTCTGTATTCGTTCTTTTCACAATGCTTCTGAGTTTATAGGTCATTGTTGTATCCTTGTCACACTTGTCTTTTCCCTGGCTGAGGTGTCTGCCAGAGGGTAAAATTGGACAGTTCCTCACCTGTAAGTAAGCATGAAGAGAAAGTAAATTACTAAAATCTAGCAGAAATTAGTTGGGATTTGCAGAGCTCTTGGGTGACATTTTCTCTTGTCTGTTTGCAGTGGTTTACAGCTACCTACCTTTTAGAAGCTCAATAGTTAGGTAAAACTGGTGTTCCCCTTCTTGTTGGTACAGGTCTCACTGTTTACCTCTGCTTCTTTCTGTCAGACACACAGTTTATAATCTCTATAATCATAAACATCTTTGCCCTGATGAAAAATTATCGAACTACCTGTACAAGAGATAAGACATACTCTGATGTCAATAACAGCAAGGTCTTTTAACTGCAGTCACCCTACACATGTTGGTTTGACATTATTACACCTTTCTCATGAATTTAATGCTTTTATTGAAATACGCATCTATTACAAAGGATGTTTAGGGGATATGCTTGTGTTGTAGAGCATTAACCTCCCTAAGCTTTAGGATCCCAAATTTTTATCAAACAAGTTAGGCCACTGCTTTTTTTCTAGGCTTTCAGGGAAAAGTATGCCTTGGACATGCTTGAGGTTCTTCCTAGTATATCTGGCTTTTCCAGAGAGGCTGAAATAATTGTCACTAGCTTAGATAACAATTATCAACTTGTGTAGCTTGAGGCAGTGTGTGTATGATTAACTATTTAGATGCCTGTGGAGTAGAAAAAGAGATGTAAAAGAAAAGGGCTTTTTTATTCCCTGAAGTGTGCATTCTTTGATTGATTGCTTGATTCATTTATTTCTCCTTGTCTTCCAGTGAGTCAGCAGTTGATAAACCGCATTGATCAGTTCCTAGAAAACAAAGGTTCACAGTACTACATGAAAGGGATTGACTGTATCAGAGTTTTTAGAGAGGAGGCCATGAAGGTAATGTTGTTGTGTGAATACTCTTACCTCTTTCAAATTAAAGGCACGATGGGCCTATTTTCTGTATTAAGAACTTGATAATTTATTGCTGCAGCAAAAAGAATTTAATTTTAAATATGTTTCAAATTTTAGAAATAGAGTTGTATTTTATGAGGGTTTTTATTCTTACTGGAATGGGGACTAGCCTCTGTGGTATTTGCTGTTGTTTGTTTTCTTTTAAACATAAGACAGAAGGCCTATGACCTGATGCTTGTGCAACGAAAAGATGCAATCCTACAGTTTTCTTCTTCAACAAAGCTAGTTACAAGAAAGTCTTTCTAGCTTTCTGAAAGGCAGTTTTTGTGGCTCACCTTTCCTTAGTGCTTATGGTTCTAATAGAAATAAAAACCAGATTCTATAGACTTTTGTGTTCACCATGTTAAATGACTTCATGAAGAATTAAATTTGCAGTGCTCTCTAGTAGTTTTAGTATTTCTTGCTTACAGTTGCTGTTCTGTTTTTTCAGCTGTCCAAGGTGCAGTGCTTTAATGACTTTCTGCAGGCCTTGAAATCAAAGTTGGAAGATAAAGCCTTAGCTGATTTCTGGGAGATCATGATACAAGGTAGGATGGCATTTAAAAAAAATTAGGCAATTTCTAGTTGTATTATGCATTTATCCGTTAAGTAAGAAAACTTCATTAGCAGTGGGGCACTTAGACTAACCCCACTGCAGCATTTTGATATGCTTTATTCCTGCAGCCTATTTAAAAAAAAACCTAACAACTTTCATTTTGCAGCTTCCTTTTCTGCACTAATGGTTTCATATCAGCATTATTCATAATGCATTGCCAAGTCTTGTTGAAATGGTAAATTAATTGTGGAAGAAGAGACAAATTAAATGTTATGGAGTAAGGAGAAGAAGACACAATTTCAGCTGAATTTCAGAATAAATGGAAAAAACTCAGGCAGTAGAGCTATAAAAAGATTCTTGCAGTTTAAGCTTCCAAAAAGTCATAGATAGCATTGAAATGTGTCACTGATCATTTTGTATTTAAGTAACCTGAAGGACAGAATATGTGGTAATGACACCTACCTATGATTAAACTGGGAGATACAAGGCAGTGCCATTCTAAAAGACATTCAGAGACTACACAAGTGATAAATAAAGGAACATTTTCACAAATACAAAATGTAGTGGACTAAAAAAAAAAAATCTTTTACCTCATACTCTTGTTTCTATTTGGAACCAATGCCAAGAAAATCTGTTAAATGCCCAGCTGTATCTCTTAGGGGTGCATGTTATAAAATGCAGTGATGTGCTTTTGTATAGTACCATTCAAAGTGGTGAACTCCAGACGTAGTACTGAAGACAGAACTCCAGTACAGTGCTGTAGTGTCTACTTCGTCCAACTCCTTTGAAATACAGGATGGGAATTTATTTAGCAATGTGAAAAAACCAGTACAGGACAACAGTGACAAGAATATTATATTCAGTAGTGCTGTAGGGGACCTCTGTATAAATTTGGAAAAAGAAACCAATAAACTTTGAAAGTAGCAAACTTGGATCTTTCAAAGCCATGAATAATTTTTGGTTAGTATAAATCAGAGTTTTTGACAAACTGGAGTACATTTTGAGGAAAAAAAATCAACCAAACAAATACAAAAAGAGATGATATTTTATACAGCATAGATTATCGTCCTTTGAGAACATGGTGAAATGAAATCGTGATGCTTTATGCATAATCTGGCTACTCCAGCAGGCAGCTGAAATTGCTTTTTACTTGCTGCTACCAAGAGCAGAAGTCCTGTTTTCTCTCCTTTTAGCCACATGACGCAGCCCCTCTTTTCTACCAAATGTGGTGTGTATTGGGTCTTGTCATGAGTGACTGCAGTCACCTAAAGAAGATGGATGTAAGTTAATGAGTTAGTGGCTCAGAAGAAAGGCAGATCTGTTTGACAAGTTCCTTTGTTTCATGAAGCCCTGCCATGTGGTTCTCTGGGCACATGAAGGTGATACTACACTCACACTGCTGCTGAAATTTTTATGAATCTCCTATTCTTTGCTCTCACACCCACAGCTGCTTATTCAGGCACAAGCATTTGTGTGCCCAAGTGATGAGCTAGACTGGAAAAACTATCGGGGTCAAAAAAAATGGAGATTTTTTTGAAATTTTTTTTTGGGGGGTGGGACGTCACTGCATAGGGTGGTGCTGCTGGCACAACCAAGGAGCAAAGTGGGGCAGGACCAGCACTAGTAGTCAGACTAGGTATTCACAACTCAAGTGTCTGAATGCTAGGAGTTAATATTTTCTGAGGATCTAAGAGCATGCTGTGAATGACTAAAAGTGTAATTTCTAATAGATTTTTAGCATTTCATCTGTGATCCATGATTTCAGTGTCTCATTAGTTTGATTGTCACAATATTAGCAGTTTCCTAAATGGATACTTCCACAAGCTTATGAATATGCTCATTAATTTATTTTTATATCATATTTTATATCATAGTTGACTCATTTATGCAAGTCACATTTTCCTTTGAGCGATACTCTTTTTTTTTGCTGGTGATGATGACACATCCAGAAGTTGGAATGTGAAACACTTTTTTCACTTCTAACATTAGGTGAGTTTTTGGGAAGCCTTCTAATGATATTTTCATATATCTTTTTTTTTTTCAGACAGAATTTCTTTGATCACTAAAGATGAAGCAGAGGAAAGTTCGGTGACTGGTGAAGAGGCTGAAAAGGTATCGTTTTTTTAATGAGCATCTGTTTGTACAGAGCCCTTGCTGTGGAACTGAAGACTCTCTTATGTGGATAAATCTTCACTTGGATGAAATAAGATCCATGTGAAGAAATAAGAATGTTCCTTTGCCACACAATTGAAACTTCCATGTTTCAGAGCAAAAATGCTTTAGCATGTTACAATGTTTTACTTTAATTGGTCTTTAAAAAGTAGCATGTAGTGAAATTACCTGAAAATAGCCTCTACAAAGAATAGGAACTTCAGCAACTCAGTGTAGTGGAACAGCAGAGTACTATTTACCTATGTAAGATCACTATTTGAACTTCACAGAAAGAAATGTGTTCTCACTGGTAGAATGAGTTCAAAAATCCAAAAATTCAATTGAAAATCTTTTTTTAAAAGGTTTTGTGAACTCCAGCAATTCAAGTTGTTGTGGCTAGTTTTCACTATACATGCAGTGATACCAGTATTTTCCACTTTATGCAGCTCTTGTGGATTGGTGGACATCATACGTGGTGCTGGGGGTATTATTGGTGACATTATTAGATCCTTTTGGAAATGGGAATTTTGGAGTGTTTACAGGCATAATTTCTACAGATATACAGCATTTCAGTAACTACAGTGGTGAATGAAGGATGTCCCAGTTACAAAGGACTGAATTCTAACAGGCAGAATGGTGCCTTCTCTTTGGAAGGAAGCAGAATTCAGATCTGCTGTCAAAAATTGTATTTGTGTGGAGAGGACAAGACGGATGTTTTTGTATCATCAGGCTGCTAGTTTAGGAGAAAGGTCCTTGTATCACAGACCCCCAAAGGTAAACCTGTGGCTAAAATCACTATTTTGCAGAGAAGTAGCTTCTATGAAAGATGCCACATTGATTTTTGCAACTTCCAGGCCTTCCATTAGCAATAGCCAGAAGTGGGTAGAAGTAGGTTCTCTATGAGTTAGTTAATGAGCAGAAAAAGGTTGTATTTTAGAGACTGCTTTTTTTCATCTGTAACGATTTACCTCAAGGTGAAGAAGGCACAGAAATGTCATGAAAATGGAAAGCTAACAAACTAGGAGTCCAGAAAGCTGAGCACATGTGCAGGATACAAATGACAGAGTATGATGATTTTTCTGGACATGAAGGACCTACTGGCTGTTTCTCATTACACATAAATGTAAAGAGCAACTTTTCCCCCAGCGGTGATTTTAAAGAGTATCAGTCTTTATCTATTTCAAGTGCTATGAATTTACTTGCAAACTTCCTAAGACAATATTGTTCTTGAGAACTTTACTTTCTAGTCTGAAACTGCCACTGATGCTCAAAATATGTGCTAATGCTGTGTGAAACAGCCACTGTTCCTTAAGGAAATCTCTACTAATCACAAAGACCTTGCAGCATGCCATTGTCTTCACTGTGAGCTCGTGGTGGCTAAAAAATACTGTGCCTGCATAGGAATGCAGCACAAATTATAGAGTACCAAGGACTAGATTCACAGCTGCCAGGCTAAGCTGGAGCAAAGCATTTGTAGCCTGACTGCAAATTTGCATTTCTGTTTACCATCATCCTACAATCACCATATATTGCAATACAGGTAACTATTTTGTGATTGATTGATTGATTGAAGGTCATACAATAACTATATCTTCCCATTAAATTGGAGAAATAAGAGATATTGCATGAAATCAGTTCTGCAGCAGAGTTCTCTAATATGGCAGTTACCTTAACTTCCAGAATAATTGGGTTGCATCTCTTTGCAAACTAAGTAGTCAGTCACCTCCCCACACACTGTCCAAATCCAAACCCAGAACCTAATTTCCCAGTGTCTGTTAAGGGCTCATATGCCCTTTTCATTAAGAAACTGGAAGACTGCATATTCTTGGGGTAAGTTCTGCAGGGATAGAATATTTTATCTTGATGTTGTATGGCTGGTCCTCTTTGGTCCAGTTAAACCCTGCCACAGGTTTCCTGATACAAAGCCAGCATTCCTAGGTCTACAGCAGATTGCAAAAGTGGTTCATTTGTTTTCTGTACCAAAGGCAATACCCTTCACTAAAGGGTTATATTGGATTTTTTCAAATACCTCCCAACAGAGTAAGATGCAAGTTTTCTTCACCTCTGTAGAGGTTATGTGCAAGCCTGCAGGTCACAGGGTTGTCTGTCAGTGTAGTCCTATGTGACACAAGAGCCCTTTCTCTTACGTGCTGTTTACTCGCAGTTAGTAGTTTCAGGACTGTTTTGTCCGTAAGATTACAAGTTTTATAGGGTTGCTCTCTGCAGGAAAAAGGAAGACTTACCAGGCTGCTTATTAGACAGATCAGTTTCCTTTTTCTTTTTGCTTGATGTAGGTTATCCATGCATATTTTCCTATCACTGAGAAAAAGGTTTGTGGGGTTTTTTTTCCCCGTAATAGTGGAGATACTCTTTTTAGAGCATGAGGATGGTAGGTTAAAAGAGCAGGAATGTCAAGTGCTTTTTCTGGTTGCTTTGGGGAAGATAATGGATTTCAGCATGGCTATTATATGTAATTTGCTTTTGCATAAATGTAAAACAGGTTTTCAGAAAACCCAACTTTGGATGTTCAGCATTTGGTGGAAACTTCAGGTTTTAATTTACTGCAAATCTTCATTGCACATTTCTCTGGCTTTTAGCTTCCTTTGCGTAATTTAGTGTGAGAAAGCTGATTGTAAAAATTTTGAAAAATGCGCTATGTTCAGAAATAACATTTGACTCTTAATTAAATATGAAAAAAGGAAATTTGATCTGTCACAAAAAGCCTTTCAGAGCTGACAAATGTCATTAGCTTTTAGTTTCATAGTATGTGCTTTATATTACTACTAGATTAAGAACTCTTCCAACAAAAAAGATACACAGACACACGGCATCCTGAAATTCTAGTTCCTTCTGGCCCTGTCATGTTCCTGCCTTTTTTTTTTTTCAGCTACAGAATCTCTATGATAAGTTAAACTCAACATGTTAAAACATGAATGTTGTCTGTGGAGTGAGATTTCTACATTCCTCTTGGATGTTGCTGTTTAGGAAGTAGGAAAGGTCTGATCTTTGGTCACTGAGACAACGGGGCAGAGGTTGTCTGTATCCTCTGTCTTTGGTGTTCTCCAAACATGATGCATTTGCTTTTCATCCTAGAGGATGCAACAGGAAAGTCACAGAGTCTTACCCCATGTCTAAAGCTGTCGCTAGAGTTCTAGAGAAGGATCAAATATTTTATTTATTTAAAATTATGTTTAAGCTTTTCACACTACAAGTGTATTGTCTCAGAGATTGGTGTTGTTGATAGGGATCCCATGGCCTCTTACACAACCTCTCTGGCTAATGCAGTTCAAGTCCCCAGCTGAACAGCAGCTCCCTTTTAGGAGCACAAAAGAGTTATCTAAGCAGGTATTTATAGCCTGTTTAATGTGACTGTTTTCTACTTAGCTGTTCTCTTTCATCATCTGGAGTTCTAGTGAAGTTGTTTCTGACTTAAGGGTGACAGAACTCAAAGTCTTGGAATGTGGCTTTTCCTCCTGAACTTCGCATCTATGTTTCATTGGGGGACAGGGTTGTTTTTGGCTCTGTATACTTGTTCTGGTGCAATTTAATAAGGAAAAAAAAAATTTTATATTAAGGATATAGGTGAAAAGGTAGTAACTAAGACTTGTAGACAACTGGATGCTTTTTAAAGTAAGAGTTAAGGATTCCTATTTTTTCATACTATTTTTGTTGGGGCTTTTTTAGCCTAAGAGAAAAATCTGTGAAATAATTTGGATGTGGTTGTACTCCAGATATTGTCTGTATGTTTGATTTCAGTTTTTATAGTATCTGAGCAACTTACCTTTCTCTTCTGTTTATGAATGTCATGCTTTAAGTGAAGGGCATATGGTGAGTTGTATCAGCAGCTACAGCAATGCAATTTTACATAATGAATTTTCTATTTTTAAGACTGGTGTTCTAGCCATCTTGCATGTTAGAGGTTTGTGGGTTTTTTAAATTCATGTCTTTGTTCATTTGGTAAATGTTAATTGAATTAAGTGGGGAAGCTTATAACTTCAACACAGAACTAGAATGCTGTGTGTAGGAAATGTCTTAAAGAAGCCATTGCTCAACTCATATATGTACTCTCATCAGTGGGGGGCAGTTTGTTCTCCTTGAGCATTTTGTAGCTACACACAATATTTTTTAAGAACATAAACCTGGTCCAACTGTAACGGATAAAATTTCCATCTAACCCAGAATCCCATGTCTGACAGTGGACAAAAAGGGATGGATAAAGAAAAATGTATAGTCCCAGGCTCCAGCCACTGATGCCTCAAAAACGTTTTGTGCCTGAGGTTGTTTCTGTGGACTTAGTAGACTTGAAATAATTTCTCTTCTATGCACCTTCCTTATCTCCCCTGAGACTAGGGAATGATATTTACAGCATCCTTATCACAGGGTGTTCTACAGCCTAACCATGTGCTGTCTCAAGAACCGTATCCTTTTGTCTGGTTTTTGACACACTTCACCAAAAAATCCTTTAAAAGCAAGTCTTATGAAATTTTTTGTTGTTTAAGATGGTTTTGGAGGGTGGAAACTACAAAAAACTTTCTTCCTGATTTTTAATTACAGGTGGGTTTGTTTGGATACACAGAGGAGACATTCTGTTAATTTAACATTAAAGGTTTTCAGTGTTGTCAGTATCACATAAATACATTTGTATTTTTAGTTCTTGGCTCCAAAAGAACCGAAAAATGAAACTCTGCCTCCTACTGATGAAGGTGGTGATGTCGATGATCTGGTGAGTACCAGAAAGATATGGTGTGGCTTTAGAATGAAGCTCTAAGTGAAAGGTGCAACACGAGAGCCAAATGCTTCTTAAAGCAGTAGATATTAGTGTGCATGGCTTAGAAAACACCTAAGGAATTGAATCAGAAGAGCCATGTGAAATTACTTACTTGCTATTGTAAAACCTAGCCAGGTGTGTAATTTCATGATGGCAAATACCATGTTATGTAGTAACACAGGTGTTTACATTGGTGAAATGTGTCCTGTAGTGTGTTTCAAAAGAGCCAGTGAGGCCACTCATTTGATATTGGTATAATTTACTCATTTGATATTGGTATAATTTACTATAATAGCATTTTTAAAAGTTTGTAGGTCTTGAACAGCTAGTTATGTGGGTTGAAAACTGAAAAACATTTTTAAAAAGATATTTTAATCTTTTGAATTAAACTTCTTTATATAGGCTTGCTGAAATTCAAGGATATCAGGTTTTTTAATAAATATTTTAGCCATCTTTTACAGGCTGACTCATTACAAATCTGTCTCCAAGGCTTAAGCTGATGGTGTAGATGGTTTTAAAGAAGCTTCGATAACAGATTTCTACTTTTGGACTGTACTTCTAAAAATCTATAAATTGCACATATGATTATGTGAAGATGAGATTTTTAGGTTTGTTTTTGTACTTTATAGCAGATTAGTACTAAATTCTGTGCAATCCATTTTGTTACATGATAAGGATTTCCAAATCTGCTTTGTTTTCTCAGCACTAAACACATGTAAGAAATAACTTCAATTCAATGCTGCTTCTTTGAAATCTGTTTCTTCTGTTTGCAGCTGGACATGATGTGACTGGTGATATATGGTGACTATACAAGCAAAGTTTTGGAAGAGATCTCTCTGTGAGATGGGGCACAAAAAAAGATGCTAATGAGAAGACAGTACTTCCATCTTTATTTTCTCAAATGAGAACAGAAATCCCAGAGACATTTCCAGCTGGTATAAATGTCATCTGACTTTTCAAAAGTAGAACAGAAGATTGAAATTGTCTGAAGTATTTAGGAAGTAATGATATCTTTAAGGCATCTTTTTTTTTTCCTTTAGAACACTGAATTTAGCTTGTCTTTTTTACTGCTTTCAGCTAAACACTGCAAAATTTAATGAGAATCTGCTCTGGTGCCTGAAATTCATGTTACATTGCCTGAGAACAAAGAAATGTCACAGCAAGGTTACCAGGTAATACTGAATATTTAGTGGAGGTAACTCTGTAGCTTTATTGTTACAGAAAGGAAAAAGTCTCAATTTTCATGCTTTAAAAAAACCAACCAACTCAAAGCAAATAAACAAGATAGAGCAAAAAAAACCAAACCCAGCAAAGCACCACAAAAACCACCACAGAGGCTTGTGGGAAAAAAATTCTAGGCCAGGGACTCACGAGTTAATGGTTTGAAATACACAACAGAATGTAAAGCACACAGCAGGGCCAAGTGTGCTGATTTTGCCACACTGTCCCGATCAGTAATTATGGTCATGTCTACATGTCTACTACAGGTGCTCTATCCTGTCAGCTCAGCAGCAGCTCAAGGTCTCTGTCCCTTTCTGTTACACATTTTCCTGTTTCATGTGCTGAGATGTTTGATTTTTTAGACTTTTCACTAGTACAGTTACTGTAGACACTCCTGGTGCTAAAAGGAAGAATGAATCAGTTCTATCTCCGTTTCATACACTGCTGAGAACGGCTAACACGGAGCAGAAGAATCCCTGAACGCCGTACACTGACAGCTGTGATAGATGAGTGATAATAGTTAATATTGGTGACCAGGATGGAGTAATGTCTGCACAGAGCAATCCAAACTAGTCAAATACTGCTTAGAAAGAGACATTCAAATCTGATTACAGAGCTGAAGAGACACTAATGACACCTTCACACATGCTTGTCCATTACAACCAGATTAATTCCTTTAAAAGCTGTTCTTTCATTATTATAAATGTATAAATATACTGTGCAAAATGGTATTAAGATCACAAAAAAAGGAAGAATCATGATCTGTAGTTGCAAAATGTTGTGGAATATTTGCACTTTATACTGGCCAACAGCTCCTGTGTGGGAAACAGCAATTGTTTTCTGCCCCTACTTCCCTGCACAGCAACCTACTCTGTCCTCTCTTGCATCCTGTCCTGACTGAGTTGAAAGCATTTCTCAAGTGCAGATGGCAGGGAGCAAGTGATCTTTGCAGACCTTTATAGCTTTTGTGTCACCAGAAGATATTTTTCTCAACTGTACATAAGAACTGTTTGATCAGTGTTTTGAATGTCTTTTAAGGTCAATTTATAGAGTATACTGGCTGGGGGTTTCTTTTACACTTTATTTTTTTTGTTTAATAAAAATAATTTAAAGGTTGGGTTTTGTCTTCAGAGCCATGTGTGCTAAAATCAGGTGACTACTTATGCAGTACGTAAAGGAAGCTATCAAAAGCCCTTTTCTGGGCCTACAGTGCAAACACTGAATATCAAAATCCCTTTGGAGAAGCAGAGGATACTTACTCTATTCTTTACAAACTCTAAACTTTGCAACACCCCAGTAAAGTAGTTTTTGCTATATTGCAGAGATGATGAAAAATCTTGGTCATGACCACATAGAATATAGAACCTGGTGATCAGAATATGGAATTACTTTGTTTCTTTGATTTAGTTGACCACATTTCTAGAGTGTATTGCTTCTGTCAAGGAATAGACATTTAGTTCATGGAGAATTGCTGCATAGATCTTCTTGCTACCTGTACAGCACAGTATGTACAGGTCGCCTCAGTGTGGTGATTGAGTTGCTAGTACTGAAAAAAGGAATGAGAATTTATGACTTAAAACAAATAAAAGTGAATTCTTGGCAAGAAAAGCATATTTCATTGTGCCCAGCCTTCTGAGTATCCGTCTTCAGAAGCTTCTGATATGTCTTAGTGAGGCTCTGTCACATCAGCAGCCTGATTTTACATTTGTTCTTTGGCAAAGGGCCAGCTTTCAGGTTCTTTTTCAATGACTGGAAGAGATCTTGCATTTAGTTCAAGCTCACATTTTCGGTTACAATGTCTGACGTACTGTTTAGTAGGTCTGACTCACTGTTTACACTGAGAATGCCTGTTTTCAGTTGCCACACTGACCAGTCCTCAGAAGCACTGGAGCAGTTAGTTGTCCACTACAAAAGCAGCTATACAGGAAACACAATGTGCATTTATTTTCCTGCAAGCAGCACAACATCCCTTGTCATGTACTTCATAGCCAGAGAAATTATCAGTGTCTACAAAAAAGATGACTCTGATTTTTGTCATGTTACTGGATTATATTCTCTTTTCCCCTGGCAACAATGCCTCTCTGGAAAGCTCTTTGAATGTTAATGATATGGGGCAGTAACCTTACTTAGCCTTGTTTGCCAAGAAATCAAAGCTTATGATTGTTGTCTGTGTCTTTCCATTAATCTGCTGCTCCTTGGGCAGAATCAGCTTTGATGGAGGGGCAGTGATTTCAGCATTATGTTTTAAAAGTTTTTTGTGAAAGTTGATGCTGGGAGGAGCTGAAAGGGAAAGGAATAATGAGTTCAGCCTCAGGAGAGTTTCTCCCCTCTTGATCTGGCCCAGCAGCTGAGAGTTCCAGCCAACAGCTTAATCATTGTGTCACATCAGCCTAGTCTGTAGGTCCTCTTCTTTCTTGTCTTCCTTAATTAGAAGAGAGGTGTGGACTAAAAAAAAAATATTTTGCAGTGTGGATTTTGAGAGGTAGAGAATATCCAAAGGTATTATACCAGGAAGTGTAGGTAATATGTGAAGGAGCTGGAATCATAGCATGGAGCTGAGAATACTCCACAGAAAAAGATGAAATACTGGGTTTGGGAGTCATAAAAGAAGAGTAAGACTCTTTGGTGACAATATACTGTGGGTCTGTAAGTATCTAGGCTATATCAGTTCTGCATGCAAAGCTTGTTGCTCTGTCACTGGATAATGGGGTCTGCTAGCTCTGTTACGCAGTTCTCAAGTTTGGTCTCATTTCTTTTTGTACTCAGAAACCAAACTTGTCCTCTTGGATAGCTGTCAATATGCCACAGTAGTAAAAAATAACTTCTAGAATGTTACATAGTTGTGATTTGTGTGATACTAATCAGATTGAAATGAATGTCAGGTCAACAGTATGGTGTCAACATGTTTCTGAAAATTCTGGAAGCAAGGCTTCATCTCTGTCCTTAGAATGTGGCACAGAAGTATTACACATACCATCAAAACACTCCCAGTGTGAAGAGACCTGTTCTGCTGCACTGTGGTCTCTTAGTTGCCAGGGTGGATTTACATCTTGCTAACTTTCCTGATATTTGGGTTTTGACAGAATTGTCTGTTTGTTGTTGGACCAGGGTCTTTGGAATAAGAAAATGAGAAAGGAAAATCACTTATCTCAGTTGTGAATTCTACGGACACAGGCCATTTTTATATTCTGCATTTGCACATGATAAAAGGCAAGGGGAGAATTCCCTTGTGATCTCAGTGGGGTTGGGGATAATCTGGAAAGAAGAGTTTTGACTTGCATGTTGCTAAACTGGAAAATGCACTGGTAGATGTTGCCGCTGTGCTTGTAAGCAGTAGGGTGGGTTTGGATTTGTTCAGCCTCACCGCTGTCAGTGTCAAATAAGCAGTTAACTTTTGCTGTTGGTTTGTGACAGTGGAAAACTCATTTCCACTAACCTTTCAGCATTGCTTCCTTTCCCCTTCCATCTTCATTCTTCTCTTGGCATCATTACAGTAATGGAGGGCAGTGCTGGGAGCACTTACGAATGTCACATGTAGGAAACCTCCACATTTTCTTGTGTCTCTTTTGAGCTGTTGGTTACAAAGATTTTTTAAAAAACTCAAAATGTTCTAGCAGGGGACTGGAGGCCCACCCAGGTTTCTGTTTCCAAAGGCTCTGCAGAACTACCACATAGAAAAAACAGTTCTTTCAACAAGCCCTCACCACTTAAAGGTGCTGGTAAAGGAAGGCAGCATTGACTTCAAGAGGTGACTTGCCTTTCTGGGGAGTGGAGTTTGTGTATAGCATTTCTCTGCACTGTTTTGAAGGCAGCTCTAGAAGTTCTGCACCAGTTTGGACTCTTCTTTTCTTGTGATTACTGAACCTGAAAATTTTAGAGGAATAGATTACCACATATTAAAGAAAATAAAGGAAACCAGAATATGTGAAGTTTTCTTTTGTAATACTGTCATAATCTGATATGAAGAACTAAAGTAGATATATTTAAAAAGGCAAGGCTGTGATTTTTAGCCTCTCTTACCTTTCCCAAAGGATCAAAAACCACATTGAACTCTGCATAAAAATTTAGCACAGAGGCAGAGATACTTTTTACAAGAAAATTACTTGGAAAACATTTGAACAAAGCTTAGCTTGAAGTTTGATCATATTTTTCCATGCAGCAAGTTTTGGTAAGCGGAAAGATTAGTGTCCCCCTGTCCTCCCCCTTGTACTGTTTTGGAATAGTATTTGCACTTATGAAAATAAAAGAGCTCAACAGGATCTTGAACACCTCTCCATTTTGTTTTTACAAGCCAGACATAACTTTAGTGCATCTCTGAGATGAGTGCCTTAAAATAGTCTTTGCTCATCTGACTCTGCACATACTGTACTTTTATGACTTAAGCTGGATAGAAATTAATCTGCTTCCTCCAAACAAACTTTGTGAAGACAGCATGAGTAAGACATAGTAAAATTAATTTTGTTCCTTCTGATGCCTCCCCAGTACAAGTCTCAAAAGCTGACCATCAAAAGCACCTCTTTTGCCAGCACACTGAAATACTTACAGTACTATTTGCTGTTACCAAATAATGAATTATTCCACAGCACTAAAAAGTACTCAAATTTGGTCACATATATATTTACTGGTGTATTAATTCTTTGGACCCCTCTATAAGCACCAAGTCAGCTGTATGGAGTGCTATGAAAGTTTGGGGAGTCTATAATGGAATTAGTAGCTTGAACATGGAAATATATTCACTGTTGCTTTAAATATACCAAACCAAAGGATTGTTTTTCTTCATGGTCTTACTGAGTTCCAACTCTGTCTCATCCTTTCTTCCTATTTTAACATGCAGCAATAGGCAGTAATAACTGTCATTTTCTTTTCCTCCAGAAGGGAGTGAATCTTGCAGCTTTCAAGATATTAACGGAAAACAGAAATACCTCCAATGTAGGGTATAACCAGAAACGTTTTCTGCTGTCTGAGACAATGCATAAAGGGAGCACAAGCCCCTGAGGAGACCAACTGTGGTGTAGATATTTTTGCCTGAAGCATGTGGATCAGACATAATGCTAGGTAAAGAAAGGTAAAATAGCTGTTAGTACCTGATTGTTCAGGTTTTATATGACTTGGATGTCTGAGAATGCCTTCTTCAGCCTGCTAATGCAAGTAGTCAAATGACAAAAGCTCTCTCCCCATGGAGTGAGTACATCTACAATGTGAGGAAATGCCCCCCTGTACTATACTGACTTTTCACAAGAGTTACAGGAGCTATCAGAATGCTTAGGGACCCTTTATTTACTGAATAAAGGAAGGAGTAGGGTGGAGAGAATTTTTTTTTGTTTGGTTCCAAGCAGGCAAGTATTGAAGGCCCTGATCTGAATGAGTGGGAGCCAGCCAAGAGCATTTCCCTGTGATGCCTTAACACTGTGCATGTGAGTCCTGTGTGAATTCGATCTCCTAGTCCACAGTTGTCCTGAATGTCAAGGAGGTGTCACTTCTCTGTCTGCAAAGGATAAAAAAATGGGTCAGCAAAGGTGAGTTGAGAAATCATATGACCTTTGCCTAGTGATTGTGATGTAGATTCCTCCCTGTTACTCCTTGGGAACTTTCAGTAGTTACCACCTGTAGGATCTCTACATTTCAGTTTAACACCAAGGTTTAGAAGGCTGAATGCTCTCCAAGAAGAGCATAGCATAAGTGAAAATAATCCACCTTTCATAGAACTGTGCTGGGTACTGTACAAATTTGTATATCATCTGAATCCCACCTTTAACTAACATCTGATCTTCTAGCAGCTCAACTTGCTGATTCACTTCATTTTCTTGGGCAGGCTGGGGGAATTTATCAAAGATAACATCAGCCAGCAAGTATATCCTTTTTGTCCTTGAGTAAGAGGAATAAAGATTTTGGGAAGGAAAGTGGGTTTGGTGATAGGGAAATTGCATATATTTAATGAATTTGCTTTTGTTTTATGTGTTATCACTTAAAGTACCAGGACTATCAGTGTGTTTTATAGCTATTAAGGCATTGCTTATCTGGTATGGATTGTGCTTTGCAGACAGTAACATTATCTTTGGATAATGCACTTAACTGCAGAAATGCCTTGAAGAGACAGAGATAGGGAAGGTTTCTCTCTTTAGTACTTTTGCTGGCTAACAAACAAGGAAAACTTGAGAGCACCTGCACTAACAGGTACCACATGCATGGTTAAGCTGGTTGGGTTTGCTGCACGTTGTTTGTAAGGGGTCTGTGGCTTTGCCACAAGGGGTGGTTCAAAACTCTCTGAGATCTGGTGGTCAGATTCCTGGGAGATAAAGGAGGTACTCTAGATGAGGTGTGTTCTATCACAGGTGAATCGTCAATGATTCCATCTAAATCAACCTGTAAATTAAACAGAGAAACAGGCTGTGTCCTCTGTAGTTGCATTCAAATTTTTTCATTGTCTTATTTCCTAAGAATGTAAGAGAGCTAATATGGTTCACCAGTAGAGGATGGCAACAGTAGGGTTTTATTCCTAGTTCTGTTGAAGGCTCATTAGGGGCCATTTATTCATAATTTCACAGAATACCCTGAGTTGAAAGGGACCCACAAGAATGATTGAGTCCAACTTTTAAGTGAATGGCCCATACAGGGATTGAACCCACAGCCTTGGTGTTATTAGCACCGTGCTTTGACCAAAAATCTCTCTGCCTCTGGATTATTCTCCCTCTGCAACTGGGGAAAGTTGTTTACTTATGATGTCTCCCAGGGAAGGCAATTGAAAGACTTTTGATGGGCTTGGTTGGATGAGACTTCATATACAGAGGGCGTGTCAGTGCAAAAGTTTTATGACAGAAGATTTGGGGGGATGGGAATAAATGAAGGGGAAAAAAAAGCGAGTTATTGTAATGTTCGCTGGGCATGAGGAGAACATCATCATTAGTCTTGAGGAGAAATAGAACAGTGGGAGTTCCATTAAGTGTCCCACAGGCACCAGGAATATGTGAGAGGAGACATTAAACAGACAAAGACTGAGGTATTCTGGAGAAATGGAGAAGCAGTTATTCCACTTAATGACTTTGAAAGGCAAGGAGAGGAAACAGATGAGGTTTTAAAGCTTATTATTGAAAAGAACAGTCTTTCTATATCTCTTTTTACATTCCAGAAAGAATGATCTGTTTTACATAATGAACATTTACTTACAGTTCTTCCAGACACACACACACACTGACCTATTTAAAAATGCAAATGGTCGCAAAGTTCCCTTTAGGCAGCAGTGACAAAATCAATGTAGAAGGAATAGGGCTAGTCCAGCAAGACAATCTGTAATTGGGTTGTAGCTTGTCTGCAAGAGATTTCTCTGCAGTCCTCAGGAAATGGGAGCAATATACGCTTTAGCATTCAAATGACTCACAGCTCAGGGTTTACACATGAGATTGTGTATAATCCCTGTTAACCTAAAGCTGATGATGATTCAGAAGTAAGAACTGTGATGAGACAGAGGACATAGGAAAAAGAACAAATAACAAACATGATGAGAGAAAAACATGCAGGAATGACCTTTTGCTACCAACAGATCACTGTAACTTAAAATACAAGAATGACACATTCCCAAGGGGACCACAGGAAATCAAGGGAACCAAATTATGGATTTATGTTACAGATTGAGTGCGTGTTGGAAGGCAGGACCAGCTTCACCTTCTAGACAGCTCTATACTCCTCAAGGAAAGATTATTCTGTAGAATCTAGTTCTTCACAGAAGAGCTGGGAGCAGTTTCAGAGATTTACTGTGGGGTAAAGAGAATTGAAACACCAAGTTGCAACTACATAGAGAAACATATGTTTGGTATCCAAAGTAAATTATTTCCTTCTCTTAACTGCTGGAGTTTTTGTGCAGGAATTTCCTTGTGATGGAATCTGGTCTTTAGGTTGCCAGTATCTGGTCTTGAAAAATTACTCTAGGCCTGGTTGCAAGTGATTTGTGAAAAACCTCATCCTATGGGATGAACAAAACCAAAGAAAATACAGTTCTATCATTCACTCAGTAGCTGCAGAATGGCAAGAATTGTTGGGATGTAATTCTATATTTTGTTAGGCTTTAAGTCATAGAATAGTTTGGGTTGGAAGGGCCTTGAAAAGTCATCTAGTCCAGCCCCTTTGCAATGTTTCTTTAAAGAAACAATCAACCCCACTTTCCGACTCCTAGAAGAGCAAATGCATCTGAAGATAATGTACCCTTGGCTGTAGTCTTCGTTGTACAAAGATTTCCTAAAGTCTCTGGGGATTTCCTATGTGCTCTCAGAGACAGCACAAAACCAGGCAATGGGGCAGAAGTTGATGTCTTCATTGCACTACAGTTTTCCTCTGGATAGCAGTGACTGCACAGATGATACTGAGGCAAAATCCCCAGGTATGCCTAGAACTGGCAGCCTGCTTGCTCAGGTTCTAAATGCTCTGGTGACAGGGGGCAGGGAAGCTTGCATGGCTGCTGTGAATGCTCTTCCTCTACACTCTTTTGGGGATTTGTTTGGTGCCCAACAAGCCAGGCAAGTGTGTGGAGCACGAATTGTTCCCTGCATGAATTAAAGGCATCAAGGGAACAGAGAGGAAGAGAAGGGAAAGTCAACTCAAAAAGCATATACAGTTTGAGATCAGGTATTAGCTGAAAAAACAGTTCTGCTAGGTTGCAGCTCCAGCCATATGATTCCCCCTCCAGCCTGTTTTGCAGCTGTGCTTTGTTCCCAGCTCTTTCCTTCAGATAAAATCAGCAATGTGTGCTGGACTTCCAGGTTTGGGAGTCAAAACCACTGGTTGCAGGAAATTGCCATCTGATTCTGACTCTTGGGGACTGGAATGAGACCCCTCAGATCCTTCTGTCTTTAATGGCTTTTCAAAATTCACCTCTCCAGAAGGGTACCAATGAGGCTCCAAGGCACCATTCTTTGGGGTCATAGCTGTTTCTCCAATGCTGCATGGTAGACTGTGGTAGCACAGATTCTTTCCCATGGGAATTTTTCTCTTCTTCTCCCTGTGTTCTATAAATAAAGATAAGGTTTGGATGTTATTGAAACTGTCTCTGGAAAGATGGACAGTTCTACCTGGCCTATGGGCCTAGGGGGAGGTTTTGAATTGACCCAATCCGGAGAAACTTTTAAAAGTCTATATAGGTTTCAGAATTAAATAATAAAATCAGAATTCCGCCTCACCCGATCCAGTCTGGTTCTTGCACTCGGCTAGCGCTCAACAGCGACAGTAGACCTCTTGCCAATCTGTTGTGCTTGGCTGCTCCATTACAGTTTCTCATCTTGTTCCTGCTGTACAGCTACTCTCTGCTTTCTGAGGCCAGTGTCAACCCAGTGACCTATAATTGTCTCTCCCTGAGTTTTCTTGTGATCACTAGTTCCTGAAAGTCATTTTGGATGGTAAGGTGAGAAAACTTGCATTATGGTGCTGCTATATGATCAATTATGGTGTTAAGCATATGTATTTAATTCATGTCCAGAAACTTCTATGAGTAATGAACCAAGGATTCAGGTTTCCCTGCTGCTGAATTTCTAGCATGTACATGTGGTAGGGCTTTTTCACTGAGAATCTGCTAAAAAGATTTCAGGACTTTGTGTGTTTATTAATAACTTCGTGGCACAGAGAGTGCTGTAACAGCTTACTTTCATCCTGAGGTTTTCAAAAGAACATTAAGTGTTGCTCCTATTTTTCAGCTGAGTGGTTTATAATGTAGAGAGGCAATATGCACACAGATAGGTCAGTATTGGTAGAAATGCAGATGTAGGCAGGGCAAGATTGTTCCTGTGGAGGATTTTGAAGATGCCCATTTTGGGCTGGGGCACAGTCAGTGGCAAAGGCTGTGCTCTGCCTGCATAGTCTGTGTGCATGTTACAGTGTCCCAAGGCTGCATTGATTTCCTTGCAAAATTAACAAAGAAACTGTTCTTTACCCACAGGCCTCGAGGGTAGGTGTCCTCAGATGATGTCTGCAAAAATAGGTTAGATCTGAAAAAAATCTAGTGGAGGCAGGCTGGTTGTGCTGTTCTCTTACCCCCTTATTGTCTGTGCTACTCAAGAGGCTAAAGCATTTTCTAGCAATAACAGAGTTTCAAATTAAAATCCTTCCTCTACCTGATTACTCTTGGGTATTAATCTCTAGTCTGTGTCTTTATCACTGAACATGTGCTCTTGTATAAGGATGTATTCACAGGGTGACCAGCTGGAAGCTGCATCTATGAGGTGACTATGAAGTACCAACCTAGAGCTGCATCTTCTGGGACACTCTCAGCCTCCTTTGCAGGCCCCATCCCTTCTGGGACACCAGCTGCTTAGAAAAGAGCCCCTTTGCTCTGAGGACAGTGTCTGTTTGACCACACTGTAAGTAAACAAACCCAAAAGTGTTTTGCACTTCAGGACAGATATGTAGTAGGAAGGTGGAGGGAGGTGGACTAAATAAAACAGGACATCATTTTAAAGTAAAGGAAGCAGACTCTACTCTGGCTTCTGCTACAGATACTCTGCACCTTACATTTAATGTACTCCTCATTTCCTCCCTGTACCTGATTGTAGAGTGCTCATTTATCTGTGCAGTGGGTAGATCCTCCATCCGAATCATGGTGGAAGTGCTGTATTTAGTGACAGCTCCTCTTGCAGCTGCTCTTTGGAGCTGAACTCTGCTCCCTGGGTTACAGCGAGTCATCCAGCTTGGCAATTTTCACCATACAGTTTGTATGACAAAGGAGTGATTTTTATAGCCTGAATAAGATCAAGCGTAGATGATCTTTTAATGAAGTGATCTTTGTGCCTGATTGTATTAACATCACAGGGAGACAAATGAACCTGAGCTGCAAAGAGTCCCCCCCTGCAGCTATAATTAGATGTATAAAGAGGTTCATATTGATCTATACATCGGCATGAGGAAGGAAAGAGCATCACCTATATATGCTTTGAAGACTAAAAGCTGGTGCAGGCTGCAGAGATGTCAACTTAGAATCGTGATCCTAAAGCAAAAGCTTCAACCTGCTTGTATGATACTGCTCCACCTACTCTGCAAAAGAAATGGCCTGGAGCAGAGACCATGCCACTGGAGCTTTTGGGGTCACTGTTGCCTGGGAGGAGCTGGGTCTGAATTTGTGTAGTGCAACTAAGAGAGCAGCTGCACTAGGGTGATCTAGCAATGAGTGAGGTGGTAGTCTGGTATCCTAAGAAAACTCATTGTAGGACTTTCCTTCTTTGTTGGCACCGAGTTGGCTTGTGCACTACTCAGTGCCCAGCAGTTCCTGACCACTGATCAGTGCCTTCCAGCCAATTCCCCCAGTTTATATACTGAGCATGAGGTTCTGTGGTATGGAATATCCCTTCTGTCAGTTTGGGTCAGCTGTTCTGGCCATGCTTTCTCCTGGCTTCTTGTGCATCTGCTTGCTGGCAAAACATCAGAAACTAAAAAGTCCTTGATTTAGAGTAAGCGCTACTTAGCAACAACTAAGACATCAGTGTGTTATAAACATTATTCTTACAGTAAATACAAAACACAGCCATGTACCAGCTACTAAGACAAAAGTTAACTCTCTCCCAGCCAAAACCAGGACACCGCTGTAGCCCAGTGTGTAGGCGTTTGCTGTCTCATGCAGCTGCCTGAGATCTTTGCTCCAAAGGGAACATAATCCCTTTCAACTAGGCCTTCACTCCCTTGATTGCTTTTTAAAATGTCTAAAAAAACATTTTCAAAACTATCAAAGGAATCTAATCATCTGTTTATGCTTAATTCCAAATGAGTTTACAAGAGGGCTCCAGACACAATTGCTTCAACGCAAGGGGTTGTTCATGCACTCTTTGCTGTCTGCTGCAGCTTGGCTGATGGAGGAGACAATGCAAGGATGCGTCATTGGAGTTGGTGTTGCTCTCTGCTTGGCAAAACAAAGCATATAAAAGCATTTCAAAGATCTTACGTGCTAGCAAACATATTTATGTGCTGGTGGCTAATTGGTGACACTTGTGATTAGGGCTTATGGGATTTACTTGTAATTTTGATGAGTTTAACCCTTTAAGGGAGGTGGTTTAGGTCAATTCTCTGAGCAGAACTTTGAGCAGGACTTTAGCCTCAGTTTTCAGTGCTGTTCATCACATAAACTCATCTTTCAGTGCTGCTACACCCTTTGCTTTGCTCAGTTTTCATGCTGGAGGGACAGTGCCCTTTCAGTGCAGCTTTGTTTGAGAGTAACTTACTGGGCAGTTCTTGAACCCCTTGGTAGATTCAACACATCTTTTACAGTTTCTTGGACAGCCATCCTTCCCCTTTCTGTGCTTCAGAAGGAATACCTGGCTCAGAGGCCACCTGTGAAGGAACTGTGAAAATGCAGCATTAAGTACATAAGATGGAAAGGCATGAGAAAAGTGTAATAATTTTATTGGAGAGGATATTAAAAGATATTTCCCCTCACATGAGTGAAGGGAAAATAAGGTCAAATTAGAGTTGAGCTTGAATAAAAAATTATCTGTAATTCCTTCAAACCTAAATGGTGTTTTTGTCTCTTGAACTGATTTCTTATCAGCTGAAACAGACCAAACTGCTCAACTCCAGCCTTATGTGAATGGTCTGAGATATCATCTGTGATTGCAGATCTCAGATCAAGATAAAAAGGCTAGAAGCAATGTGTTGCATTTTGATTTTATTTTTGCTGGCTTGCATACCAGTACAGTTTCATTGACTTCATCAGAGAGATGCTTATTTTGTATATTCTTGTGGATAAAATAAGTCTCTGTGCATATCCAGATGCATACCTGGGTCTGTGACAAGAATAAGGCAGCTTCACTGCAGTAACGGGTTAGTCAAGAACTCTACTGCATCAGAGAAGAGTTGGTTTTCCTTTCTCCTCTTCCTCCTCACACAGCTTCTAAAGGTACAAATGAGGCATTCTCCTGACATTGAGAACTGAGAATGTAATTAACAAGTGTCTATTGTGCCAGTCCAATTAGCACTTCCTTTGACTGTCCATGACAATAATGCTATGTAACTAAAGGTATTAGCTGATTTACAAAATAGGAGTTAGAAAGTGATTTAAAAATTTTTTTTATTGCTCTTCTAGTACATGCCTGCTTGTGGAAGAGCAGGACAGAAGTGTAGTAGAGAATCACTAATTCAATATGACACTTGTTTTGCAGTGTGGCAGGTTACACCAAGTTCTTCTGTAGCACCTGGTCTATGCAGCGGATAAAAATAACATTGGGACTTACCTTGAACTGACAGTGGTAAGAAAGAAATTTGAAGCTAATGTTATACCCACATCCCCATCTTACCTTGTAATGGCCAAATGCTGCAGAGAGCCTGGAACAATGGTTCTGTTTGCAGTGTGCAGTAAGGTTTTAATGTTGTTATGAAAAGTGTTTCTTCTAACCTGATTTTTTTGAGGGAGCTAAGATTTTTAATGTTAAAGTCAATATGTGAAATGGGCTTAAACCTAAAACTGGGACAAAGGAAGAAAGATCCTGCCCTTGGAGCATGGTTTCTCGTACACTTCCTGAATGTGCGGTCTTTTGGGGCTGGACAACAAGGGAAGGGCTCTTGGAGAATTTGATGAGTTAAATATTTTGTGATACTTGGAAGGGGTAGAAAGCAAAAAGATGTGAAAAACTCAAATCCCCACCCCATCCTTGCTCTCTGTTTTTTTTGAGTGGTCTTTAGTTGAGTTGCAGGTGGAGTCAGAAAATCTGACCCAAATCTTAGGTTGAGTAATGGATTCAGTCCACAGTGGATGCACATGTCTGTACCTATCTGTCATGTCAGCTGATCTGCAGAGACATGCCACATTATCTGCTTCCTGAAGATGGCTTAAAATGCACCAGTGGAAGATTAACCTCCTCTTGCCCTTTGGGCTCAGGGGAGCACAGTGTTCTGAGGAGATACTTGCATGGCTCTGACCTAGCTGGCTTTTCTGAGATGCCTGGGGCACTTCTGCATGCTTCTGTTCTGCATGATACAGACATACCTTGAGGCAGCTGGGGCTCACCTGAGCAATAACAGCTCCTTGTGTGTTTCAGTTACTCTTCAAAAATTTTAATCCTTGAACATCTGGTCTGTCCTAATTTCTCTTCCATTCTTCTCCTGAGAAATATAGGTATGTATGTGGCATCTGTCGCTCACCGTCCTTTGTTTAGATGGAGATAAAGAGTTATTACTATTTGCAAATGGCCACGGCATCTGTTGGAAAGTGCCTTCCCCCTTTGAGATCTATTTCTTTCCTTGACTATTTTCCTCTTTTTCTGTAACTGGAAAAGGGGCCTGTTGTTACTTTACTTGTATGTTAGAAGTTCCTTTCTGTAGTGAAGTTTCTTTTGAAGCACTTTAAGAACCAGGTACTGTAATTTGAAACAAGAGCCCTGTGAGTAACCCTGTTTTGTTGTCCTCTGCTGACTGGATCGTGTCTTACCCCTTGATACATGGTTTCTTTTCAATTACTGAACTAAAGACCGGGAATAAGCAAGAGCCATGCACCCTGGATATAATCACCCTCTCTCTAATGTGGGGGTGGTGAGTCACTGGAACACTGTTGTGGATGTCCCATCCCCAAAAATGTTCAAAGCCAGATTGGATGGGGCTGGGAAGGCAAAGAGGTTGAAATAAGATGATCTTTAAAGTCCCTTCCAACTCAAACCGTTCTATGATCACTAAGCAATGATCTCTGTATTTACTTCAGTATGTCTAATCTTGCTGTTTCCTTCCCCATTCCAGCCTGGGGAGCTATGGAAAGTTGCAGCTGCATCACGCTGAGCTGAGCTGGTGCTGCAGAGGACTGTGCTCTTGTCCTCAGGAGCAAGGCAGTGTGTAATGAGAGCAGCTGTCTTAATCCAATGCACTTATGCCTCCAACTGACTGACAGGCAGTGGGATTGTTGTATTATGGCCATATTAACTAATCACTGCTGATAATTGTTATTAATCATTGTCTTAGATCTGTAGTATGAAGAAACTTTAGTTCCTCAGTTGTTACTGTTGGAGGTGAAATGCAAGAACTGCTTAACCATGCATAAGTAGGATAAAAATTAAAGGAAAGGCTTTTTGTCCCCATCTCTCTGAAAAAGCAGCACCTTTTGAAAGGTCTCTAAACCACATGTGTGAGCTGCACTGGCTTTGAAGATGATCTGGTATCCTCTAGCTCTGTTTGTTGCACAAGAAAGTGGTCTTTTGTGGCGTTCCCTCAAAATCCCATTGTGGTGTAGTTGTGCTTAGTTTGTAAAACTTCTGTGCAGACAGAAGACAAAAAGTGAAAAACACTAATTCCTCCCCTTTGGCTGTGGGCATTTTCTCTGCAGTACAGTAACAACATTTTTTGAGTTTAAATGGTTGTGCACTAGGACTCTCCTCTTATCCCTTCTTTGGTAAGTGGTTCTGCAGTCTAGGATTTCTCACAGTAGAAAGTGCCTTGATCAGCTTCATCTTGTTGGGCTTGATGATCCTTATGGGTCCCTTCTAGCTCAGGATATTCTATGGTCCTGTCATGTCCTGTCTTTGCTCTGATGGAATCAGGACACACAGTCTGTGTCTGGTTTCTCAGAGTCTTTCCATGACCTCCCCACAGGTGCCCAATTTGCCACCACTTTCTGAGCAACTGCTGCTGATTGTTGTCATTCTTTGATCCATGAACACAGGAAGCATTAGAAGAGTTTGGCTTCCCACTGCATTTCCAAAATCTCTCTTTGTCAGGACTGGTTACAACTAGTCCAAGGAGAACAGACACTCAAGAGCAAAAATGTAACCCATTCATTACAGCTTGGAGAATCTGGACAAAGGACAAAAAGGGCCAAAGCCTCCTTAATTTCTTCAGCAGTTCATGTCCTTTACTGAGACTGCCCCTTCTGATGTTGAAAGGAAAGAAAAGGGGAGAGAGGTGATTAAACAAGAAGTTAAAATTACTAGGTCCCAGCTCCCAGCGACACCAAAAGATTAATGCATCATGTTGAGGATGCTTCAAACTCCATGATATGCTCTGCTGCCTCTGTTCTGGGGCTGTTCGAAGTGGACTCTTCTTCCAGTTCAGTCAGTGCTGCTGTTAGATTTATTGAGGACTTTGGCAATTAATTGCTTTCAGACCTGAGAAGGGCCTCATTGTTGTCCACCAGAATTTTAATTAATCAAAGCGGCAGATGGGTAGTATCAGCCTCAAATGCTGGTGTAATTAACTCATTCATTATCATGTTCTCTTGCTCTGTGACGGTTTATAAAGGACATCTTTAATCTAGCTGTCATGATGCTGTCCCCATAGTAGGAGTTAAATGATTTTCATCAGTCTTTACTGTAATTACCCTGTGTCCAGGATACCATCAGGGAAAAAGCTGATTTTTGCCAATAAATATGGAGGCCCTCCTTGGCTTCAGACAAGTGAGTCAAGTTCGGCCTGCAAAGATGAGCAGGGCTGGTGAAATTAGAGATTCCTTTGAAAGTCTCTGGAACATACCTTTTTAGGTCCTCAAAACTGGATGTGCAAATTGCTTCAGGAGGGTTTTGCTTGCAGCTGACCAAGTCCTTGCTGGGGTATAGTGCCAGCTTGGGAGGAGTTTCTTGGGTCTTTCTGAATATGCCCTACCAAGGTCATTTGAGACTTCCTCATCACGAATGGATGCCCAGGAAACACTCCCAGGCTCATCTTGGTAAGTTGTTAACACAGCTTTTGACATGCTTTTGGCCCAGGCTCTCTCCATGAGGGTACCCAGCAAAGTTCAAGAGTTAACACAGGTCAGGAGCTATAGGCAGTTTGGATGTGGCCACCCTTTGGCGTTTTTGCCCTGAGGAATAAGAGTTTGGGCTTGGCTGAGTCTGTACCAATCGATATAGACAGAAGGAAAAGGTCCTGAGCACACTGGAGTAAGTGTTACTATAGATATCATGCATGAAATGAAGAGTTTGAAGTAGAACCAGAAGCAAAAGAACAAAGAACTTCAATTCTGTGTATCTGAAATATAACCAGTACTCCTCCTAAATCATCACATGATGCCTGGGAGGATTTCTGTCTCGCGATAGCATCTGCTTCAGGAACTTTGGAGTGACCTGTACAAAAGGCAGCTTTCAGCCTGATATGGCTGAAATGGTATTTCCCAGATTGCCTGAAAGGGATGTGAAAAAGCAGAGACTTTGGCCTACTGAGGAAACTTTTTGTCCTGGATGCTCTTCCTAAGAAGTGGGGGGAAGGTCACAGCTTTATCTCAACCGTGGCCCCTTACATGAGGATGGAGGCAACCTCTCCATGGCACTGTCCATCCCAGCTGTGAAGCCAGTGCTTCTCCCCAGCACTGAGGCATCCTAAATAATGAGATCATTCACCTTTAATGTGGTGTCAAGAAGGCAAAGTAAAGAGTTTGTATCTCTGACTGTTGTGTGAAGACTTTACTGCTGCCTGCATGGTTGCTTTCAAAACATTTGTTAGGAACAAAAAACCCATTAAAATGTAGACCAAAATCCTCAGCCAAAGCAATACTGTGACTTTATTAAGCAAAAGGTTTGGGAAAAGAACAGCTTGGCTGTTCTTAATTAAGGTTGTCTTTCCCTGGCAGATTAATTACCCAGAATTCATTGCAGATTCCTGGCACCATGGATGTTATTGATCCAGTCAGGCTGCTAGTTTGTATTTGCAGGGATCTGCCTGTGATCCTCCTTCCATGGGAATTTGGAGAGGGAGGGAAGGAGGGAGCTGGCTGGTAGTTATTAATAGAATTTGGAGCAGGTTTTTTTCCCCTAGCTGATTAAATCAAAATGCTAGACAGTTGCATAATCTCGTGCATCTCAGTAACAGCAGCAAATACCACCACCACCACAAGGCAGAGAAAAGTTTGGAAGAAGTGTGGAGACAGATGCCAAAAGCAACAGTGGATTTTTTTTTCTGGAGAGGTAAAGTAATGGGATTTTTGTACACATGTTCAGAAAGAGAGTGCTGAGAGTGTACTGTGAACATTTCAAATGCCTCCTGGGCTGTAGTTTTAGTGGAACATGATGTGTTCAAATCAAGTCCGTGGCAAGGAACAGAGTTGCTGGTACCCTTTGTGCACATGCACATCCCACCAGTGCCAGTGCTTGTGAGCTCAGCCCGTGGCCCACTTGCTGGTGGGGATGGGAAGTCAGTGACATCTGCTTCTGCCCTGCAGGAGAACAGCGTGTCTTGGCTTTCCAGAATGGGAGGCTGAGACTGGCTGCAGGTCAAGTGATGGGAGAGGAGCATTGCTGTTTGGATAGCTGAGAAAGGCAGTCCAAGATGTCTCCTGGGTGCAGAGCTCTCCCTGAAAACATCAGTTCCTTGTTGTGTGAGATCATGGGTGAGTCCCTTTCACAGATTTGTTACTTTGGAAAATTTAATGGGCACCAGCACCTTTGGCTTGTTTGAGCCTCTGATCTCCTTCAACCTTGCAAATAGTATTTTAAAGCCTCAACACACCTTCATGTGCCTTTTCTTGTTTGCTTTGGCTGTCAGGCAAATGCCTTAGTTAAACATTTTCAGGCATGATTTCTAATCCAGGGGCTATCCTTTAGCGTGAGGCTGTGCTTTCCAGCAGGCCAGCTTCTTGGCTATGGTGGCTTTACTTGCTCCATTTTGCCTGGGTACTCAGCCTCTTTCTACCTTTTGTTTTCTGTTTTCTCAGGATTTTTTGCAGGCTTTAAACAAGAAAACAATCAATTTTCCAAAGCTCTGAAAGACGCTTCTGTTACAAGATGTGCTGTAATGATAAGAGTCACAAATGGTGACAGGCGTAGGACTAG
The DNA here is from genome assembly GCA_013397815.1 of Aleadryas rufinucha. Taxonomy (NCBI): domain Eukaryota; kingdom Metazoa; phylum Chordata; class Aves; order Passeriformes; genus Aleadryas; species Aleadryas rufinucha. The sequence goes on from VZTH01005158.1 coordinate 713,495, forward strand.
CTGCCTTGCTGTTTAGAGAACAACTTTTTGCCAGGCTTCATCCATAGCCTTGAGGAATTTGCTGTTTAAAAATTCTGGGTTTCCCCTGAGAGTTTAGAAATTCAGGCCTGAATTTTCAGGAGGTAACAGTAATTTGAGGCCCTAAATTGGCCTAGAAAGTGTTTTTTTACTTTTAGGAAAAGTTGAACAGTATTTTACTTTATGCTTTTTGCAAATTCAGAGCAGAAGTTGAGAAGAGGGGGCAGGTTGCAAGCAACAGATGTAATTAGCTGTAGACCCTAAGCACAATTAACTGCAGGGCTGAGAGGTTTGGTAGCTGAAGTCTCATACTGACTGTGAATGGTAGGAGAACCTCACAGCTGCCATAGGTTCCTTTTTCCTTTTTCACTACGATAAGTGAAGAAACAACTGCTTAGGGGACCACATCTTGTATTCAGCCTGGGCAGCCTAACTTGCTCCCTCTGATTAACAAAGTCAGGGGAAAGATGACTGATTCAACTGCTGGATACCCAGTACATGCAAAAGAGGGGTGGGTGCTTTTTTTCCAGCTTTAGAGATAGGTGTCAATTTAAAATTGATACAGTGGAGGCCAGTCAAGCATCTCAAATCATACTAGACAACTGTGTAGGCAGTTTGATGCTGAATACAATTGAGATGAATAATTCCTAAGAGGCACCTATTTTTCTCTGATGAGTACTAAAGAAGCTTAGAATTTGACAAGTGACCTTTAGATGTATAAATTTGGGTGAGCTGTAGCTGTAGATGACTACATTAAATACGTACAAAGGCAGGTGGAAATAGATGGCCTTAAGCATTGCACATCTCGCAGAGGTGGTTACTGGAGAGTGAGGACAGAGAGCTTTGAGGGTCACTCCATGTGCTGTTAACAGAGACAGCTCCAGATCTGGCATCTTTCACCACCAAGAAACCTTATCTGAATGGAAAAGACAAACACATGGATTGCATGTCAAAGTGGCACTCCAGTGAAATGATTTTGCCTCCCTGTACACCAAAGTTATAGCTTTGAAAATGATCCATTATGCTCTGACCCGAGACTGCTCCAAAGTTTGATAAGGCTTTAGTGATGCAATAAAGTTCACAGCATTCACAAATTAGAGAAGGCTTGGGCATTAAACTATATAAAATAAGTGAGTTTATGGATGTCTGTTGTTATTTAATATAATGTTATTTAATATTAAATAACCAGGGCACTGTTTAGATGTGTGTGCAACTCTGTGACTGTGTCTTGCCTGGATGCACGGGGCTACTTTTGGCTGTTTTTGAGGATATGAGGCCTTGTTTACAAATGTAACTGCCCTTGGTAAGAACTCACATTTCAGCTGATCTACCCTAACTGCCTGTGAACAGGTTCTTTTCCCCTGCAGATGCAGCTACCTAACTATGTTCCCACTTTGGCTGATGCCAGTTCATGGGGCAGTAAGACAACGCATGCCAGGAGTCATCTCAGGTGGCCTTGCACTGTGTGTGCCTGAGCAGTGCCACCCCACACAGGCACATGTTAGGTGATACATGTTAGGTATGGACATAGGTGTGCAGACTCACACAAGTTGTTTTTGCAAACATGATGCTTTAAAATTAAAGGCTATTCACTAAATGGGAGACATGGGGGGGTTGGATGTTATATGGTAAAACCAGTAATTTTTACAAATCCTGCAGCAAGACAGGCTCAGTTGACCTTGCAGAGCTGATCCACTAACTGCTCTCCTGTGCTCTTGCTTAAGGATTGCAAAACCAGAAAAGTACTGAGTGCTGAGGAGCTGGGAGAACAAAATGCCCCAAGGGCACAGCCCTGATCTTATGTGCCCACTCAAGCCTGAGGAAGAATTCTGCTGATTTCAGCCAGGTTTATGTCAGCCCCTTGGGTGATCTCATTCAAAATTAATAAACTTGTTGTCTGATAGACTTATATTACATTGGAGATTTTACCACTTAATTGCAGACTGTTGTTTGCCATCTTCTTCAGAGATTGGCATTCTCTGGCCATTGAGTGGACTGCTGTTGTATTGCCTCTAGAAGTGGCCAGCAACTTCTGCGTGGGATGCAATTGCTGCTTGAAATTCTCAAACCAGATTACTTTCTCTTTAAGATTCAGGTAAATATATTTCCATTCAGTTTATACCTAAATTCGTTGTAATTTAGGTTTTGAAATCTCCCCCCATTTCTAAACCAACATACTTTCATGATTCCAGGGGTTAAAACATCTTCCTGCCATCACCTTGCCTCAAAGGCTTTTTACTCTCGAGCCTGTGATTTTTGCAATTCTGCTGTGAATTTTGCAGCTTGAGCTCAGATCTGAGTGTTTTGGCAACACTCCTGCCTGTGTGTGAGGGAATCCAGGCTGCAATATCTCTCAAACCTCCTAGTTTTACAGACTACCTTACATCTCTGTAGAGCAACCCAGTGTTTCAGTATCCCTGTTCTCTTGAAATCCACTGAGCTGGCAAAGACCACAGTGTGTTACAGCTGCTGCAATTCAGCAGAGCCGTGGTTGACTGGTGTAGGAAATTACTTTTGGTCTCAGCAGGTGCAGGGCACATGATGACTTTTAGCAATGTAGCTGTGTGCACTGAATAAAACTAGCCCTTGGAGGCTACATTGAATTAGGAGTAATACATTTTATTACGAGTAATTGGGTTAGAGGTAAGATGATGTGTGCAGTAATTAGTGTTTGTCTAGCCTGGGTGATGCAGGTTTTTGTTAATCAGGGGATATGATCTAGTAAGAAGGCTGCTTGTCAGGCTGCAGTCTGTGAAAGAACCAGTTTTGGTACTGGACTCATAGAAAGGCTGGTTGGAGAGGGCTTCTTGAAGTCCAGTCTGCCCATGTTTCATGGCTTCTTCCTCGTTTCCCTGAGGATCCTCTAGAGCCTGTCTTGTCCTCTTTATTCCAAACCATCAGTGTTATTGCTGCAGTAATTAATAGTTGCCACCAGCCTCTTCACGTATCTTCCTTCTCTCTACGAGTCCTACCCCTGCTCCCACTGTCATACTCCTTTTTTTTGGTCCCATTTCTGATTAGCACAGCTGTTTCTTTACAAGCACCTCGTTGTACTGCCTACTTCCTTTTCTCCATTTGTTCCTTTCTCCCTCTCTGTCTCTCTCTGCATTTCAATAGACTTACTGGAATAGACCTATATTTAAACAAACAAACAAACAAAAAAACTGAGAAGAAAAGGAGTTATCTGGTTCCAGGGGAAGGGTGAGGAACAGACTCTGCCTAACTCTCCAGAGCAGTATCCTCACATGTGCAAGCATGGGACAGTTCTGTGATCTTTCAGCACAAGTAGAGTTTTCAGAGCTTCTTGTGACCATCTTCTGGTGAAACACTGCCCCTGCTTTCCTCCTGAGATAGGAAGGCTGTGTGGCTGATGGCACTGGGCTTCTGGGCACATCACCTTGACAAGTGATGCTCTAGGCATTGAGCAGGCACCTCAGAAACAAGGGGCAGCCTTAGAAGATGTCCTGGGGTACAGCTTGGCTGCCATGTGCACTCAGGAGAGGAGCTGTGGATCTAGCCTAGCTCTTTACCATCCCCTTCCAACCATGTCATTGGTGATGGCTGCCACTGTCCTCCCTTTCTCTGTGCATGCTTGCTCTGAGCATTCCCTGTGTCTTGGTGTTCCCACAGCAGTCTGTAGTAGATATAGGCCTGGAGCAGAGGCTGACTCCAGCAGCGCTTGGACAGCAGATGTTCTCTGTTGAGGGCAGTTCTGTACAGTCCCTGGGAAGGACACAGCACATCGGGGTGGGTACTCTGAAAATAGCTGCATGTACTTACCATGGTTGCCTCAAGCTTCTCTCTTGAACATAGAGAAGACACTACATAGGAACCTTATAGTGATGTTTGGTAAATGATTTTTGCTGTTTAATGCCATAAAGAAATGATAAGTCAAAGTGCTAACACATCGTGCTATGCATGCTGAGCCCTGGAATTTTGTTCAGATCTCCTTACGTGAAGTCTTGGCCTCTGATGTGTAAAGAGAAGATGAAAGTTTACTGTGTAAAACCCTGTGTGGATTATGACCAGAAAGAAAGAGCTTTTACTTGTAGCAAACAAATGAGAAAGAAGGTGAATTTCACAATGTATTACAAGTGAAGAGAGGAAAGGAAAAGATTACCAAGACTCATGAATTTTCTTTTTTTATTATGTATATTTTCATTAGAAAACAATCTTGAACACCCAGGAATAGTTTTCTAATAAACGTAAGCTCATGAAGAGCACTTGGAAGTTTCCATTCTGGGTTCAGGAGAATGACGGGACAGTAACACAGTCGACATGGTCATTCCTCTTAGTCAACCCCTCCCTTGTGGCTGATTATTTCTTACATTGCAACCTTCCCTTCCCCGTGCTTCCTGCCCTGGACAAAACCACCCCCTCCCTCCCAACCCCACAGACATCTCTGTAGTAGTCTCAAAGAGAGTATTTCTGCATGGACACACCACTGACTCATCTCAACCCTCAGTGAACATAATGATTTCTTGCAGGCCTGAATAAGGACCTTAGCAACAGACCTGGAGGATCCATGCAGAGACACTGTTTCCTCTCCTGGGCAGACCCCGTAGTAGTGAAGGGGGCCTTAGGAGTGATTTCAAAGGGGACTCACATGTAGAAATGCAAAATTTGCCCACTGGGGATGAAGATCCAGGGAAATGTTCTTGCCATCCCTGCTAGCTACCTCCATTCTTGCGCTCAGCCTCTCAGGGGCAAAAGTCCTGAAGGGGTTGATGCATAGCTATGGGCTGGTTGTGCTTCTGGAATGAGGAAGATTTCCTCCCCAGGCCTGGCCTGCATTGCCTACAAAAGGGTTTGTTTATAATGGAGAGCTGATGTATATGAGCTAAAAACACGAGGGAACAAGGCCCTTTTGATCTGCTACTGTATAAAGCTGACAAAGATTCTTGCTCTCCTGTCATCGGAGCAAGCCTTACTCAGGTTTACCACCATCTAAAATACAAGTGCTTTGTCCTCATGGTGTTTTTGGCTCAGGTACATCATCCACTGTAGTTACCCTGAGGCTAAGAAACAAAAGATTCCCCATGCCATTATCCCACAGCTTGATAGCAGTGAAGGAGATGCTTGAAAGCGGCTGCTCTTCTGGATCAAGAAGTGAAACTCCATGAAAAAGGGTTCTGCTGGCCACATCAGTCTAGAGGGATGGGAGGAAGGTTTGTGTGCCTGTTAGCAAGGAGTAGAAGGGCTGTCCAGACTCTCATCTCAGAGAGATGTTCTACCATCTGGTAGCAGTGAATCACCCCTTTCCAAAAGAAAGTGAAGATTATGGAGTAGTGAGTGAAAGGGGAGGGGGAATTTAATCTCATATGAACATAGGTACTAAGATCAGCTGGTCAGAGAACATTAATTTTTGTCTCTCTAGCTGGAAAATAAGATCAGGCGGGTTAGTTAGAAGTCTGTTCATCCGTATAGGAAAAAGAACCTCTGTAAAGTGTAGTAGAAAAACTCCCAGAGAAGTGTGGCAGGCTGGATTTTAAAGGAAAGCTCTCCTGTGATGAAGGCCAAAGAGCAGAATAGCTATCTCACCAACCTGAGCTGTGAAAGGATGAGACAGGTCACTTGCAGGGCCATGATGGACATGTGCAATTTTTGTGATAATTAATATCATAATCTATATCAGCTGATCAAAGCTGCCCAACCGTGACTTGCTAACAACAGGTGGTGATCCTGCCACAGAGGAGTGCAGCAGGAGGCAAACAGCCTGATGCCAGCTATCCCATCCAGATGGGAGCTCTGGTCCTCTGGAGAAGGTTACACTCTAGGAAGTCTCCTTGAGCAGACTCAGTCACTGAGACTTTCTTTGAGCAGTCAGGGAACTGAATGCGATGTCCTAATTCTGCTTGGTAAAGCACATCTTGATGCATAACACAGAAAGGAGCATCTTCCCTTAGTACCTCTTCTCTACTGTTACTTCTTTAAGACTTGGGTATCAGAACCCTTCTTTTTAATTTTCCTTT
>VZTH01005158.1:719503-807535 GCA_013397815.1 Aleadryas rufinucha
TTTTTTTTCATTTTTTAAATAAGAAATATGGGAAAAAAATTCTGAAAGTGTGGCTTGGAAAAGAATTTCTGTCTGAGTTCTTATCCCATTCAGAAATCCATCTCTTCTCAAACAGTTGTGATGGCAGGTGTTTGTGCTTTTGCATCATTGTGCTTGTTTGAGTATGGCTCATAGAAGTTTGAGGGGTCTTCAGTCTGTTTCCTGTTGCTGGAGCTGAGTGTCTGTTTTCCACATACTTCTGTCTTAATTAAATGCTATAGAATAATGAGCATGAACCAAAGATAGGCCAAAAGTAGCATAAAAGCATTTCCGTTTTCTGTCTTCTCTTTGCCTGAAGTCAAAACCTGTGTTGCATTTTCCACACAGCAACTCCCTAGCTCCTGTCAAGACTTATTCAAAAATCAAGTATTCTTTCAGATTTAGGTTTTTTCCTCTTCTCTATGTTTTCAGGATAATATTTATAAATATCTATATATATGTTTACATATATTTTATCTTGCAATTCCAGTTCTGGAAGAGAAAACATCATTCTTTCATGAAAGGAGAAATTCACCCACTGACCTGGAAGTAATTTGAATAATGAACTAAGATAGTTTTTGATGTTTGTGTAAACAGCAGAGAACCATCAGATTCTGCTCTCCTTGTACCCAACATGATAGATGTGAGATCAAAGACTGCCTGCAGTAACTGCTGCATGTCAGACTTGCGTTATTGAGGGAAATACTCCTAGAGCCACTGGTCCATCGCTGCCAGATGGAGGAAACCAGTTGGTGTTTTCACCATATTTCCTTCAACATGTAAGAAATGGTGAAGGTCAATGCAGCAGGCTCCTACACTTGCTTGTCCTCTCAGGATTCGAATGTCATTGTTTATCAATGGAATGAATTTGCGTGTCTGGAAACATGAAGGATATAGAAGACTTAAAAACTAGTCTTGGAGGAATTCTGTGTCTGCTCAGGAGATCTTCAAGGCCAGAGCCTAGGGATGGCAGAGGGGAGATCAGGATACTCAGCCAGTAGTCACTAAGGCAATCGCACTGCTGACTGTTCTCCTCCAAGTGCTTGACCAACATAGAAGAGTAAGAGGAAGGAATAGGTCTTCTGACCATGTGTTCTCAGAAGGAGATGGGCAGGAATCCTGGTGGATGAACCACAGGCTGGAAGTGCTAATGGTGCAGCCTCATCCTACACTGAAGAGCAGTAGTGTTTTGCGAAGTCAAAATAATCTTTTTCTCTCAAGGAAAACAAAGAGAGGATGCTTGAATGACTGACCACCACTTGTGGACAGAGGATGGTCTTCAAAACTGGAAAGTCTTCAGAACTGTCCTCCAGCTACAACCTCCAGCTACATTGACTCTAGTGTTTTACTGCTGCCAGATCAAGGGCTTTGAGAAGGGGCCAGGGACCTGGCAGACATGAGTAGTATTTTCCTGTCTCCCTGAGTGAAAACAGGACAGCCGACACTTCTCTTGACTCAAACCTAAGGCTTCTGATTTCCTCTTTCCTTGGGTTCCCCATCGCATCGTAGTGAGGTAAAACAAGGACCTCTTCACCACCTTGCTTGGGAAACCACAACAGGGAACACACCCAATTTGGCTGAAAACAGCCCACAATTTCTTACATTTTAAATTGGAAATCAAGTGTTATCTGGGTGTATGGGTTTTGCCAGCATTAGTGTTTGTTTGTAGCAACCAATTAACAGCAGGCACTGAGATTGGCAAGTAAATATCTATCAAAGACTGATGGTTATAGAGTTTGACTTATTGATACAGACTCTTAATGGTCCCTGTGTTCTCTGATGACCCTTGGGTTAGTGCATGTGCTCAACCCCTTGCAGGCACAGAGGAAGAGGGTTTGAACTTGGCAGTGAGTATTTACCAAGAGACAGGATGGCAAGAATGGAAGAGCAGTGGAAGCTGGAGGCCAGCACTGATGTTTCAGTAGGCAAGAATAGCATTGGCAACTCACACAGAGCAAAACACCTCTGAAGAGCATAACCAGAAAAGCATTACCAGAAAGACCTGTCAAAGCTGACAGAAAATCAGGGGACTGGCAGAAATCACAAGATCGAGCAGGACCATACACACATGATTTCTGATGGTGGCTGAACACAGTCCTCCACACTGACCACCCCCAAACAATGCTGGAGGACCACAAAGCCCAAGAACTGAGGGGTCTCCACAGTGATAGGACCCAGAATTTTCTCCACTGGGAGAAACAGCTGCCAAACTCTGCAAGCTTTGTTTGTCAGTGGAAGGTGATCTGACAGCTTTATAACAAAGTACAGGGAACATCTCTTCAGGGACCCAGCAGACAAGACCAGAAGAAAGACATGGGGAAGAAGAGATGCCTCTGTAGCATGGCTCTGCCCCATCTCTTCTATCTGCTAGAATCACCAATACACAACTTATTTTTCATGTCTCAGGAATGTACTGTCTCCATTTGCACCTTTGAAAGTCCTGCATAGTAGCACAAAGGGGACGGCACAAGGAGATTGTGGGAGATGGGAGAACTGTGCTATGGAAGGAAGAGATCCTCATCAGTATTTCTGCCATCAAAACTTTGGGGAGGAAAGAAAAAGGGAATTCAAAACCCCAACCCCCACACTAAATTTGCACTTGTTCTCTCAGGCTGGCAGCCTAGAAGTTCGTAAACTCAGAAGTACCTTGTTCTGGAATAAACTGTTCTGAAAACAGTTTCCAATGGCTTCCCCGAGTTTGCTTTGCTGGTGGCAGCCCTTTGGCTCCATGCTGGCACATGTATGAAGCTCTTTGAACAAGTTTTGACCTTCCTTTAGCCCCTCTGCCCATCAAGCCAGCTAATGACATGCTTCGTATTGCACAGAACACATACAATTGACAAGTTCATAGTGTTGTTTAAATATTAAACAGTCTAGACAGGCTTTTGAGTCTTATGCCGCTGTGAAAAGGCTCAGACTATGCCCATCTCTGAAACTGGGCTGCGGGATCATTTGCACAGTAAGACAGACAATAAGACTTGTATACATTGCCATGCAACAGAATAGACCCCAAACCGCCAGCCCTAAGTGGAAAGTTTATTTCTAAGCACAATATATGGAAAAAACAAACCAACAAACCCCACAGATATAGAAAACGTTGTAGCAAATCCCTGGTCAAGTAGGACTTCATGTCTGTCACTACCCTGCACCTCACAGCCGCTTAAAATGTCATGCAATGGAGGAGAGGGCACTCGGACGACAGCCTCCGCTTCAGATCAAGGAGGGTCTCCAAGCAGGAGAAGGCCGATGGGACTCCCGCTGTGATTCAGACTGTAACCAGCAAAAGGGCAGCGCTGCTCACCCCCACCACACACTTCATGGCTACCGGTGGTAGACTTAGCACTTCAACAGGCTTTACCAACGTGGATTCTCACAACACCCCTGTGAGGTAGGTACGTATTGTTATTCCCCCTTTGCGTGGAGGGGACACTGAGCCAAACAGCCCAAGGCTACAGAGTGAGTGGCAGAGCTGGAGTGAGAGTATGCAGAGTCCTGTGTGCTCAGAGTACACCACTCTTTCACAGCAAGTTGTGCTTCTGACCTCACAAAATTTTATCTGTTAGCCAAATTAAAGGAATTTGACTTCTCCATATTAAATGAGTGGAGGGCAGGGAGGGAAACGACATCATGGGTGACAGCTGTCCCTTCATCTGTGTATGCTTTCCCCCTTCCCAAAACCACTATAATTACTCATCTCTTGGAATGAGGACAGCTTCCAGAACAGGCACAGGGGTGAGAGGCTGCTGTGATTGCTTGCTTTGGCCAGGTTTCTCTCTACTGAAGCAGTTCTTCCAGAGATCACTCATTGTAACACCTTCCTTCTGGGGGTAGCTACTTTCAGAGATGACTGGAACTGCCCCTTCCCTCTCCCTCTGCCCACCACCATCTCTTTTCTCCCCTCTGCCAAAAGCACTCTTTGGTAGACAGTAAATCTGGTCAGATAAAGGTACAGTGGCCTCAGAAACCATGCTGTTTCACATTGGTCCTCAGTAAGTTGACTTTCTCGGACGGTGTTCCACCTCCCACATTCTCTGCCAGAGAAGTACCTGTTCTGTTGCATTCTGATATTTAAAGGGACACTGTCAAGTAATCGAGGTGAAAAATATGACCTTGCCTTAAGCTGCTAACCTCCATCTTCAACGGTGCAGAATGGCTGCCGTGTTCAAACACAGAGGCTGAAGTTTGACACCTTCTCTGGTACAGAAACACCTGACCAGTGACAGCCCCACTGCCAAAGGAGCTGGTAGCCCACGTTTTCCCTGTCTCCACAGGTGCTGGTATGATGATGGAGGGCAGCTGCATTCAGCCATTGTGCAACATTGCTTGGCACTGCTGCTAAATGGATGCAGTTTGGCTGAAGTCCTCATCTTGATTTTGAGGGGAGCTGGCTTCAGGCTTGATCACTATGGGGTCATTGTTTTGGGATAGCTGAGCTTTTGCTCCTCAATTAGCTAATCTCCGTATTTTTAGGGTTCCTGCTCTTATGCTTCCTTTGTGGCAGCTGCAAAATAACTCAACCCTGTAGAGTTGGGACAAAGCCTCCATAGAATGAGGACAGTCAGCAGGAAATCAGAAATATGGATTTCCTCCTGTCGCAGAAGAAAGGTGGGGAGGAGAAGGACAGGGATGGTGAAAGGAATGGGGTGAGTGGAGAGAACCATACGTGCCCAAATGGAAAAGGACAAAATCGGTAGGGAAAGAAATTTTATTTTCAAGCTTGTAAGAGAATATTACAAACAATGGAGAGTAAAAAAAGCCCAAACCCTAAAAACTATTTAAAAAGTACTTGACAGTGTCCCTTTAATATCCACAAATGATTCAGCCATTGTGCATTGAAAGAGAATGTTCCTGAAGAGCAACCGATACCTTCGAGGATATATTCCAGAGAAGGAGGCTTATTAGAAGTGCTACACAGTCAGCAACTGTGCTCCCTCTTCAGACTAACTCTCTTTTGGATGATTGAATGGAATAGACTCTGTAATAAACTAACAGACTAGATGTGAAAGGATCAGCCTACAAGACTGAGTGAGACTGTTGCAAATCGAGCAGCAGGGATACAGACACCAAAAAAAAAAGTACATCTCTAAATGCATGAGTGTCTGAATCAGCAAGGGAGCAGAAACCCACCAAAGATGGGTCAGCTTCTTGTGATTGGAGTAAAATGGAAGGAAATTAACCTGGAATGTCTGCATGGAAAATGACGTGTGTGGGTGGCAAGGTTTGGATGCTGGATTTGGGGTTATGAAGGCATGAATCACACCAGTACTTGTGCTTGAAACACCTGCGGAACGTTTGTACAAAATTTGCCAAAAATGCCTATACGTCGAATAAAGGTCATGGAGTGCCCTCCCCCCTCCCAGTTCTACCCTCACAAACCCCTTGTCAGGAACATTATGAAAAAAACAGGCTTTTTGGTGAAATTTGGGTATGCCTGGATTTTGTTAAGATTTTTCTTAGTGAGATGATTCAATCTCTCTTCTGTAAATCAATACTGAAAAATCCCCAGCCATTTCACTTCAGGTACCCCATGGTAAATCAAACAAGGCTCCAGTGACTCGTGAAACAAAACAACTCATAGCCCTGGTTAATTGGAGTCTGGAAAATAAAAACACTCCAAATATTTCATTCCCTTCCACGTTTTCATAAATCTCACGCTATGTGTGTGTTTGTGTGCGCGTGCGTGTGTGTACGGGGGGTGTGCACAGAGCGTTACCTATTCCAGGTAATAGGATTTGTAAGACATGCTAAACCGTCTGTTCCTCTGCTTCCCCAGAACTCTGCCTACTCAGTTTGTAGTCTGTATTGCACTTGTTTTGTTGGTTTTTTTGTGATTTGTGTTGTTATTTTTTTTCTTTTTTTTTTTCTTTTTTTTTTAAACAGGCTGGAAAACATTAACCTCTTTAGCATGAGTGTGCAGCTCTCCCTCCACCTGCTTTTTTCCTCAGCTGGCCAGGTGCCGCCTCTTATATCTTGTGCAGTTACTGAAAAAAGAAAAGGAGAGAAAAAAAGAAAAAAGAAAAAAGAAAAGGAAAGAGAAAGAAAAAGGCACACCATGCTCCTCTGCTTTATGAGTTCTTTGTCTCCTCCGCTTCGTGTTAAGGCCTCCTGAATTCCTCGGCTCAGACCGTCGTGACTCTCATGACGAGCTCTCTGTTACTACTAGACTGACTCCTCTGTTCGTGAGGCCTCAGGTGGCTGAGTATATGCAGGATGGTATAAGCACAGTGGTGGTCAGAGAGGGTGCCTGTGGCATGGCCGGCAGCCCGTGCCCCGCTGTCGGCCGGAGCGGAGTTAGTGGCTGTACCACCAGTGGAGGACGAGTGGGTGGTTTGGGAGGAGGGGCGCTGATTTGTCCTGGTCCCTGTTTTTTGCTCCTCCATGTCCTTTGTTTTGTCATAGTTCAGCACTTTCCACTGCTGATTGACCGCCTGCCACCGTTTAAAAATCCGATAAACCGAGGGCCCTTCGTGTATTATCAGACCTGGAGGGAAGGGGGAAAGAAATAAACATAAAACACAAACGAAACTTTAGAAAGAACCATAAACCTACCCCAGCATCTTCCCCCAGTTAGATGGTTAAGCTCAGCTCTCCTTCAGCCAGTGCTGTTTCAATGATAAATCCTGTATTTTAATTACCGACAGGCAGAGCACTGGTGCTCCTACTCTGCTGGATCCCTTTTTCCCTGAATTAAAGGGATTACAGTTTTATCTCAGCCATCGATAACCGGATCGTAAATGGAGCACAGTGAGTTATGCTCCTACAGCAAAAGAGTATCTGTTTACCAACAAATGCCCAAGGTTTATCTCTCGCTGGGCTAATTTTGCATGCTGCATAGGCATGATTCACCGAGCTCAGGCGTGTGTTTGGAGGGGGTGTAACTGGAGCTGACGTGGCAGTGACGGCTGCTGCACCAGCGCCATGTGTATGCACAGCCCGCGTCTCTCCCCATACACACAGCAGCAGAGCAGACACACATGTGGAGGCCAGTGGCAGCAACTGAGTGGAAAAAAAAGTCTGTCTATACCCGTAAGTAGTTTGCTATCCAAGGCAAAGTTTTGCTCACCTGCAGAGCAGGTACTTCATCAAACATCACTGCCTCCTTTCAAGGGGGAGCTCAGCACGCTTGACAGAAAGGGCAGAGGAGCTCCCAGTGTGTGCAGAGTGTGCAGGCAGTGCCTGTGTCCTGCTGCCCACCCAAATGCATGGAGCTGATGTCTGGGGACAGCTCTGGGCTGTAGGACACCGCACTGCATAATGGTCTCTGTGTTCATAAGAGAAGGAGCGGCTCAGGCCCTTCAGTAACCCAGCACTTATCTCCCAGCTATCTCCATCATCCTCCCCACCCTTGCAAGAGGACTAAGGAATTGAATAATTTTAGTTGCTTGGATGATGACAGTACTTGAGTATTAAGCTCTGAAATTATTATTGGAGTCGCCAGACTCTGGCTAGACCCTTTGGAAGCACTAGGTCTAGCAGTGGCTGCAACACAGGTCTTCTTCTCCACTGAGGCTGGAGGAAGCTGCAACATCTCCTGTAGACTGGCTTAGCTGGCACACTGTAATGTATCTCACAAGCTTTGCTAGAGAATGGGATTTATGTGGAATGAGGGGAGTCTGAGTGTTCTTGCTTTGTAGCCATCTGTCTCTCAGGCAACTGCCTTTGTGTCCCACAGAACTGAAGCCAGACCAGAAGGTAGGACCGGGTGAGTTAGCACAGGGATGGCTTCATGGTCCTTAATGACGATGGCTTCACCATTCTGGGTCTGGATCATTATCAAAAACATTTCTAAGAAGAGTAGCTCTCTTGCCTTCCTGTTGCAAGCATAAGAATACAAGAACAAAAGACTCACAAGAATCAAAACCATGCCTGAACAAAGGGGTTGACTTGACCAACAACGTATTGAGAGATGATGGACATCACAGAATAAAGTGGTTTACAGCTACTCCTCATTAATCAAATGCTACAGCTTTACCCACCACCTACCTTTTCCAGATCGTTCTAGTTTCTGATGGCAGATAATTACTGGAGTAAACCTGTGCTTCATCAGACCCCAAAATATCTGAAGATCATCTTGCCCTTAGGGCTGATCTCCCCATCATTCACTGATCAGATGCAGCCACTTGGTTTCTTAGGGTCAGCATCTGATGTTAGAGTGTTTAAATCACTGCTTCAGTACAGATTGAGTTTGCAGCCTCCCTGGTTTTAAGCGTAACTAGGAGCCCTGCTGACTTGATCACAGATGAGCTTCAGGGGGACTCTCACATTCACTAAAATGGGGTGCTGAGCCTGCTCACTGGCTGGAGAAGTAACTCCATTGTTAACTCTGCATAGCTTGTATGCAGATCTGACTATTTTGGGACAGGGAATGGTGTAGGGCACCTACGGTACGAGAGAGCTCTACTCTGGTTCCCACAGGCCACTGAGATTGCACAGCTGTAACCCTGAAGTGCTGCTGGCTTTTCATAACCAAACCCCGTGATGTCATAATAGAAAAATGAGGGGTTTCCTCCCTGCTTTGAATCATGGTTGAGAATTCTGACATGGTCTGATCAAAGCATCAACCATAAAAAGCAGGACTTAGGGAAAGCCTGTATGCAGATCCAGCCATGGAGACAGAGCTTTGAAGCAGGCCTGAAGTGGATCAGCCCATGACAAGGGACATTAGACATATATTTAAATGAGCTGTCTGATCTGTAATGAATGAAATTCCACTCTGATCAATGACAGAGCCAGTGTTTCTCAGAGACCACTTTAAGCCTGGGATAAAAGAGCTGAAATCAAATGTTTTCTCTTTGGCTGTAGAACATTCTCCATAGAATCAAATCCATTTTACAAAGTATTAAACACCGAGCCAGGATTGTAAATCTACTCTTAATTACCTTATCACAAATATTTAATGCGCAGCCTGATTCAAGAGGGCTGTTTATAAAATTCTTGTTTGTTTGCCTTCTAATTATAAATGTTTATGATCTTATGCAATTAACTGTGTGATGCTGATGGATGGGTTGCTGAGTCAACTGAGCAGCTGTTTTCTTAGATAGTTTTGGTTTCCAAATATTTATAAAAGTATGAAACAACTTGTTTTCATCTGTATTTACTGGGCTCTAATTTACTTATCGATTTCCCAGTGTCAAGCTCAGGAAGCTGTAAAATTAAGAAGGAACCAAGTGGAGGGGTGGGCATGGAAGCGGAAGTAACAGTGATTCATTTACAAGAGGAAGTGCCAAGAGTAAGCAAGAGTCTATCAGTTAACATCAAGCTGCAGGATGCTTAATGCTCTCATCGAAACAAATCTTGTCCGCTTCAGATAAATTAGATTGTAATTCCTACATTCAGCTCTGTGCATCCCTTAACAAAAACACCCCTCCCTCAAGAATCATTCTTGTTGACAGAAGTGAAATTTTCAATTTAAAGGCCAGAATTCAGTAAGAAATCCTTCAGGAAGGATTGTATTCAACTTGAGGTGTCCATTTAGAAGCTATTATTCCATAAGCCAAATCCTCTGTGTGAGTGTGTAAGATTGCAGGTTGGTGTGAACTTCTCTCTTTGTACAGTTCTCAAAACAGAAATGTCTATATCAGAGTTTCAGATGGAATCTGGGAGTGTCCTGGTCCTTTTCCACTCCTCTCCATTTTATCTTGCCCTCTTCTGCTTCATAAATTTGTTCTCAGTGGATGCTCTGTGAAAACCACCCTCCTCGGAAGGAAAATTTCTGTGAGTTGTACACAAAACTTGTTAGTCCAGATTGTTGCCTGGTTCATGAAATCCCTAATTTGTGGTGTTGGTGAAGTGAAACTCGCACGGAATGTGGGCACTGATGATGTGCTGCTCTCATTCCCATTTTCTCATGTAGAGACCTGGCTGGACCAGCATTGGATGAAATTTCTTGATCTGAAAATTGTTGAAAGCTGGAATCTCTTGGGATTAGACAAGACAGAGGTGAATTGGGTCAGTGGGCTTGTAAGAAAACTGATCAAGAGAAAGGTCCTCAGCCCAAAGGCCAGAAGGGCTGTTGGAAGAACACTGGCAGATGTAACAAGGGAATTGTGTTCGTGTCTCTGGATGGGGAAGCAGGGACCAGTTGCTGTACCACCATCCTGTGAGATCAACCCAAGGGGTTGTGAGCCTCCAATTTAATGTAACTTTGGAGCAGCAGTTTCCCAGAAATGACATGCAGTGAACTCCTGAACATGGTCAGCCTCTGCCGCCGAGTGATATTTTCCCCAGAACTTTCAGCCCCTAATTAACCTTCCTCTTATTCCAACACTTGTCATGCATTTTCTTGAAAAAAACCAGGTAAATTCTTGGGGCAGAAACTGTTGGGCAGAGCCCAAAACAGGGCTTTTGCTGACAGTGGGTGGCACATCCCCCCTGCACTGACACTCATACTATCTACAGGAGGAAAAATCACAGTCCATTCCAGCCAGTTACCTTCTCAAAAAGGCCCTGTCCTGTCACCTCTTGTTTCCACCTTCAGCAGGACTTTGCCTTTTTGTTTTCCTTTTCAAATGCATTTTCATCTCAGCCAGACAGCTGCCATGCTTCAGCCTGTTTCTGTTGCTTTCATTATTGGGTGTCAGGGGAAGACTATGGCAGCTCTGATCAAAGCTTAATGTTTGCTTCCAAGCAGTGGTGACTCAGGCCAAGGTAAACTAAGCTTTCTGGGAGATAATACTTTCATTGCCAGGCTTTCTCTCCATTGACATCATTGCATACACAAACCCTTCCCTCCCTTTCTGTGAATTCTTTAATCTTTTGTGACAATCTCAAATTTCTCCACTTTTGTTTCCAAAGCTCCACCAGCTCAGCCCTCACTTATCTTTTTGCCTTAATCTTATCCTATTTGCTCCATGCTTAGTCACCTTTTATCTTGACCTAAGATCAGGAAAGTGGCTGATGATAGACCAGGAAAAGAGAGCCAGAAAGATCAGTTCCAGGAAATACAGGCTTGGAAAGGGGTACCTAGTATATGGCATCCCTCACCACTGTGCCCAGGTCAGTTCCAGCTAAGTATGACAAGTTCTTTGAACAACCTGGCATACTTAGACCTTCCTGTGGCTGATACTCAAGGCTGCAAGCTGTGCTCTTCAGGAAATGGGGAAGAGGGTGAACCAAGGAGCAGGGAGAGGTGGTTTCTTAATTGAAAACAATGTCACGGCATCAACGGGACTCTGCACTAGGGCTGATTTGGAGCAGAGTCGTGAACCTTGGAGTTGACCAGGCTGGGAATGAGGTAATGTCCCTCTTCTCCTCAATCCTGTTCATCATCTCCAGAACCTCTTCATTTCATCCCCCTTTTTCTGCAAGTGAACTCCCCAGCAGGGTGCAGTCCCCAGACCAGAGAGGTGCAGAATCAGCACTGTAACATCCCACCTGCCTTTCGATTCCCTGATGAAATAAACTGATATGACACAGAATTGCTTTCTTCAACAGTGTGACTGCCTGGTCCAGCTTGGGTTTGAGATTCTGATTTCTCATTCCTAAGAGTAATGCTTTGCACTTCTCTTTATTCAATTACATCTTGGTCATTCCTCCAATTTGCCAAGATAATTTCAAATTTCAAATGCTGATCTGATCCTCCAAAGTGCTCGCAGCCTTTCCAAGCTTGGGGTCATCTGTGAATCTTTTAACAGCACATCCTATTTAATTATCTAAGTCATTAATAAAAATATTGAAGAGAGCAGAGTCCAAAAGACTCTCTACTTGAAATGTGTCTCCAGTTTACAGCACACCATTCACAACTATGGAGAAAGCAGTTTCTCCATTGGCTGTACACTTGCATTATAGTTATTTAATCTAGAGCATGCTTCTCTGGTAGGAGAAAGGCAAAGCACCAAGAGCATTGCCCAAGTCACAGCATATCAAACTAACAGCTTCCTCCTTAGCCACTAGTACAATTACCCTTCCAAATTACATCTGCTTATGCTCCTGTGCTCACCAATTGGTTAGCTAAAAAATATTCAATATCTTTCTATTAATCAGTTAAGCTGACTTGCCCTTCATTTCCTTGATCCTCAGTGCCTACCTTCATTATCTGACAGAGATTATATCTAAAGCTAGGTACTCTGCTTGCATTCCCCAGCCGCCTGGCACCTCCTGCATCCTCCTCAAGTTCCTGATGATGAAATGCTCATGGGTCAGCCACTGTTCCTACAGCTTCCTCTGAAGCTCATTAGGACATGCTGACAAGGACAGAGCTAACTCATTTGAATATTTTTGAGGCTGTTCTTTTCTGATTCTGCCCTGGGCTCCTTTCTCCTCATTAAAATTATTTTAGTTAAGTTTTGAGGACTGAAACAAAGGCAACATTTAACTATTTGGCCCTTTGTGTATCAAATACTATTTGAGCTCTTAGACTTGCCTTGTTCTTCTTCACATATGCTTATGGACCCCTTTCTTTTTGCCTTTTGAATCTCTGGATGGTCATCTTGGGGTTCAACTCTGACAGGTCCCCATGCCTGTGTGATATCTAGAGGCTTTTCATGAGTTGAAGGTTATTCTTTCTGCCTTTTGTGTGATTGCATCTTCTGATTTTGGGTCCTCAAAGAGTTCCTGATGCAGCCTCAGTGCTCTCTTCCCACGCTTCTGAGCTTTCCCCTGCACAGGCACAGTTTGCTGTTGTGCCTTTAGTATCATGCCTTTTGGCAGCTGTGAGCTGTTCACAGCTCTTTTATCCTTCAGATTCTCTTCCCAAGAGACACTCGCTGCTCTGCTCCCCTGGGGCTGTTGCTGCTGCTTTTCTGCAGTCCATTATCCTCACATCTTACTTTTCTTCAGCTCAGGAATGCTTTCATTAAACAGTCGCTTCCCATACAAACTACTGATACATTCAGATTTTCAGGGAGTCTTTGCTTTCTGGGGAAATAGAATAGGAAGTATAGATTCCTTCATAACTGTCATCTCCACTCTCCAAAATGTAATTTTTGTCCCCAGAATGTCGCAAGAGCTGAACAGTCTACCCTGCATACAAGAGTAATTCACAATGGTTAACCTGGAACATCTGGTGCTGTCTTTTAGACATTTCTGGAAGCTGCAAGACACCACACCAGCAATCAGGATTTCTCTAGTCCACAAGACATCTAGCAAAGGTCTGCTCTGAATAATGCTGGAACTGTACTAGGAGGGTGTGCAAACTTAGCAATTGCCAGCACTGAATGAGATAAAGTATAAACTGAAAATGTATTCATAACGATTAGAGCTCAAGTGAATGCTTAACATATGGAAAAATAATTAGCTGATTATAATCAAGCATTTTCTTATCAATCATTCCCAATGCACATTTTTTTTAATGTCTAAAGAACTGATTATGTACGAATCTGAACTGTGTTTTGGCTCAGCAGAACTGGGATGTCTGCATGGCTGGAGTGCTGTTGATCACTGGATGACATGGCCATCATGGAACCCATGGATCTGGGAAAGACAAAACACTGTTTCTGCTGAGTGCATTCACTGCAGAGAGGCTGCACTGTCACACGGCTTTCCCAGCAGTGGGATGCCATGCTTGCATCTCCTAGACCACAGGGCCACAGCTCCAGCAAAACTGGAACTGAGCCCCTCAGAGACCGAGACCTCCATGGCCAGGGAAGAGCTCCCACCAGTGTACAGAGCGAAGCTGTTCCCAGTCTTGAGGAAGTATTTTATGGAGGTTTGGACTCTTCCATTTTTGATCATTACAGCACAAACAGGCTGGCCCATAACCTTCAACTGCTGACTAACCAGAAAACCTTGTGTTTATTACAGCTCATCTCCCCTCGTTCAAAGGCAGCTGTGCCTGAAAGCTTCCTCAGCCCCTGGTGGACCAGGACCCCCCACAAGTGCAGCGAGAGCCCTTCTCCTTCCCTGCTTCCTCCACTCCATCTGGCAGAGCCACGGGAGCAGCAGGATTACGCTGTGTCCCAAGGTCTCTGCAGCCATTAACACCCACCCCCAGAGTCAGCAAGAGCCCTGCCAGGTGGGAGATGGATCCAGCATGCTGGCACCTCAGAGAGTCCCCACAGCTGCTGCTCCACCAGGTGAGTGATCCTGGGGCAGAGTGTGGGGGGCCAGGGAGCGGAGGCAGCACTTTTATTACTGCTGGGAGTGCCTGGTGTGGAGCTGGCAGCATCCCGCCCCCAGGCAGCACTGCGATTTTGCAGGATGCAGCCGAGCTACATGGCAAGAAACAATTTCCAGGTTGTGACACTGCAGGATGTCATGAGTTAATGTAACATAAGTATGCAGCAGTGATTCCTGTGTGCACAGGATGCCATGGGTTCCTCGTGGAAGCGGGAGCAGTCCACTCCACACACACGGCATTTGTAGCTGTGAGAGGAGGAAGGCTTTATCCAGCAGGATGAATTGACCTGACAGGTAGGACTGCCTGTCATGGGACTTGTGGAGCTCGTGGGAGCTGGGGGCAGGGTGCTGTAGGAGCATTTGGGGAGCTTTATGGCTGCAAAGTAATGCATCCTCTCTGCCAGGTGCTGCCTCCATCCCAGGGCAGCCCTGCTCAGCCATGTCCCCCCACAACATACAGGCTGGGCTCTGCAGGGCTGAGCTGGTAAGACCCAAAATGAGGAAATGCTGGCAAAATTAAGGAGCAGACAAGAGGTGTCCAATGGAAACGAAATTTCATTTCATTCAGCACTCCCACAGGGTTTGTTTGCAAGGGGAAAATAACATCAGGTGTCCTGCAGAGATGTAACAGAGGAGCTGGGCTGACCCCTGGAGTTGCACGCAGCAACACCCTGGCCCTGGAGATGCCACAGTACTTCCAGCTGTAAACATACAAGCTACCAACCACCACAACTTCCTCCTCCTGCACTGCCCAGACCAGCACTTTTTTACCACTTGCTTCAGTGATAAAAAACCGCCCTAAACCAAAACAAGAAATAACAGTGAAAATAGGTAAAACGAAACCAAAGAAATCCTTGCTCAGGCAAGAGAGGAAGCATAAACTGAAGTACTCCTATAAACTCAGCTGGCTGTGGACAGCTACAGCAAAATGGATGTTGTGCCCTAAAGGACTCTTGTACTCCTGTGGTATTTAATTCACAGTGCATGATAAAGCAGAGGATTAAAGGGAAGTCTGTAGTTATGCAGGCAGCAATAAATGAGACTCTTCTTGAAAAAATCAAGTAAATAAATAGAGATGGGAGCTCCACCAACAGAACAACCCCTTGCTTCTGAATCATGCCTCTCCAGCACCATTCCCCACTTGTGAGTCTACCCATAACTGTGCCAGGACAGGAGGGATAGGGCTTGGAGGCAGTACTCACACACCCTCTTGCTCTCTTAAATTTTCCCCTCCTTGCTTTGTAGCTAGGACTGGGTAGATC
Organism: Aleadryas rufinucha; assembly: GCA_013397815.1. Taxonomy (NCBI): domain Eukaryota; kingdom Metazoa; phylum Chordata; class Aves; order Passeriformes; genus Aleadryas; species Aleadryas rufinucha. The sequence continues at coordinate 734,839 of VZTH01005158.1, forward strand.
CTCTTGGAACCATTTTTCTCCAGTTTTAAGATATAACAGCAACACCCCACATCATGAAAAGGCTCTGTTCAAGAGGTGAAAGACACTCATTGTGTGCATGACAGATACTGCAAGGCCTTTAAAAGAAGGGAGTAAATAATCATTTCAAGCTAGGTTGAACAGAGCACTGGCCAAATTCACACCCTGGTCTCTAGGTGATTTTATGGGCCTTTTCTACTTTCAGATTTCCAGACATTTCCTACAGAAGTCCATGGAGTTGAATACTCATGGTGAGAAGGGAAAAAGCATGTGGCTTCGACTTCATTATGTTTGCATAATGGAAATCATTCCCCCAGGTCTGGGTCCTGAACCTTCCTGTGCCATAGCAAATGTTGCTCTGACCAAAGCACTGCCAGTGCAGTCATGCTGATCCTCAGCCATTCCAGGGACACTCCTTTAAAAGGAGAGCTGGACAACACCACTGTGCTGTGCAGGGCTTGGGAATCTGCCTTCACACTTGCTTGGAGTGAGACCTGAAAAAGTCACACTGTTCCCCAGAATGGAAGAACACACGTGTATTTGCAGACAGGTGAAAATGTTTCATTTGGAACTGAATTTTTTTAAAATGTTGTATTCCAAATTCTGACACTGAATTTGAAATACTCAGCATGAACAGTCATCTCTAAATGTTAAATCAAAATGCTTTGTTCAAGAATGATCAAAACATGACATTTGCTTATTGAAGGTAGAACTAGTGCCTCCCTCTCTGCTTTTATTAGCAAATGAAATTCTGTAAGGAGAAATGAGAATAGTTTCACAATTTTTTTCATTTTCTAAGGGATGCAGGTCCTGTCTGAGCCGAATTCCTACAGACTGCTCCAGTCACCTAAGTGCTCTTCCACTAAGAGGAATAGGAACCAATTAGGAGAGACACAAAAGTGAGTACAGATCACCCTTGTCATCCCCCAGGGTAATGTAGGGTACATGGGCTAAATTAATGGACCTGAGAGTGCCTTTGATGTCACACGTTGGCATGTGCACAGTGATTCCTTCTACTGCCTCACTGGAGTGAGATGTGGGCATCTTTCCCCTCCAACATGCAGGAAAGTATCGCAAGGATGTGAGGCAGAAGGTGTTCATGGTGCAATTTGGCCAGCCTTTTGTTGGGATAAATGTATTCCTGGGACACAGCATGGTGCAGCCTGTCCTGTGCTGCTTTGACAGCCATGACAACAAAAAAAAATCTTTCATTGCAAACGCAAGATTTCTGTCAGATTTCCAGAAGCCTTTCACCTTGAGCGCTGCAGCCTCTCTCTGCTCCCTGACAGAGTCCCCACAGGTCTCACCCCACCGTCTCACCTGCAAAGGTCTTCACCTCTCCCACAGAGGCACTATTCAAAATTAATGAAGGTGGTGGGAGCCCAAGAGGACAAGGGTCTGTTATTTCTGATCTATTACTAGCTAGGATCTCTAGGAAGGCAAAACTTGATCCTTGCTTCTCTGCATATACAAGGGTCTTCCACCAGAGCTGAAGACCTTTATGGCTGCAGTATCCAGATGAGTGAATTCTGATGGAGGCTGAGAGGCAGGTAAGGGTTTACCTGCACCTATGGGATCTGCCAACGCTGAGCTCACAAGTATGACAGCAGTGAAAGGAGCTGCGAGTGGCTAAGCCTGCAGCAAACGTCTGGAGAAGAGCCTTGGAGAACACAGAAAGGTCCTTGATGTGGCTGTGGCTGAGCAGAACGAATTGTCCCACGTGGCATAGTATGGATATTGTGGATCCAGCTCTGCCATGGGGCAGAGGGACTCAGGCTGTGGCTGCCATTGGTGGGTCTAGGTGCAGGAAGAAAAGCACTGCTTCAGGGTGTAACTTTCAGGAAGAATTAAGTTTAGCAACTTAGCCCATGGGCCTGTTTTCAGTATTCGTCATTACAGCCTGTTGTATCTGGGTTGAAAGATGGCTCTGCTGGTACGTAGCCATCATCAATCAGTCTCTAAGAGGTGATCCCAGAGCTTGATTAATGTGGCTTCATATTAATTTCTCCTTACCTCTGCTTCTGGCTCCCCACTGAGCTGGGGACACATCAAAAGCAGCCTCATCCACTATTCATGGGGGGGTGGCCCCCCTGTGGTCTCATGTATGACCATGAAGTTGAATTCTCTTGCTACAGCCACAACAGCCTGCCATGGACCACAGCTTCCCACCTCCAGGAGTAATGTGTCTGTGAGTATGCAGGCTGTAGTAGGAGGAGCGATGGGACAGAAGGCAGTTGGAAAAACACAGCCTGGCACAGAGCTGAGGACTTTTTTCATCCTTTACTAGATAGCACAATTTGTGCAGCTGGCATAGGAGATCCTACCAGCTGCCTACAAGGGAATTTCCTGCCATAGTGTAGAGGTTATGACAGGCAGGTGAGTGCTCCTGCCTCTGCCCACGTATGGAAACTTAACCCAGGGACACCAGGCACTTGATTTCGGCAAGGAGTTTAGTGACAGGGAAGCACCATTCCAATTGTAATGTATCACACTTGAAAGCACAAGATCAGTTCACAAGGCAAAAGAATTTCTTTTTTCCCTCAAAAAATGTTAATTATGTTGCCCTCATTAAATGCTAAACACATTGATCCACTGGAGCAGAGAGCACCATATGGTTATTCACGACAAAATACATCTCTGGAGCCCTGTTGCAACAGTGGGACCCTGCTGGAGATGCATGTGGGGAAGGAGTGTGGAGCTGAACGCACACGTGTGAAAGCCCAGGTGCTGCTCTGATTGTGCAGGAAGCCAAGTTCCTTCCCTGCAAAGAGGGAGAGGGTTCAGAGCCAGGTCCAAAGCTGTGTCTCTTTGCTCAGCAGCAGTGACACGCTGGCTCTGCGGAGAGCGGCCGGAGCTGCGCCGGAGTCCTGCAGGCACACGGAGCCCCTGCAGCCCTGCCCGCTGCTGGGAGCACACAGTGCACACACACCGGCTGCCCCTCTGCTCTCTTATGGAACAATCAATGCAACAGTAGATAAAAATAGGTCCCATCTTTCAGGGGCAGAGGGGTGGCTTGTCTCGATTTTGCCAAGCATCCGCTGTTCCTGGATAGCGGCCAAGGAGTCGGTGGTCAGATGAGCTTTGCAGCGCCGCTTCTCCTGATGCTGGCCCAGCTACAGGGCCCACAGTGATTGCTCCCCAGGAGGGACCCTGTCCAGCTGGATTGAGAGCCCCATAACATGCCCTGTGGGGACTGTCCCTGTCTACGCAGCCTCTGTACAGCTGATAGATCAATGATTTGCTCAGTGGTTTTTAAAGTGTGCACACTGTGGCTGAATGTGTGCAAACTGCAGTTCATGGTGAAGAAAAAGTGACTTTGCTGCCTAGCTTTATCCCAATATCCTGCTCTGAAGGTAGGATCTGGATCTGGCCATTCCAATTAACTCCCGATCACTCCAATTTACATGCACATTGGGTAAGAATTGCATGAAGAGCATGGCAGGCAGTGCATCAAGCTGAAAGGCACAGAAGACTTCTGTACATTCTCACAGATCTCTTCCAGGTATGTCAAAGCCACACACAGTTGCTGTGTGGGCTGCTGTCAGGTCTCTCTTCCAAAGACATTTGCTGAACTTCTCTGCCTTGTGCTCTGCCTTTAGGGTGTCATCAACCCAACATGAACATTTGGTGCTTTTTCAAAACGGATTCCCTGCTGCAATACCAATTCTTCCTGCTTTGTACCTTGGGGGACTGTGTAGACCTGAATGAAAACATCTGCTTTCCTTTTGAGAATTGGATCAATACAGATGAAGACCAAGACCCTGAAGATACCTCATTTCTCAGTTTCTCTTTATTTCACTGTGACTTTGACTCCTAAATCCTTTGAATGCTGAGGGCCCAAGTGACCTGGCTAGATAACACCCCGAGGCTACCTCAGCCCGGCATTTCCTCTAGGAAGCAAAGCTCATTTAAAACAAAACCCCATTAGTCTTGGCAGGAAGCTTGAATTGTCACTGTTTCAAGGAAGCTCCATTAATTACTGTTCCCACTGCACTATGAAAGATCAAATGCTGTGGATCAGTTTTAATTGGCTATTGATTTCTTATGTTATTACCTATGGTTGTGCTGAGATGCTGTCAGATGTGCTGGATGCTTTTGATTATTCTTTCTGGCAGCTGGGATTAAAAACAGCAGGCAGACATTTCCTGATCTGTAATGGATTGCCATGGTGTGCCAACAAGAATCGTTGGCTGGATGAATGGTCCTGCTCTGCCTGTCTTGTGCTGCTGAGCTGCAGTGCAGTTGTGAGGGCAAATACCATCACAGACCAGCCAGGGAAAGAGCGGGAAAATCTTCCAAGGGCAAGAGGCTCTAGTGCTTGCAGAGTGCACTGCTGTCAGCACCGAGGCAGGGTGAGCCAGGGAGCAGGGACCTGGGCACGGACAAAGCAGGAGTGCCCATCAGCCAGCGATCCAAGGAGAGGCAGATCAGATTACTTTTGCACTGCTGGGGATAACCCCCCAGCATGGCAGCCTCAGGGATACCCCTTGTGTGATCCCAAGCAGGCCAGCACACACAAACCATATCGGCACAGCCCTGCACACACAGCCTGCTAATGGCCCTCCTGGGACACGCTTCTCCCTCGGAGCCCATGTGGGGATGCCTGAGCCTACTCTGTGACACGCTCTCATTAACTGGAAGAGTTCCTCCTTGTTTAACAGGAGATGCTTTCCTGTCCTCCTGACCCCAAATGACACCTTATTCTACAAATGTCGACTTCCCCTAATTACACCTTGACAGAGAGAGAGGCAACCCCTCCTTTCCCCTCCAAGGACTGTCATTTAATTAACAGGCAGGTATCTCTTAGGATTTACAGCCCAGCTCTAAGCTGCGACTCTCTCCACTCAGTAACTGAGTCCTCATTTCATTTATCTGTGCATTCCGATAACTGCATTTCTGCTAATCTCTCTCTATGCCAGCTTCCTGGATTTACCTCTCATGGATCATGGAGAGAGCAGTTAATCAAATGAACAGTCCCCATCTCACTTCTCATTCCCTTCCTGGTTCCTGATCTCAGATGTCTGTGTTGTAGATGACTTCATAGCAGAGCAATACCTATGCTGGCACCACCACCAGTTTCTAGTTTAATCCAACTCTCATATCTGTCCTACAGACATGACCAGAGATAGCACAGATGAAAGAGAGATCAGAATCAAAGACATCGAGGCTGGCTGGATATCAAGAAGCATTTAATCTGTTCCTCCTTGACAAACTGGGATCATCTCTCTGCAACCTGTTCCTGACATATGTTTTCTAACAGGTTCTTAAAAAAAATCCAGTACTGGAGGTTCCCACAAATCCCAAGCAATCTTTTCCAGTGCTTCCTGTCCTCCTGTTAGATGTCTGAGAGCAAGGAGGAGAACAGTGTTGAAAGGCCATCTTGCACATTTTGCCCAGATGGACATAGCTTCTGGTGCTTGGGGCCATACCATCTGTCCCGCTGGTCATGAGGAGCAGACTGGTTTTACTTTGGTTGTGGTTTTTGTTTTCATCATGGGTGAAGAGGTAGCAAATGGTGTCTGTTCCTTCCAACTGTTTTTGTGGGGCATGCTAGGATCTAGAAAGTCCAAAGAAAACTAGTATACTACTGAAGGTTAGTGACTGAGGGTCAAATCCAGACCCCTGGATTTTGTTGCATGGATCAATAATCTCTGAGCTAACAGACATATTTTGAGAGTTCAGCTTGGAGATGACCTGACCATTTCAGAACAAATGAGGACAACTACAACCAAATGATCTGTGCTGAGGGAGCTATATGTGCGAGGAAGCAATCATGCTCCCACCTTTGACTCCACATTGGAAAGATCAATGCTGCAATGGGATTGCCCATGCAAATTGCCACAGATATCTCTATCTTGGCAAATTGCTACCTAAATCCCTTACTGACTTGGTAGAGAGGAGATCACACGAAACTGCTGAGCAGTTGCTGACTAGGTGTGTATTTCCTGTCTGATGTTAGTCACACCTCTGCAGAATTGGTGACTTCTCCAGCTTTGAGACTCCCCAGTGCCAGAGGAAGTGTCCTGCTGAGCACCTCCAGTGACAGGGTGTATCCTCCTGGACAAGAGTCACTGGTTACCCAAGGGATGTGAGACATCCAAGTACAACTGAAGTGCAAACTGGCAGGAACTACAGAGGAGCTCTCTTTCAGCACATCTGCTCTTCAGTAAGTACCTTGTCTTTCAAACCTCTGCTCCTCTGCTAGTGAAAGAAAAGCCTGGGGGTCAAACTGGAGGAAGAAACAATTGGAATTCATACAATTACTGTAGGACCTATGGTATAACATTCTGCTAGCTAAGGCTGCCCAGCCTGTTACCAAAAAATGTACAGACAGCATCTTACATTAAAAAAACCCAAGTGTGGTAGAACTGAGTGCACCTAATGTCCTGCCCTTTCCCCATGACTGAGCATTTCTCAGCTCCTAAATCTTTCCTACCCACCCACAGGCTAGGTAACAAAAGAGGGCTCTACCGCAGAGGAGGAGACACTGAATTGCACAGACAGCACTCCAGTATTTCAAGATCCATTGCCACTATCCATGAGAGGTTTTATCCTGAACTTGCAGAAGTGGAACTAAAACCCAGGGAGGAATAACAAGAGGCTTTGGGCCGTGCTGGCAGTCAGGAGCAGAATTTTCAGTCTCCAGAGCTGCCTTTCACCATCTGTGATCAAAAGACCCTGCATGAGGCAGCAAGGTTTGGAAGAAGGATGAAGAGAGGGAGAAAAGCTGTTCCACAGAGAGGAACTCACTGCAAGCCTTCTAGAGAGAGACACTGCTGCATCCATCACAGTTGCACAAAGTTATAGTGAATGAGGAATTCACCTCAGTTGTGGTGTTCATAGAACGGGTTGGGTTGGAAGGGACCTTAAAGATCATCTCATTCCAACCTGCCTGCCTTGGGCAGGGACATGTCCCACTACTCCAGGTTGCTCAGAGCCCCATCCAGTGTGGCCTCAAACACTTCCAGGGATGGGGCACCCACAACTTCTCTGGGCAACCTGCTCCAGTGCCTCACTACCCTCGCAGTAAAGAATTTCTTGCTAATATTTAACCCTACTCTCTTTCAAATTAAAGCCATGACCCATGTCCCATCACTACATGCCCTTGCCCTAAGTCCCTCTCCAGCTCTCTTGTAGGCCCCTTTATGTACTGGAAAGCTGTATCCCCAGACCCTTCTCTTCTCCAGGCTGAACAACCCCAACAACCTCAGCTTGTCTTCATAGGAAAGAATTCCCTTTGATCAGTCCCTTCCCCTGGCCTGACCTGGCCGTGCCTCTCAGTGGGACAGACTAACCTTTCAGCTAGTGCTTATGCAGCCCGCTGAAATCTGCAGGGCTGAGGGGAAGTCACTCAGAAAAGAGAGCTGACCACATCAACAGCCAGGCAGTCACAGCTCCCGCTGAAGATCTCATTGGTCCCTGAGTTCAAACTGGGCAGAGGAGGAGGACGAGGTGGGGAGGAGAGTGAACACACACTCAGCTACTACTGCTCAGAGCTCATTTCCTCTCCACTGCTGAGCCAGGAGCAGCAGCAGCAGCAGCAGCTGGGATTGCAAAGAGCAAAAATTGCACTATACAAGCAAGTTTTACACTGCAGGGTGGCAGGGGCAGAGGGCTGGCAGCGTGCACGTATGAGCTTTTCTACAGGAATGGAGACAGAGCTCATGTGCTCCAGGATATCCCCTCTCCTGGACGAGCATGGGTGGGCTGCCTGGCAGCACAGGCAGACGTGCTGCACACAGCCCAAGTGCAGCCAGCTCTGGGTAGTTGCTGAGTGCTGGGCAAGAGAACCCACGTACAGACATGTTAACTCACTGCATCTGTAATGCTTCCCACTGGCTTTTGAGTTTGTGGGAAAGCCAGCATGCCTGGCACCCCAGGACTGCCAGCTGTGCGGGGAGGAACATGAGGCAAGGGGATGCCCCAAGTCACGACTCTGAAGCGTTCCTGGGAATGGGATGTCTGCTTGTTCTTTGGCTGGAAAAAAAAATCAAAGCTCCCAGCTGAGGGCATTACGCTTAATGGTGACATCAGTGGAGATGCAAATAAACTTATTTTTCCATCAGAGAAGATGGAAAAGAGAAATAGAGGCCAGATCCTTAGACAAATTAACAAAAAAATTTTAAAAATGAGCCTCAAATCTGAATCTGTCTGCCCAGTTTCCCTTCAGTTCAAGGCTGGCATGGTTTGCTCTCTGCTCTGTGGGAGGACTTAGCTCCTATTGACAGATGAACTAACCAGTTCTCCTCAGCTCTTGAAGCTTTATCAAAGCCAGTTAATCATATTACTGATGTCTGCCCAGGCCAGAGCTCTCCACTTCTGTCCCCTGCCAACAAGGTGACACATGTGCACACTGCACATGCATAGGGATAATTTTTTTCCACTTTCAATTCCACCAGCAAGAGGACATCGCCTATTGTGCCAACATGTGGGTGCTGCCCATCTCTCTTTCTCCCCCTCTGCCACCCTTTGTTCCTGGGGAGATGTGGTACCTCCACCAGCATCTCATGAAGGAGCAGGATGATCTCTGCAGGCCAAGCTCACATCTCATTGCTAGCACAGTGATGGCAGCAGTGGGAGGAATTGTCCTCGGTCTTGGCAGGCCCAAGTCCTGTGCTGGAACACTGCTGAGGCCAAGAGCCATTTGAACCTGGATACCAGGGTGCGCAGTCCAGAATTCTGTCCCTGCCACTGGGTCTGGTTTACTTCTGCACCCAAATTCCTCCAGTTGCTGCTCTGTCCTGTTCTCCTGAGGGCTGAAATGGGGGCTGTTCTTCTTCCCTCTGGAATGGCTCTATCCACACATACACATATCCACCAAGTCAAGAGGACTGCCTTTTCCCACTGAGTTTTGGGGGGCTTCTTCTAACTTCATACCGGTGATGGGAGGACCCAGCTCTCTGGTTCCCTTTTTGCTTCCTGTCAGGGTCACTTGAACTGACAAGTTATCTCATGGCCTGTGTTCGGGTGCACACTGCTCAGGGGCACGTTTGGAGGTGGCCGGTGTTCACCGGAGTGTTTCAAGGAGCTGCTGCAGGTATTGGCAGCTATGTCCCTCCATCCTGCAGGCCTGCACTGGTCCCACAGCCTGAGCTCCCAGGGAGGCTCTACTGGGATCAGGCAGCTGCTGTGCTCTCCGGGCTTGTGCAGGGCGAGTGAGGCAGCTGCATCCTCAGAGCTGCTCTGTACCAGCAACCTGACAAGGACCCCAGGCTGGCCCATGACCTGGTTGGGACTTGAGCTCCAAGGTGGGCCAAAAAGGGGGAAGCCACTCCTGCCTGGCAGAGAGACTGGACTGGAGAGCCAAGGAGCTGCATGTGGAGAGACCCTGCCATGCCCACTGTGGGGCAGTCCCTAAATTGGCTATTCCAGGAGGAAAGGAGTTTCTTTAAAGCTTCACACTCTCCAGCCTCCCCCAGACCTCCCCACCCACTTCTTGCTCTGAAGGGACATCTGTTTTTCTCTGGTGTTTCTGCAGGTCCCTCTGCCACCCCAGCCGAAGAAACACTTTGGGGCCACCCAGATGAGCTGAGAGAACAGTGAAAAATGGGTCACAAAAGCAAAGAGGAGGAAAAGCTGCGGACACTCAATCCAAGCCAAACTGTATGGGCTGGCTCTGCATGCCATCTCCCACTCCTCTCCAGAGGTGAGTGAGCGGGCGGCCGTGGCCGTGCTGTGAGATACAATCACCCACCTATACAGACAATGTCCATGAAGCCATACATTCCATAGCAGATCTGGAAGAGCAGGTCCTGGCGCTGCCACTTGGCTGAAGGACTGAAGGTCGACCAGATGAGCCACGAGATACTGGCGATGAGGAAGAGGGAACCCAGGATGGCCGCTGCTATCTGAACCTTCTCAATGACTGTCAGAGAGATGGCCTGCCACTGCACAGGAAGGGGACAAGAGGGAGGGAGGAAGGACAAAAGAGAAGAGATTAGTTACTTGGAGCACATCACTGCTTTACACCATGGTGGTGGCTTTGGAGATCTCAAAGAGCACCTATGGGCATAGGAGCTTTTACAACATCCACATCTGGGATGGAGCATGGCAGTTGCTCAACAGTGCATGGCCTTGGGTTTCTTCACAGCTCTGCTGAAGAGGCAATGGAAAGGAATCCTGCATCTCACCAGGAAAGCACAGCGACCTGAGCGAGGCAGGATGGATGAGGGCAAGACACCAAAAATAACATCCTCATGACAGCAGACCAGTGATGGCCATCACAAACCAGAAAGTTCAGTTGCTCCCTCAAATAGAGGCCAGGCAGAATCCTCAGCCAGCATATCCTAGTACCATAAGAATAAGTATCTCAAAGAGCCAAGCTTTCTTTTGAAGGCCTCACATGAGCTGGCTCTGAGCCACTTTGTAAGATCTGACATGATCACAGCCCTAGGTAGGATCTCACAGTGGCAATGCACATCCCACAGAACTTGCTACAAACAACACAAGTTGTTGTGGTCAGGACACCCTGCCTTTAGATGATGACATATTCAGGCTGTGTTCCAAGGTAAACGTCAATGCTTCTTCCTCAGAAAAAGAAAAAAATAGAAATAACTCCCCCAAATCCATTCACTTTGTCAAATAGCTTTGTATAAGCTATGTTATAAATATTCTAAGCCCGGACTCCTCTCTGTCATCCAGCATAAAACCTCCCCACTCAGATTTGCACTGCTGAGAAAACTGTGCTATAAAACCAAGAGCAGAAATTGGTGTCTTTAACAAGACTTGGGGACTTGGTCCATAGCATCTCCTGCAAATCAAAATTCAAGCGCGTAAACAGGCTGAGGAGAGACAGTCTCTCCTGGCATTGAGGTATATAGGCCACCTCTACCCATGAGATACATGCCCTTGGAATCACAGTGGGACTGGCAGGAGGATAAACAAAGATGGAGTTCAACCTCCTGCAGGTACAGAGGATTCAGAGGAATTGAAAATCTTTAGCCTAGATTCAGTCCAAATTCAGTGTCCCTGTGAAGTGACATTCCTGTGAGACCTCAGTGCCCTGCATGTTTATCAGACATATCCTAGGAGAGCAGGATCCCCCAGCAAGCCTTGTCCCATCCTTCTGCAGTGCAAGAAGGAAGTTCAAGTACCGGATACCTCTTTAATGCCCAGGCCAGCCAGGAGTTAGCAATGTTTTTGCAAGGATTTTCGAACCCTGACTGAAGGGAGAACGACAAGAGGTGACTTGTGCTGGTACGGGCATGCATGGCACTGCTACCAATCCAATGACCAAACCCCTGAACCGAATGCACTCCCTTGAAAAGGGTTGCATTTGGAGAGGCACAGATGAGAGCTTCAGCTTGAGGCTGAGGTCTGTGGGTTACAACTGGAAGGAGATTGCTCTGCCTCTGCCAGCTTTGTTCCTTGGCCTACATCCTGCAAGGGCAGACAGCCCTCAAATTGTCTATCGTGGATGTGCAGCATCAGTGAGGTGGGTGGTACCAGCTTATTTGGCCACAGAAATGGCCACAGAGCTGCTGAACAGAGAGAGAGCCTGCTCCCCACTGAAGCAGGACTGGGCTCAGCTACTCCAGTCCCTTTCCTGCCATCTGCCCCAGCAGCTGGCCCAGCCAAAGGCAAACACTGAGCACTGGGGATACTCAGTAATCTTTTCAACAGCCCATTCCCACTCTGCCACAGCCTGACCTGCTCATTGCCTCCACCAAATCCACCCACACATCTGGCCCTTTCTGCTACTGAGAAGGTCACACAGTGAACAGCCTGGAGGTCCCAATGCTGCAGGGGTGCTGGAGTCCACAGGAGAGGCACAGTGGTGTGTGGATGCTGAGAAGCTTTCAGCAGAGAAATTTTCCAGCTTTCTGCAGTATTTTGTGAGACTGTAACATTTCGTGGGAGCCCTGTCTTTCCCATGCAAGCTATTCAAAACAATATTACGGTTTTCTGTAAACTATCTTGCACCTGCAGTTGTTTGTAGAATTGTTATGATACTGACTAGAGAAATATTTTGAAATGGCGGTTGTAGAATTCCACCAATCACCCTAGGAGGTGGGTGACTCAGAGTCCAATGAACTTACACCATGCCAGGGCACTAAAGTATAAAAGAGGTGATAAATAATTAAATAAAAAAGCTAATTATCTCTACTTCCTGCACCGAATCTGTGTTCCTTCTCTCTCTCTCCTCGCGATAACAGCGACAGTGGTGCAACTCCTCTCCTGACATAAAGCAGAGCAAAGGCCACCTAGCACCCATCACCCCCAAATCTGGCTTATGAAGGTGGGATCAGCAGCTCTGCCATCCTCCCATCAGCTCTTCAGCTTTGTTCTCAATAGCACCATAAGCCAATGCAGGACAAATCTGCAAGCAATGCCATTAGCCCAGAGCTCCAGGACTAAATTCATGTGGTGGGGAGGGAGCTTGGCTATTTGTGTGGGGTTGCACTTTCATCCCTGCAGCTTTCCCCAGACCTGATCTCCCCTTCCACTGCGTGTGGCTGACTCTGAGGGAATGGGAGTGCTGGGAGCTGGGTGCACAGCCTGGTGCTGCGTGCGAAGGCTTTACTGCGGGCCCCTCACACTGACCCGCGTGCGCCTGTGCCAGCCAAATCATTCTGCATCATTTCTCTCTCTCGAGGAGGTAATGGACTGGCTCCTCACCATCTGTCTGGCACACTGCAAGGCCTCTGGTAGCAACAGGTCCTTCCAAGGTAGCAATTAGAGACAAGAAGAGAAGAAGGAACTGTTTGCTACAACTAGAAGCCATGTACAACCAACACTACTGCTTTGCAGAGAAGGGGAGGCTTAGGTCTAACACTGTCAAAGGGGATGGGGCTCAGAGAACAGAAGAGTTACACCTGAGTGCAAATGTGCAAACCTCAAATCCCGCTCCACTTGGTTGGGAACAGAGCAGCAGTGCCTGACACTGCTCAGCTGGCAGCGACTGCTGGGAGGTTCACTGTGGTGATAATGAAGAGCCTGGAGCCTGTCAGCTGTGCCAGGGGGTAGGAGGCTCTCCCCCTGCATTTGGCACTAAGTGACAGTGACACACACAGCAGCAGTCCTGACTCTGTTCAGAAGGTGGCACTGGGGTGTGATTACCCTCTGGCAAGGAGGTAAATGGGTCAAAGCTGAACATCGGGGAAAACAGCCAGCTTGCAGAAGAATTTAATATTTTCCAGGGAAAAAAAAGTAAGTAATAAATGTTGTATTTTCTCTCTGGCAACCCTGAGAACTGCAATTTAGAATCCCACATCCAGCTTGGGCCACTAATAACTAGAGTAATTATTTTTCATCTTTTAATTCCATTTTGCTACACATCTTAACGTATGAGGTTTGCACGAAGAGGAGAAAAGTGGGGAGACAGAAGATAGAGCCTGTTACCCCCATGAGTGCTCAGAAAGAAGGGTCCAAGAGCTGTTCAGAGGTGGAATGTGCTGATGAATTTCAGCTGCAGGAGCTGGGCTTGATGTGTCCCTGCACCAGTAGCCTTAGGAACTCACCTCAATCACTGCACTGTGTTGTTCAGATTTCATAACAGCCCTCAGAAAATCACCCCTTTTCCTAACCCCTCTCCACCCTCATTATGGCCAGCAGACCAGGGATTTAGCAGGTGACCCTATCATCCTTGGGTCACCACTAGAGCTGCAAAGAGAGGTCTCAGCAACTGTGCAGTCCCTTTACTGGCACATCTGAAACCCCCCAAAGCTCTTTGTCTGAATGCCTGGCAGCAGAGACAGCCCCCTCCCTCCAAATCTCCAGCTCAAATGTTCAAGCTCTAGCAAGATCACAGTGTCAAGCAATCCCATCTTGTGGGGAGAGACCTAAAGCTGAGCCCTTCTTCCCTCAGCTGATAATGACTCGAGTTCCTGGTAGCCACTGAGCTGCACTGAAGTGCACCTTTAACAACTCAGCTCACCCATGTTGTCAGTCAGGGATGTGACCTTTAGGCAGGTTAGAAAGCTCTACAGAGGCTCTGCCAGTGCTGAACAGGGCAGAACTAAGGACTTGGTGGTACCAAGCTTTAAAAGCTCCTGCAGGATAACAGGAGCAGCTTTGTGAGCTCCAGACTCACAATGGCTTCAGGGCATGCCCAAGCAGCTCTCTGTGATGTTCTGCCACCTGTGCTGGAAAAGGGCTCCAACCGTCCAAACCATTCTGGAGAAGCTGTCTGGTGCTGTCTGTCTGTCCTCTGCTACCACCCCCCTTGGCCAAGTGCTTTGGCACACCACCCAGGTCTGCAGGTGCAAAACACCTCTCTCTCAGACTGATTTCCCCAAGTTTCCCCATTTTGCCCAAATCCCAAAGCTCTGCAACCCAGATGCCTCAGAAAAGGGTTTCCTAGGAGCCCAGGTCTGACATTTGTGATGACTTTAGTCAGGGTCCAAGCTGGGACCGGCACCTTCAAGTCATGTCCCTCATTCCCTCGCACTGTTTCATAACCTGCAAGACGTACTTGAGAAAAGCCTGTTTCCCTGTTTGCTTCAGTGCTTCTGCTTGGAGGCTTTTGAGTGAAAACCTGCTAATGTAACACAGATTAATAATATCATTACTATAGTATTTAAGGCCTGATCTGTATTTCTCTTTCTTTGGCACCTGCAGTCTACAAAGGTTCCCAAGAAGCAACATAAGCATATCCAAGGCAGATACTGCTTGCAGAAGATGTCTATGCCTTACTGCAGCAGCTTGCAAAGAAGTCTCGTTTGCTGGAAAAGCCTTCCTACACTCCCCTGAGAGCTCCTCCATGCCTGCCTCAGGCAGTTCAGTTTATTTTTATTGCTGTATCTGACACGTCCCCTTAATACGCATCATTAACATCCTGAGCTGTGCCAGTCAGCAATTTAATTCTCAGACCCAGGGTCACAAGCAAGAGGAGGTTTTTCCTAGAAGGTTGGAAAGGATCATTTCCAGCACTGCTTAGGTGTGGCTCTCTCCTTGCTGCTGTCCCAAGACCCTGGCCATCCTCCTCAGTTATCTTCTGGAGGATGGCTTTTTTTTAATAAATTTGCCAACCAAAAAAGCCACTGCTGTGGCGTAGCTTCCCTGCTGTATATTTACAGATGCTGTGGCTTATTCAGATACTAGAAAAGCAGCAAGGAGAAGGTAGGGCCCACTAGGGCCATGTAATGGAAACGTGCAGTGGTGAAAACCCCCCTCCTCCATGTGCCAGAGCATCTGGTAAGACTCAGGCTACAGCACCAGTATCCTGGAAAATTCCCATTATAACACACAGGCCCTGAAGTCCCTCTTGCAGTGATTGCACCCACTGCTTGCAGGCTGCAGCTGAAGCTCAGCAGGGACCAGCAAAGCTCATACTCAACACAACTGATTCAGCAGGCTGGGACAGCCAGGAGACATCAGTAAACTTGCCTCAAGCTTTTTAGCTCAGGATCTCAGGCTGAAGTTCAAACACCCCAAGAGCTCTGCCATTCTTGCAGATGTGAGTGCTCTGATGCAGCGGCCATATAAGAGCACTCATCAGCTCCTAACAAATCATCACCACGGACAAAATGGAGCCAGAGGAGAACAGAGACCAGATTCCAACCCCAGCCCTGGATAACTGGGGATCTTTGGAGCTGAAACAGCCCGCAATGCAGGAAGAGTCAGAGATAAGAACTGTAAATCACACGTGAACTCCTCAAGACTGCAGACAGTTGTTGGGAAGGTTGGTTCAAACTGATTTTCTATTTGCTAAAATCAGAGCATCAGAGTAGATGTGGCTCAAGAGTGACTACAAAGGAGCTGTATAGATTAAATACACTGCAGAGTCCCATCAAGGCAGATACCTACTCCGCTATGTAACAGCACCAGGGTGCAGGCAGTACTATCACATGCTTCTAAACCCTTGTGCCTTCAGGGTCTTTTTAAAATCATGGGCTTTACACAAGTATTACAATGGAGGGAGGCATTTAAAGCCTCCAAGCCTTTGACTCCTGTCCTGGTGACTGGCAAACTGGAGAGCAGGAGAATGGATTGGTGGATGGATGGGTGGATGGATGGATGGATGGATGGATGGATGGATGGACAGACAAAAGCTCTGGATTTCCTGGTTGCTCACAGCTGATGGAATATTTTTGCTCATTCGCTGCCCAACTGCTGCTTGGCAGGACACCTGCTATGTTGTCCAACAACCTTAATCCCCCAGCCTCGGCAGGTTAGCAGTGCTGCTGCTTCAAGACCTTTGCTCTTAAATGCCTGCAATCCAGGGAGTGGGGAGTGGGGTGGGTTAATTTATAGAGATTAATTCTGCCTAAATAGCAGACTAAAGGTCTCTCTCTGGTATGAAACATCATAATAGCCCGGAGGCTGGAAGGAGCCTGTGTTAATTATGCATGAACCCGGCTGTAACTTCTCTGCCCACACCATGAGTCTCCAGACACATCTGGCCCCTGCTGTGCTTCTAAGCACTCCAAAAAAATGTGCAGCAGATGTCAAAACAGGCAGAGAAACATGCAGGTTCCAGGGAACATGTGGGTGTTGGATGTGCTGCTCTGCTCGGACCAACTGGACATGCTTCAGGGAGCCCAGGGTCTGCCAGCTGCCTGGATTTGGCTTCCTAGCAGCCTATCAGATGAGAGGACACAGGGGAGAGGTAGGCCATGTTGCTGGTTAGAATCTAGCCAGGCTCAGAGCATCACCCAAACAGGTTTCATTTGACAAAGCCATGAGGTTTGTGTGGTCCTTGCCTGTATTATGGTTGGTCTGGAAAAAACAGATGACCTTGACTTCCTACAGCATTTGCCCTCCAAAAACTTTGTTTGAGAAATCCAGAGACCTCTTGTAAGAATAAAGCTGGGCCCAACTTCCACATGTGGGGTGAAGACCAAGCAGAAAGGATGCTCTTCCCACCTGCACATGCTGTGACTTGTTATGGGATACAGTGTTGGGGCATCGTAGCTCCTATGTCCTCTCTGCCTCCTTTTCCCAGCACCTCACCAGATGGTGAGAGCCACTGAGGAATGAGGCATTTGTAGCGATGGGTTGTGGGGGGCTCAAGCCCTTGGTCCTGGTGGGAAGCCCTGGCCTGGTGCATCAGCCACTTCCCACAGGATTTTGTAAATTAATGCCAGTGTAGCATCTGCTTCCTAGCAGTGCCTTTGTGCTGGCACCAGACAGGGCACCCAGGCACGCAGCTGTAATTCTACACACTGCATTTATTCCAGACCAGTTGCTTCTTCCCATCCTCCAAATCTCCCAGTGTTTCTGTGAGAAGTGCTGTGAAGTCTAAGCCAGCAATGTGAAGTCTCCAAGCCCTGGATCTGCACAGTCCTCTGGGACCCTTGCTACTGGAGCTGAGCTCTCTAACTCAGCTGTTTCTGCCACTCAGTTTTTGTGTTCATGACAAAGGCCAGCAGATCAGGCCACTTTGTGACAGGGGAGCCCAGAGAGAGAGAAGCTTTGCACAAGCTCTGAAATGTGTGTGGGTGAGGTGGAAGCTTGTCCATGAACAGCTCCAACGAATTTTAGCTGAGTGAGAAACAGGAAGAAAGGCATTGATCCATTGCCCTGAGCCACCTGAAAGTGCAGAGCATTTGGAAGTCATTCATTGAAGACAGTTCTGGAGACACAAGTGCTCACAAATTTGTACCCACAAACCTTCAGTGCTGCTCAGCATCATATCCCCAATATGAGACACAGAAGTATTAGGGCACTCATGGAGCAGCTTTCCAGAAATAAACAAAAGCTGCTTTGTCCACATCTCCCCTCCTGTGTTTCAATCTGCTCCGAGTTACTGGAGCCAAGAAATTAAAACATTCTGGGTCTGAAGCTTGGGATGAAACTACTGATCTCTCCAGCCCATGGCTCATGGAAAATTGAATCAGAAGCTGTAGGGACTCTCAGAGAGCAGTCAAGTTTTTCCTTCCCCTCAGCAAAGTTTCCCCATGATGTCCCCCTAATTTCACTACTTCGTTTAGGTCTGGAGTCCTAATGGGTTGTCCCTTTTTCCTCAATGTGTTTAGTGACCTCAGGCCTAGAAAAAAGCACACAGAGACCGCAGTGTGAAGGAGAGAGCAGGAGTTTGCACTCCCCTACACCCCTGTACAACTGGGCACCATCACCAGCACTGTCCCTGCCTCCTAGTAGAGAGTGACCCTCAGAGGGCCAGGCACTGGACAGACTGACATCCCTACTGACATGACCGTGGTCTCTAAACCACTCTAATGCCTCTCCAGTCCAGATGATGCTGATTAAGCAGTAGTGCCTGGATGTAATGTGCTTCCTTATGGGCGAGGCACTAATGGTGCTCAGCAAAGGCATGCAGCAATTAATGCATCTTCAGGCATTGCCCCTGCAATAAATCAATAGCTATTAAGGATAATTTATCCCATTTTTAATAGTCACACAGGTTTCCCCATTCTGAATCCTGATTTTAAATCACCAGCCTGTACTGGGACTTATTCAACTACAATGCTTTTGAACTCAGATAATAAAGAAGGTGGGTCCTTGGATGACTTTCACAGCCACTTAAATCAAGATGTGCTTTACCTGTTGTGTGCACATCTGCTAAAGTTCACCAACAATCAGGCTTGGAGAGACCAGAGTATCACAGTCAACACCTCTTGTGCGATGCCATGATTGTGGAAGAGCAGTGAAGTGAAAAAGGTGGCAAGATCAGAGAGGAGAGCTCTAAGAAGCCTCCATCTGCCTCCTCCATCCCTCGTGCCAACATAGAGGAGTCTCAGCAGGAGGACATCAGGATTAATGGCACAACTATAAACACGTGGAGTCTCAACATACTGCTCAGTCACAGACTGTGTGCTCTGTTGCAGCAAATCCCACAGTGGCTCTGTCCCTGCCTGCCCCTGGAGACAGAGGTAAACCTGTGGTCTCCAGTGGGTGAACACATTTGAATGGCTGTGAGGTGTTATAGCACTGTTGTGGAATTTTCAACAGGAGGCAAAATGAATATAGGAATTTCCAAGGACAGAAAGAGCAGACTCCCGAGGGATGCCCCCTAGAACCACTGAGCAGAACAAGCGGCCTCTTTGGACCAGCCCTCGGCAACCCTTTCTAAGTGTCTGAGGCATACGGATCCCTGAGCACAGGGAGGGAAAATCACACAGGTAAAATCCACTTGCTCCCAGAAACAAAAATTGAAACAAGAATAAATAGACTTTGAAATGTCTCTAGTACCTTTACCTGCAGAGGGTTCTTTGTGCTTATGGCAATGACGTGATACTTGTAGTAACACAGCTCACAGCTCCAGCAGCCTCTCTCACTAATCCATTTGATCAGACATGGCTGGTGCGTGCACTTCACAGATCCATCACATCGGCACGGGCTCAGCAACTCCCCCTGAAAGAGACAGACAGCATCAGCGAGGCTTCCCTCCTCCCACAGGCACGGCACAGCACGGCACACGTGGTGCGGCATGGCAGAAGCTCCCTCATCCACCCATGTGAACTTCCTTCCTTTTTACCTTCCTGGTTTGGCTCAGGCAGTCGTGCTGCCTCCATCCCTTTTCCCTCTAATAATGCTTGGCTGATGTGAGCTAAGACTGGCAGGGATGTAATGGTCTCATATCCTGGGGTCTTACATGCCTTGTTGCCACTGAAGGAAGAGCTAGATCAGCAAAACTCTTACCAGATTCCAGAGGACCCACACTGACCCCAACCAGTGGACATGCCACTGGTTCACTGCTCAGGTTTCTATCTCTCTGCTACCTATTTTAGAAAGTGAGGTTGGTGGTGGGGATAGTTGTGAGACAGCCTCTTCTGCAGACTGATGTCCTGCTCAGACCAGGGCAGCTTCCTCAAGCCCAGGCAGGCAAAAGGTCCTCAAATTTCTCCCTGACATGGTCCACTTTCCCCAGACAGTCATACTGGTGAATAGCTACAGGGCTGGCTATCTGCAGCCTCGAAGCAGCAAGATGGAGAACAAATTGTGTCCTGGCTTGTGACACAGATGGTTATGAGTGGTGGCTGAAACACTGAACCTCCTGGCTCGCTCCCTTGTTTCTGGTGTAGCTTTTAACAGGGTATCCAGGAAAACCCCATATTATTCTGATCCATCTGCTATCATCCTGTTCACCATGGGACTAAATTCCTCTCTGCACACAAGCTCAGAAGCTCTTTACAGTTGTTTGCCATTGTTTGTTTAGGTTAGAAAAGAGTCATTACATTTTACTCCTCACTGTTTAGTGTTTAAAAGCCACAATATAGACTCCAATGGTGTATTTAGCTGTGCTCCAAGATTAAAAAGCTTTTAAAGACAGAATAAGAATATATATGGGACAGGGAAGGCTGGATCATACTTTCAGCATTGGGGAGAAGATATTTTCTCTAATAGCCCCAGATCAGCGCCATCGCTACCACAATGGAGCACCAGGATAACAGATGCTGGCATTGGACACTGCTGGATATGGTAAAAGACATCCATGCCTCGGGTTATGAACCAGTTCCTGCTCTTGCTAACCCTGGTGGGAAACTGTCTCAGCTTCTAGGTCACTACATCAGGTCTCAGGACCTGAGGAACTGAGGACCACACTGGGCAAGAGTGGTACTTCTTTTTACGAAACCTAATGTGAACATGTTAATAGTTTCATTTGTTTCAGCTAGGTGACCTAAAAATGTCATCTTTCATGAAATTTTAGAAAAACTGTAAAAAACTGTTTATGTTACAAACCCAGACTTGGCTCTACTTGTTACTGGTTTTCATCATGTATTGGAGAGGATACAAAGGGAGAGGGGGAGCAAGGAGGGCTGTAGGCTCTGTGAACCTTTTCCTGGAAAAGGGAAAGGTCACACCTGGAAAGGGGTGACATGACGAACCAGAAGAAGGGAAGCAGGGAAGGATTAGATGGGAGAAAGGTGCATGTGGGAATGAGCACTGACATTTGGCATTCAAACTCCCCATGTGAGGTCCAGTTTGAGGGGCTCCGGTTTGGCTGTGTATGTTTGTGCCCCCTGCTGAGACTGGGGCGGGGCATCACCAGTGTGATAAGGAGCCCAGAAGAGCAAGTACTGCCAGACAGGATGCAAAAGGGGAGGGATCAGAGCTTGGCACAGCTCCTCTACTTCCCTGCTCACCAAACCTCTTCCACACCGAGAGCCAACCTGGTGTGGAAGAGGTTTGGTGAGGTACAAGGTGGTACAAGGACCACTGCCCTGTGCCTCTGGTCTGCCCTCCTCATCTCAGTCCCTGGTGCCTTATTTTCTCAATAGCTTCACTCCTCAGCACACAAGTGTGGCCCCAGCACCAAAGAAGGTCACGCAGAAACCTCCCAGCTCTGCAGCATCCCTGCCTTTCCACCTCACTGCACACCAGGGTCTCTTGCAGGGCTCAAAATGGTGAGTGCAGGACCTGAGCTTTGTCTAACAAGCAGCTGGAGGCATCAATGACGAGGGATCAGGAATGGAGCAGAATGGAGCAGGAACTAAGAGCAACAACCTCCAGGCAGAGGCAGAGGGAAAAGCTGTAGCTACAGCCTGGACTTGCATTGGCTTCTGGGGCTCTGTAATAAATGAATCTGAGCTTCTCTCTTCAGAGCCAAGAGATGTTCATAGATGTCCTTCAGCACCATGGGGACCCAGTCTCCCTCCCTATCTGGGATGCTCAAACAGACAGTCATGCCAGCACCTACAACCTCAGGATTCAACTGTGGAGACAAATTCCCCAGTAACTTGATTTTAGCAAATCTAGCAAAAACTCAATTTATCACATTTTCTCCAGCCGTCTGAAATATTACATCCTTGTATGTGGCACACAGCTATTTTTGCATACTGTGAAGCCCAATTCTGTCCACAGCAGGCATTTGTAAAACACTGCCACATGCACACACGCGTACATGCACTCCTGTACCAGCAGAAAAACAAACACCAGGGGCATATTAAAGGAATAAATCCTTTGTACAGCAAAGGAGAAGGAGTCTCATTGCTGGCTGTACAGAGAGCTCAGGAACAGAATATAGGCTGTAATACACAGGAAGGTTTTACTGCACAGAGTCCTCTGCTGCTAAAAGCTACAGGAACACAAAAGCAAACCCACAGTGAGACACAGATTACAACAATTAGAGATTGAAATTAAATCCCCACACCCATTTTTGCAGGTTTGTAGAAGATGGCTCCGCACAACATATTCTCCAGTGCTCAAACAGCAGTGTTCCCACCAATTCCCTTTGGGGACTGCTCTCCAAAAGCCCTTTGAAGGATCTATTTCCCTACTTCACAACACTTATTTTTGCAACTTCCCTTTGTAGAGTTATCATCACTGGGATGAGCCTAAGCAGCATTTTTCCTTTGTCAGCAACTAGTGAAGAAATGCTCCCCAACTGCAAGCTTCCTCCTCAGCTTGCTCAGTACCATCTTGTTCTTCTGAAACACTCAAGTGTGCTTTGGATTCAGGGCACCTGCCTTTTTTTTTGCTATTATCCACGTCTAAATTAGAAAAAACAGAGTTAACAAAAAGGGAAGGGTTCTCTGGCTCAGCCACAACCATTTCAACATATGCATGTAATACTCTTCCCTACTTTTGGAAAGAGTAATATATTAAGCAATTATATGTAATATTCTTCTCTGTTTCTGGCTGTGATGGGAGCTCGTCTCGAGGAGCAGCAAGGGCAAGGCTAGGCTGAACTGGCTTTACCCTGAGGAGGACAATACTGCTGGAGATGCACCAGTAGTGCAGGTCTGCTCCAGCTCTGTCCTCTCCGTCTGGATTCCCAGTCTGTACCCATTGCAATACGTCAAAGTGGTTAATGATTATCTGGGCCCTGCTATTTAAAGCCTACTGGGAGGAGTGCTGAGAAAGGATGGAAAAAAAAATTATTGCTGGTACGTGCTTGTGGTGCTTGGCATATCCAGGGAGAAAATAACCGCGTCAGGAGCAGCGTCACCCCTGTTGAGTGCTGGTGGCGGTGTTTTGCCTGGCTTTTATCTGTCATTTAACAGTGCTGGGAGCCCATCCACACATTGCTACCACAGCTGCAGCTGCTCACCCACCAGCAGGCAGACATGGGATGTGTTTCCCAGGCCTGTTCTTTTAACTGCAAATCAAGTACAGCAAATTTGCCCACCCAGTCTCCTTTAAACAGGGCAGAGCTGGGAATGATGGTGTCATTGGGCCAGGATGTGGTTGTTCTTCTGGGTTGGCCCAGCTGTGCTGACCTACACCTGGTCAAACATTTTGAAAGCTGGTGCAAGCTGTAGAGAAAACCAAGATAGCTGATGGTGATCTTAAGACCTGCAGTTTTTCTTCTCAGGTTTCCTTCTCAGGTGCATTTTCCCTGCTCAGGTATGCAAAGTAGCACGAGCATCAGTCACAGGAGCAGTGCCCTGGGCCAGAGCAGGTCAATGAGAGGATGCTGAAGGAGTTGTCCCATCACAAGGGCTGCCATCTCTCTCTGGGTGTGTACATGCAACTCCTGCTGCTCACAGATCGGCACGCACACATCTGACTGCTAGCATTTATCTGAGTTTGTCTTGTTTGCAAAAGGAAGCCAGGGTCATTTAATTTCAGATCTTCAGCTGTGTCTCCTAAATATACTTAAATCTTCACATCAAGTCTAAATGCAATGGGAAGTTTTATTATGGCAAATAAATGCCAAATGATTTCTATATTAGGAACATAATTACAGACAAATTAAGTCCAATGGCAAAGAGAAGCCCATTGTTAGAGAGCTGGTAAACTTCAATAAACATGTACTAATGACCACTCTGTCTTCACACACTTAAAAGAGTTGCCCTTCAATCCTTTTCAACTAAACATGTTATTACCAGCATCTCAAATGCTTCCTCATGCATGCAAGCACTGTGCTAGCCAGCAACAGGCAACAAGGGACATGGAATAGGTATCTATGTGTATGTGCGTGTATATATATGGATTATATTGCATGAAATTCTCCAGCACTGGGGGAAACTGACACAGAATGTGGACCCAGAGAGGGATAGGACTTAGGTCTCCTGTGGTGTCCAGACAGCACAGGACATGGTTATGTATGGGGCTCTGGTGAGATGGCATTTCCCCAGGCACTTCAGCAGAACTGGGTGCTGATCCCAATATCCATCTTGGCAGCAGTCTGCTGAGAGACTTTTCTTGACCCAGCTGGGGGAATAACCTGACTGGGCACCTCCCTAATATCTGGAGAACCTATAGGAAAATCTATGCAAGTGATTATAAAAAGAAATCATCCAGACTGCCATATCTGACCTGGACAGGTCTCAGGACTGACTCATCCCACAGCTCCCCTGCAAGAGCTGGTATCCCTGTGGCATGCAGAGGCAGCACTGCCCATAGCAGGCAAAATCTGTGTGCCCTGGGGTGCTATGAGTACCCCCACCCCAACAGCAAGAGGAAATGCAGCCCCATGAAGGACTGGAGAAAAATCTATCTCTGGACAACTGTTTCTGTTGCTCAGCTGTGATTCTAAGCCTGTGGCTGCCTGGCTGAAGTCTCTGGTGTGTGCTCTTGGCCTGGCAGCTCCCTGGGTCAGGATCACATCTCTGCAGGGCTCAGGTATGGCAGAGGTGTGGGTCCCTCTCTAGGATTCCTCAACCCCTTGGCAGTATGAGGAAGCAGCCACAGCTGGGCGTGTCAGGCTGGAGGCTCTGAGGTGGGTGTGGTGGGGGCACACCTCTGCTTTTTCATGGTTTTCTGCAATTTTCAATGGGTATTAGCTGTTCTGGCAGTCCAGTGAATGGGGCACTTATCTCTCACAGGGTGATGAGAAATCCAGCAACAAGCCTCAGGCATCTCTGCCTGCAGGCTGGATGTGAGCAGACAGGGATCTCAGCTTTAGTGCACCCAGCAAAACCATCACACACCCCTCCGGGACCATCAAGGGTATTTTGGTGATGTCTGGGAGCGTGGGCGCTGGTCAGGAGAGGGATGTGTCTCACAAGGTCCTGAGCTGAAACCCAACATTTGTTCCACAGTGAGTCTTGTCTGGAAAGCCATCACGTCTGCAGAGCTCCCGATGCTCCAAAAACAACACAAATTGCCTTTCCGCCCACGGAGGCTGCTGCTGCTGCGGCACCTGCGAGGAGCGCCGGGGCTGCCACGCTGCTTAGGCTTCTTCTGCACCTCTTTGATGAAAACATGAAAGGTTGCAGACACAGCTGTGAGGAGGGCAGGGTGGGACCCGCTTCGCATCCTCCTTCTGCTGGAAAACTCATCCCACCACTACCACAAGAGACATGACTTCCCAGATGAGCAGCTGATGCCCACAGCCTCTGGCTTTACCATGGACAAGGGAAAATTTAAGTTTTCTCTGCTCTTTCCTGTCTGCAGTTTGTGCCTGTCACCACTGCTGAGACAGACAATGACAGAGGTGGCAGCTCAGAATTTGGGAGTGGGATGGAGAAGTGGGAAGGGAGACTTTCCATTTTCTGAGCATTACCATTCCCCTTGGGGACTCTTTTGTCACTGCAGAGCTGAGGGACCATCACCTCATCTGGCTGCTCATCAGGGCAGGAACGAAGCTTGCCCATGCTAAGTCAAAACATGTTTTTCTTGGTTGAAGCAGATGACTCAATAGTCTCAGCTGTGCTGGAGGCAGACAGTGGGTCAAATCCCTGTACCCTCATGCCCAACAACAGTGCAGGGATGTGGGGGAGAGGCATCTGACTGATCCCATCTCAAGGCTGTGCCTTGGTCAGCAGAGAACAGGAAAGTCCCAGGAGGGCCCTGGGCTGCACCACTGTCCTGGCTGCCCTCTTTGCCAAACTGCCC
Source organism: Aleadryas rufinucha (assembly GCA_013397815.1). Taxonomy (NCBI): domain Eukaryota; kingdom Metazoa; phylum Chordata; class Aves; order Passeriformes; genus Aleadryas; species Aleadryas rufinucha. The sequence goes on from VZTH01005158.1 coordinate 760,483, forward strand.
TGCTCCTACTCTGCCACCTCTGAGAGGGATGTTCGAAAGCACGACCCCTCACGGCACTGTGCGTGTGCCCCCAGGGGACCCCCACTGCGTATTAACAGGGATGGGTGCCATGTCGGATAAGCCTGAGGGCAACCCCCATGCTCCACATTTCCCACAGGGTAAGCAATGGTGCCACAGACTCAGCCAGGCAGGAGCAGGGATGGGTTTCCTCGGCACACAGATCATCTCTCAGCTCTGCCAGGGAGCAGGAAAGAGGATGGCTTCTTTTCCTCCCATAATTGCTAAAACATTAAAGAGTTCTGCAGGGAAGGAGGGTGGGAGAAATGAAGACAAGGAATAAAATCTCATGAAGAAAAGAAAGAAGGAGGAAGAGGCTTGAGAAGTCCTGGGTGCAGAAAGCCCAGCGCATTAGAGAGGCGGCTCTGGCTCCCTCAGACAGGAGCCTTCGCTGTGGTGACTCATCCTGGGAGTCTGGAGTGGTGGCTCTGCCCTCGCTCCTTCACTGATTTCCAGGGGAAGGTGATTGAACACTGCTCCGCTGAGCTTAATGTGAACTGTCAGGGAGCTGGGGCGCATTTGCCTTGGTAACAGAAGAGAAAACAGGAAAGTTGCAGAGTTTAATATAAAATATTTGGACATGACCCAATCCCTTTTCACTATAAAAAAGGAAAAAAAGACTTAATCTAGGCTAGCGCTGTTTCAGTATTTATCTGACAGTAACTTGGTCATGTGTTTGCCCACAGCCTGGTAATATCCAACAGTTCTGAGTGTTTCTTTGCCACCACTGTTTAAGGAAGGCCAAAGGGAGCTGGTTCAGGAAGGGCTGGGTGTCTCATGGCTTAACACCAATTTCCTTCAAAGGGGCAGAAAAAAAGCATTTTTGTGAGAAACAGAGAATCACAGGGCATTTTATGTGCAATGAGCTATGGAGTCCTTTAACACCTGGTTTCAGGCCAGTAGAAGGTGAAGGGCAGAGAGCCATTTGATCTAAGTCCCACTTGGCCAGGAAAGGGAGACAGCATGGAAAGGGATGCTGGGGATTGGTTCTCACCTGAGTCAACCACTGCAATGGAAGTGAGAGGGAAGGACAGTCCCTAAGGGTCCCCTTAACTGAGAGGAAAGATGCTGAACTCCATCTCTGTGTGTGGGTCTTGCCAACAGACAGGCCCTTCTCAGAGGAGATTCCTCTGAACAGGAATCCTGGTCCATCAGTTTTCCTCAGAGCAAATGAGCAAATGAGAGCAAATCAGAACCAGTCAGCCCTCAGAGCAAATCAGTTCCTCAGCAAACACAGGGACCTGCAAGCACTACTGCCATGTTGTTGTTGCCACCAGCAAACCCATGACGAAGAAGCTGAGACCAATCCTGAAAAACTTTTCCACTAGAACAAAGTCAAACCTTACTTGAAATATGGAATAAGAAATCAGGAATTAATTATCAATAGCCTAAAGAACAGAGAGGTTACAATATATGGTTCTTATTTGCTTTTCTCTCTACAGAAGGATTTTCACAAGAAAAATTACTTGACTTATGTGTTCTACAGCCCACTTCATCCTAATGTCATTGAACATGTTTTTGATTAGCTGATTTAAGTAATTCTTACTAAATGCTGCTCGGTTGCAAGGAATCAAAAGGCAAGTGTCTCAAATATCGCCTACTGTGCCTCATCAGGTGTGATAATAGCACCGATTAAGTGAAGAGCCTTCAGTGCACAGAAATCACAGTGCTGCACATGTGAAATCAGGGTACCTGAATACCCCTGAGCACTTGGGTGTTTCAGTGAGTTCAGCTCAGACTTGTCCTGAATACAGGGTGGAGCCATTTCAGCATCCCAGAGAAGAAATGTCCTAGTCTGTAGCTCCTGTGCTTTCACCCAGAGTACTGAGGGCTTTAAGCTTCTGCAGATTTACTGTAGACCCCCAACCCTCTCGTGAGCTAGAACACTCTAGTTACTTCTGAAAAAGAAATCCACTGTTGTTTCACTCTGGCTCTTCTTAATTAAATTTAAAGTATTTCAGACAATACTTAGATTTATTCTGTGTGAGATACCAGAGTGAACTCAGTTTTGCTCCCTAGGATGTGATGCTGGAATAAATCTGATGCGACACCATGAATTCAAACAACTCTTCAGCACAAATCAAGTAACCTTAAGTTATAGCTTCTTGTAATAAATTTTCAACCAATTAAAGAAGTTGGGTTGTTTGGGTTTTTTTAATACAAATGGCTTTTTCACTAGAAAAAGCCCCAGCTAAATAAATTTTTTCTAAATATACTTCTTTTTTTCATGGAAAAAATAGATAGCAATTATTCCTTATTATCTCTAAGTTCAAAGTATAAAGTTAATGCTTTCAGAATGCGAGTACCGTACAATGCAATTCTTATCCAAGATGTGCTCATAATTCAGCAAACTGAACTTTGCAGCTACTTCCCTGGGAAGCTGTTCATAAAGATATTCAGCTAATGGCCATTTCAGGAAACATTATGCCATCAGCTGCTGAGGAGCAGCCATGGAAAATCCACAGAAATGGATGCTGGTTTGACTCTCCAGATGATAGACCCCACTTTTAAAGACAGTGAAACAAACACAGCAATAGGCTTTTTGTCTTCTTGCCTTTTTTTTTTTTCTCAGAGAAGGCTGAAAAACCCTTCAACATTAGAGCTGAGAAAATCTTTACTCTGTAATATTTGCCTAATCTTTCTGCTTCCTTCATGAATGAGAAAATGGCCAGGTGCTATTGGCAGCCTTACAGCAGTGAGATGCTCCTTCCACAAGTGCAGCAACTGCTAAGGAGCTGCTTCGCCCTCGTACCAGCAGCTCATCAGTGGAGGGGTGCAGAAAAGGATGGCAACCAGGATTTGAGGGTTGTCATTTGCCGTAATACCCTCAAGTGACCCCCAGCCAGGACTGAGGACAGCACGGTGGGGAACTGGGGGGGGCATGTGCACATTCAATATGTGGAAGCCAATAATAAGGTGCAAACAGAAGCACAGAGCACATCTCCACTACTTGAAGGCAGTGTCTCCCAGCTGGGAGTAGGGATGAGGACATGACAGGAGGGACTGTTCCAACAGGTCTGGATGTGAATGGTTATGCAGGAGCTTTTCCTGCTCCTTTTGGGATGGTCAAGACTGACAGCTGAGAGATGGAAACCCTGCAAAGCCATGTCTGTCTCCAAAGCTGTTTGTGTCTCCTGCTGCATGAGGTAGAACTCGAATGTGGGCTGCTGGCCTTGGGTGCACCTGGGGTGAAGGCTGAGGACAGCCTGGCGGGGGGCTGAAAGCAGAAGTGAGGTGGGAGACAGCACAACACACACAGGGCTGCTGCAGTGGCTGGGGAGCTGTGATATGAAATAATGAGTGTGGTTTGTTTACTTTTGGCTTCACTAGTGCTGTGGAACTGAGCTGTTTCATTAAGACGTGGCCTGATCTGCTTCTCCTTTCTGCCTCCCAGACTCAAGGAGAAGAATATACAATTACAAAGTTCACTCATGTAGAGCCCTTCAATTACTGGGTAACTCTGTTATGGCTTTTCCAAATGTTACAAGACTGGTGCAATAGGACATGACATCTGAAGTAATTCATTTTTCATCTGCTGATTAGCAGAAATTAAAATGGTTCTCAGAACATCCCAATTTATGTGAGATCAAGTTCCTTATCATCTTAGTGGTAAAGGCATTTCTTTTTAATGTCTCAGGCAACCCTGCAAGCAGAGATGCTGAACAAAAATACATGAAGGAGGCACCAGAGGGGAGAACAGAGGCCCACAGGGTCTTCAGGATGCTGGAGCTCCAGAGCCTTGCCTTCCAATCCTGCCATAAGGTCACTTAAATGTTTGGCAGAAAGTCAAAATGCTTGCTGGCACAAACATGCACTGGAGGCAGAAGCACCTCCTTTGAAAATGATGCAGCCATGGAGCGAAGCTCAACTGCCTTTACTGGCAGTGAGCTAAAAACCAGCCATAAATATAAAGGGTTTCTTCTGCAGGTGTCTGCCAGCAGCAGCAGAGCAGCTGCCTGCAGGATACACTTGTGCCATGATGATGGATACCACTCGGAATCCCAACAGGCAAAACTGCCAGCAGCACCTCTCCAGTGGGACCAAGGGAAGTACTCATGGGGCTGTGGTGGGGATGTTTGCAGGGACTCAGATGGAAGAGCAAGCAACAGCATGGAGCAGCCTGAGTAAGGATGGGATAAGGGAGAGGATAAAAGCAGCAGGTCTCGCACCATTTGGTCATGGCAAGAGTGGTCACACTGCCCTCTCATTTGCTTTCTATTTTCAAGGCATCCTGGGAAAGTAGGTGAAGTCCCCTGGGGAAAGGCTGGATTAGGAGGCGGGCGAGCACGCTCTTGCTGACTCTCAGAACCATCCTCCCCGCCACCGCAGGAGCCTGGTCCAGAGCTCATAAACCCACAGGCCCACTTAGCTAATGTGCAGCAAAAATACACCATGGGAAAAGAGAACAGGCAGCTTAATCCCCAAATCCCTTTGCCTAGTGTGACAGCTTTCCAGCCAAGAGCAGCTCAATAGGATAGAGCCAGGGGTACCAGTAGCACTGGCTGCACTGTCCCCAGGGGAAACTGCACAACATTAATTATGATTTTTTCAGTCCTGCCCCAGAAAAAGGCCTCCTGTATATGAAGCTGCATAAATCCATGCATTTCAGTCTTTGCCTGCATACGGCTCCTGGAAAGCCATCTTGTGTTTTCCTACTTCAGCTGGGGAATCCAGCTTTCCCTTTCACAGGCAGAGTATGAAACAGAAAGGAGAGAAGGTAGAAATAAATGTAAGAATAGCTGTAACATTAGTCAAGTGGGCTATAGAGGCCATTTTCTTCTTTTTTTTATCCGTCTTCTGCACAAGTTGAAGACCAGGTTTACTGTGTGGGTAAAAGTGAAATACATACACAGAGATGTGCATAAATAAACAGTGCCAGGGCTTTGAGGTTTCAGCACTATCAGTGCACACATATTAAGCATTACATAGGGCTGACTTATCATCTGACTTGGCAATAACCTTTTGAAGATATACTGATTGGCAATTTACATACTAACAAATACATCAACACTGAGGCAATGTCAGATGCTATGCACAGCTACGCTCCACTCCAGAGGTGGCTGAATTTCAAACAGTGGCCAAATCATTTGTATCCCTCTGCATGAAAGATGCCCTATTGAAATATGAATTATTACCTCTCTGTTATTGGTCTTTATTGTGCTTTGTCAAACTGGTTCTCCTGCTCTTTCCCCATGGGATTTGCTGCATCAGATATAGAACCTGTTTGTGCCAAGCAAGGTTCCTCCTTGGAACCACACCTGGATTAGTTTAGCCTGGTGAACTACATCCAGTCAGACTGGGCTGTGGCCTCTCAGCATCCTCCTTTAGCTACAGGGTAGGCTGCCTTCCCCCGAAACAACACATCTCCTCTGTAACAACTCAGTTCTCTCAGCAAGTTGTGTCTCCACACAGGAAGGGTCAAATACCTGTTCCTGAGTTCCAGTGGTAGAGATTTTATTGTCTTTCTAACCTGCACTCAGCTTTTAGAATGAGATTGTCCTTTACATCCGCCCAGCTGCTCTACTCCACTTTCTGGTGCATGAAGACAGGAACAGCATGAAAATGCCAAGCCCACTTCTCTGACAGTGACCTGCTGCATTCTGGCAAGACTTGTTACTCCTTCGCTATTGTTCATTCTGCAAGCAGTTGGGATGGAAGAAGGTCACTGGAGAGAGAAGAGGAAAGAGGGATGCTGTTCTCATCGCTTTGCTCTGGGGGTCATGGGTACAAAGGGGACAGGGCTGCAAGTCCCAAGAGCTGAGTTCTTTTAGTGCAACACTCCTGGGCTTTGTTATGCCAGAAAGATTTTAAGAGGTTTTTGAAAGCTCCTAGGGTTTTTTCCTTGCCTTTGCAGAACTGGGGTTGGTAGAGAGACAAGCCCAGAAATTATCACTATCCACACATGCATATTACCTGGAAAAAGTCCCACTAACTGTTGATTATTTGTGTTCAGGGCAGGGTACTGTGTAATCAGCTACTCATCTGCTCTTTGATGTCAGACGCTGAGAAGTTGTGTCTGCAGAGCCGAGAGCATTCAAGCAAGACTAAAGAAACTCATTACCCAGCTATCACCCTCCACGACGATGCTCCAGGAATGGGAAGTACCTGCAGCAGCCACAGATGCTCCTCATGGGCTGCAGTGTGATGGGAGCACAGTCGTCTGCGGCTGGCATGGGCAGAGCGGGCCCTGGCCCCAGCTCTCCCTCCCACAGCTCTGCTGATGTCCTGCTGCTGGGTTTGGGGAAGTCTCCATGTTGGGACCCTTGCTCTGTGTACCAGGGTAATGACTCTTAACCACCACCCAGGGACAACTGCAGACTTCATTTATCTGCATGTGTCCAGGGTGTGTAAAGATCTTGAAAAAACAAGTCTGTTGAAGAGAAAATTATTAAGCATGGCTGCCACCTGTCTGCATGGACATCGATCCTCACGGGTGTGTCTTTGTTGCTCTGGCAGTCAGAGCATGTCCAAGCCTAAAGCACTGGGGGAGCCAGTTCTGCTCTGGAGGCAGGTCCCATCCCTGCAGCAGCCCTGTTCACCTGCAGAGGTGCTTAAGTGGAAGCTGTTTTTCAGAGGCCCTGCAAGTGTTCTGTGACAGCAAACTCAACCTTTAAGGAAAAAGAAATTACCTTACTACTGCACAGCCTCCTAGTAAGGGGGCTTCTCTTCTTCAGTATGTTTACACACAAATTCTCAGTCGAAATTCTGCGTCCTGAGTGAAAAGAATGGGCAGTGGCAGAGGATTTCTTGTTTCCAAAACGAGTACCTCCAGCTACCATGCAAACCTGTGAAGGGCCAGTGCTCAGTGGTCCCTCACTGCAGGGATGGCAGAGCAGTGTTGAGGTGCCCTGGCAGAGATACAACACCTGCATCCACAGCTCTTGCCCAAGCCAAGTCTGCCTTCATCTCTTGTATCCACACATTTTCACAGGCAGTAAATACACTTCAAGGTTTTCTTTTTGAGGGGCAGTGAGTATGAAATGAAAGCAGTGGTGCCTCCCGGCAAGGGTACAGCAATCATCCCAAGAAGCTGCAGGACTTCTGACAGCCCCAGGGCCTGGAGGATGAAAACATTCCATGTCCTCCGGACCCTTTCCTTGTGCTTGGCCGCATCCCTGGGCTCTGGTAGCCACCACGGAAGCTGAACAAGATCTCTGGGTGGGACCTGCATCCTGTTCAGGATCTTCAGCTATTTTGCCCTCATGCTGCTGGGAGGAGAGCAATGGGTTTTGAATTTTTAATTTAATTCCTTCTCTTTATTTCTTTGGAGACATCAGAGATGAAAGTCTGCCTGGTAACAGTGCTGAGGAACATAAGCACACAGGGGGCAGGTCTTGAAACGTGCTCTGCTGCACTGCCACGTGTTTTAGTGCTGGCTGTATTCCAAACTGAAAGCAGGGTGTCCAGGTCCCTCCTGACCGGTTCGTTTTCTGGTTAAATTCATTGCTTAATAGGAATAAAGTAATAATCCAAGCCTGCAGCTATTAGAATTGCCCATCGTTACAGAGGGGAGCTTGCCTCCCTCCTTACCTGATTAGGTTTCAAGGAAACAGGGACATAAGCTGAATGACAGTTTCCCCAAGGTGAGCCAAAAACATGGGCATGCTTGTCAGCACGGGAACGGTTTTATTCGCACAGCCTGCAGGTAACTTGGGCACGTGAAGGCAAGGCTCGGTGTTTGGGCGGGAGCACAGGAGAGGGAAGGCGGAGGGGAAGCGGTCACCTCGGTGTAACGGGATGAAAGGGAGCGAGGTGCGAAGGTGCAAAGGAAGCGGAAAGGCAGGAGCTGTGCTGCGAGCAGTAAACACGGGCTGGCAGCAGCGCAGAGCCCGGCCCGTGCTGCCGGCAGCCCACAGCGGCCGGCTGGGCACTAAGAGCCAGGCGGAGCCTGCGGAGATTTGTTATTTGCTTTTCCCTATGAGGCACGGACAAACCACTGCTAGGATTGAACGTGTTAAAGGCATGTCACCTCGAGACTGCCGGCAGATCCAGCCCTGCCTTAGCCTGGGTGATGCTTTGCTTCTCTGCTTCGGGCCTCGGGATTTTGGGCGGAGTGACCTCAGGGCTGATTATCTGCTCACGGTCCCAGGGCACCAGCCTTTCGGAGCAGGGCTGTCCCAGGCTTTACACTGTCCCCAGCTTTGCACAGATCCTTGCACATTGTTTTCCAGAAGCAAACTCAAGAGTATTCCCTGCATTAACTATGAAGCAAACTCAGATGTGCACAGGCAGCCACTCAAACCTGCCTCACTCTGCCATAACCTTCCCTTTCCTCCCTGTCTGCTCTTTACATCACCTCTCTACATGCATGAATTTATATTTTTTCATTCCAGACTGTCAGGAGGAGATGGCAACAGACAGCTGCTTATCCTGTGTCATGTCCACCAGCCAGTGTGGTCTCAGGAGGAACATCATATATTACAGCTGTGAAAGATGATGGGACAATACCTTGGGACAGGCACAGGGAGTGAGGACCAGCAAGGGAAATACCATTATTCATCATTGGTGTGGGTGTACTCAGGCTTTTTATACATTGCTAGTCAGTTATGGAGAATGTCACACATAGAAAAGCTTCCCAGTTCCCACCAGGCAGCAGAGGGAGGATCCTAAAGTGCCCTAGAACATGAAACAGTCCTACTACAGTCTTTAAGTATTAATATAACCCTAAAAACATTCTGTCTAAAGTAGAAACTATTTCCAGGTGCCTAACTTCCAAAAATACAGTCCAGGGAGACCCTGGGGCTCCCCCAGCTCAGACCTCTCCTGCAAGGACCACACAGCATCTTCACAGCCTACCTGCATCTGCTGCAGCATTCCTCCCCTCCAAGACTGATCCAGGAGACCTTCTGCCCAAACCTTCTCTTCACATTGGTTACTGAAGACCCCTGTGGAAAGCCACTGGGCTCATTTCCACACTCCTAAGGGCATTATCAAACACACCTGAGCAACCTCTGCACACCTTTTAAGAGTGGAAAGTGAGGCTGATTTAGGGTTTGGATAAGGCAGCCTCTCCTTGGGCCAGTGGCCAAGAGCAATCCCAGGGTCCCCAGGAGGGGAATCTCCATAGCTGAACTGCTTCTCAGAGCAGCTGTGAGAAGGTACTTTCCAAGTCTCTATTAAAGCAGAGAGCTGTCTGGGTATGCTATGGGTTTGCTATGGGTCAATCAGGAAGCTTGGGGAGATTTTGCTGGGTCTCTGATGTGACTGCTGCTATTTGGGTGGCTGTGTCCATGACCAGCTCTGCTGAAAACCAGCCTGAAATCTTTAGTGGGGCCAGGGAAGATAGAGATATATACCATGGAGCCTGTCCCTAGAAGCAGGATGGAAGGAGGCTGAGCTCCCTTTTAATCAGCAATGCTATGGCCTTTGTTAGGCATTAGTGAGTTGTGGGATGTTACTCTGAGCCATGCAGGACTCGTTTCCCTGGGACAGTGACAACATTAGGCTGCACTGCCTGCCTAGGAGGATTTAGCTCACTGGTCTTGCTGCCTCATGGGGAGCAGGTACCACTGATTTTTTGCAGCCTCCCCTTTCCTGTCTCCTCTCCTTGTCTCTGTGGACATGCAATGTGAGCTCATTCCCAGGCATGGATTGGAAGTGCCTGATAATGAAATGCAATCTAGTTTTATTACTAAAATACAGCTATTGTCATGTAGAAGGAAAAAAAAGAAGAAAAAAAATCCTCTGGCAGCCTGTGGTGACCAGAAAACACATAAACCCACTTCTCATCAAGGAATTTGCCCCTGCCCCAGGCTGGGCAGCCCCTAGGGGACTGATTTGTCCTCAGTGCAGCCAGGTACAAATGGAAACATGAGCTCTTAACTGAGCTGACTGGGATTCCTCCTGCATCCACCTTTATTTACTCTGGATGTTTCTCAGGTACAGAATTTCTCAGGACCAGGTTAATGGCTGAATGTGAGTAGGGAGCTGGCACAAGCTTTTTAACCTGATGCTAAACACACTTCATCTTTAAGCATCTGTGGTTCAGAAGCCCCTCACAGTGCTCCAGTCTCTAGAGGAGACTTTCAGCTCCGCACATTGCAGGACTAGAAAATGAGACTGCTGTAGATGTAAGGATTGTAGGTTATGTCTAACACACCTCACCCTTGCTGTGTTTTATGCACCATACTTGTTTCCTCTGTCATGAACCTGAATGCAGACCCTCAGCCAATGGGGAAGGAATGTTTTTCACTACAGATCTGATCCAGTTCTGATTTTTTTTTTTCCTTTCTTGAACCTCAAGAGTTTGATATGGTCTTGGGGCTAAAAATAAGTTTTCTGTCCATGAAACACTGTTTCTGTCTTGTTTAAGGACTGGAATAATGGTTCTGCTCACATACTTTTTTTGTTGTTTTGGTTTTTATTTTTCCTGTGGGTGAGGCCAATTTTTCACCTGTATCAGGTCAGCTGATGAAAGCTATCTGCACACTTTGCTGTGGACTATGGGACTGCACCTATACCTCCCTGCCCTATCCCCAGGCTCACAGAAACATGCCATTGCAACCCAGCAGCCTTTCAGGTAGGCATTTACTTATTTCTGTGATTTTGCTGTAATTCTGTGGGTTTGTGAGTTGTGAAGTGGTTGTTGGGAGTGCTGCTACTGCTCTCTGTGTTGCTGTGAACCTGTGATCAGGCATCATTCACCTCTGACCTGTTGTCTCGGGCTCTCTGCAAATGCAGGGAGCAATAATCCATCCACCATAATGTATCTTTAACAATCATTTTTGCAAGTGTGACAGGATAAGGTACTGTGAAATTGAAGACTGAGACTCTTGGGAACAATTATGAAACCACTATCCTAAAGACGCTCATTTCCTTCTTCTAATTCTGTGTTTTCATTTATACTTTAAGAAAACTATCGTAGCTTGTGTTTTCTGAGAGACAAGCACTGCCAGCAGCAGGCTGGAGATGCTGTTGAGTTCTTTGGGATGCTTTTCCTCAGGGCAAAGACTTTTTTTTTTCCCTCTATTCTACTGAATGGCTCATTAGATCCTATTTAGGTGGAAACAGTACTTATTTCACTTGGGAGATACTCAGAGCTGTGTGCCAGGCAAGCTTGCTCTACCTGGAATTATTTTGAAGGATGCTCCTCTGCAATACTACAGTAATTGTAGAAAGATCACCCAGGTGTATTAGCAAACTGGGAGCTTTGAGTGATAATGTTAAATGAGTGATAAGCTGTTTACTAATTTGAGGTTTATTTGTTCCCTCATGTGTGTGTGAGTTTGGAGCTGGTTGCTTTCAGTGATCATGGCTGGTTTCAGAATTGCTTGTCCTGATTTAGATTTGCAACACCCAGAGGGGGTTTAGCACAGGGGAATACCCATGCTAGGAACAGCAAAAAAGGTTGGAGAGGCACAGGTAGCCTTGCTCTGTGTGTGGCCTGATGGAAGCCACAAGGTCAAGGAGGGAGAGTGATTATTTAGCAAAGGTCAAAGAGAAGCAATGGGAGAAAGTGAACAAAAGACCCCTATGTGGCAAGGGTCCACCTTAGCCTGGATGATGCTCTTCTGGGCTGGGAAGGGTTCTCCCCTCACACGGACTCTGGCCTAGCCTCCATGTGTCGTGAACCATGATGCTTCTACTGTTTCTGTGGGTATTAGGAATAACACACCTTTATCCATGCATTCAGAGGAAAAAAAAACCTTAAATATATTCAAAGGAGGCTCTTCCAGAAAGAGAGCCCATTTGGGTTTGACTTCAGAGGAAGGAGTTTTAGTGCTGAGATTTTGTTGCCTTGCACAGTAGCTTGACAGTATCTCCTTAGGGAGAGCAGAGCACGGCAAGCAGCTCTGGGCTGTGGGGAGAGGCCCTGGTGCTGGTGGCCAGCCACACGTCTGCCCTTGCTAACTGAAGTGAGTGCCTTTGTGTTTGGAAATTGGAGCCTGCTTTGAGCAGACAGATGAAAGATTGAAGAGATCACTTCAGCCACCAGCTCCAGCCTCCTGTTATTGCATGTCATAAATTTGCTCTCAAACATGCTCTGCTTCATTATAAAATCAGTTCAGGTTAATGACCCAGCTCCTTCTGGAATGCTCCTCCAATAGCTCCCTACTTGGTCAGTTGGAAACTTGTGAGTTTCACCTTAAATTCATTGAAGCTCTATCTATAGTAAATATTCCTGTTGCAGAATAATTTGGGGGGCTTGAACAGCTCTTTTCCCTACCCAGAGTACTTCTCTCCTGTGTATTTACAGGGACAAATCAAGTCCCCTGTCAGCAGTTTATTTTTCCCCTGGGCTCCCAAGCTCCTGCTCAGGAGGCCACCTTGGGTTTGTGTGTAGCCTGTTTCTGCACTGCTGCTGGACTGAAACAGCCCTCCAAGCACGGGTGGTGTACTCCCTGTGCTATCCTGGCCCAGCCTTGCCTGCAGCCAGACATAGGTATCAACACTGCAGAGAACAGTAGGGAGACCCTGTTTTCCACTGTGTTGCAGGATCACATTTGTCTTTTTCAGCCCAGAAACATTCTGGTCACTCAAAATCACTGTATATGCAGCAACAACACCAAGTCTGCATTATAGACACACAGATCCCAGACTTCCTCAAGGAGCTCAGTTACCTTCTCCCTTTTCCAGGGGTAGAGATGTCAGACATAAGGAACCACCATTTTTCTGCTTTTGATGTGTGCAGGGCTTTACAGCAGCAAGTGCAGGAATATTATTTGTACCAGAAGGCATATACTGGAGCCTTGTGAGACCAGCTTGTTTGAGGTGGAAGCCTCACAAGTTACTCCTAAAGCCAAAGGGTCTTTAAATGATGGGAACCCCTAGCTACAAAAAGCCAAAAATATGAAAGAAAAACACGAAGGAGCACAGCAGCAAAAGCCCAGATGAGCTGAATATTTCCTTCAGCAAAGCAGAGCCCTCAGTGTCCCTCTTGTCTGTGTTTCCCTCCAAGGCCCAAGGCACACAGTGATGCTCTAACCCACAGAGCTGGGAGGGGGGAGTGCTGGGGAGACTTCCACTTCTCTTTAATGGCAGAATTCCTATGCTTCCTGCTCATCAGTTCAAATGTTGCATTGTCCAAACAATTCATTACAAAAGGGAATTAACAAACATCTCCTTTCATTTTCCACAATAATAGTTTTATTCCCGGGAAACCTTGTTTGCTGCATAATAATTTAATGGGTATAAGACAAATATACTGATTAACTGTTTCTAAATTTACTCACTTGGTGTAACAAAAGGGAGCTTAATCTTGCAATGATGTGATTTGAATGATGGGTACCTTTGAGAGGCAGGTCAGGATACGAGGTCAAATAAGGAGCTGTCCTGGGGAAATCTGCTGTTCTGTTCCTCTATGCCTCCAGCTGTTCCTGCATGTGGGGCAGAGCACCGAACTGGAGGAAAAGGTTCAGACCTTTAAAATATCCTCAGTGCCCTTCAGTACAAGGCAGTCCTTCTCCCAGGTGTGCTCAGGCTGGCTGTGGCAATGGCAGAGTCACACCATAACCTCAGGTTCATGGGGTGCACAAGAGGGAAGTCTGGAGTGTGTTAATTTCTGTTTGTCATCTTTTGAAGTCTATGGCTATTTTCAGACCTCATCCTGTGAAGCCAGTGGGAGGTTGCAGGCAGAGATCTTGAAGTGCTTTCTGGACCCCTTTGGTGTATCACCCCCTGAGCACATGAGCAACAGTACTCAAATAATAGTGCTAGAAAAGCGACGAGGTGGTGAATGAATTTCCCAGCATCTTTCTTCTGCTGTCTTTGCACAGGAAGGGCACAATGCCCCAGCTCATGTTTGAAGTCCTCCATGGCTTGGTGAATTTGGCCATTGGGTTTCAGTGTAGCCCATGAATGTGGCTGGTGGCCAGTTTGATGGCTTATTCTGCAGTGAGACATCTTCTGTGTCCCAGCAAGGGAAAACCCTGAGTCATGGTGATGCCTCATTCAGCTCTGATGTCTGGACTGGATTAATAACCTGGTCAGCTTCACAAAATTGTAAAGAGGGAGGGCAAAATCTAAGGGGCTGCCACTAAAACTAATTCATTCAGGCCTGCAGCCAACATTCCAGATGTTCTGAATCTTCTGGGACATGTGGCAGAAAGGATAAAAACAAAACAAAAAAAACCAACCCAGCTCTTTAACACTTAATTCACATAAATTTTTATGCTTTTTCTCATCCATGTTGCTATGGCTTGTGAGAGTATGAAAGCACTCTAGGGATGCAGGCAAAGATTTAAGCCATAATCCCTTCAACTTCAGACATTTAAAAAATATGAATGCAACACAAGAATAACTGCTTCTCCCAGGTCTAAGAGATGTTAGTAGTATGTGAAAGGGAAGGTCAGAAAGGACAAAAGAAGACTCAATCTTGCTCTCCAGCAAATTCAACAGGAAAACTCTTTTTGACTCTGCTGAAATTGGGACCTTGAAGAAAGTGTCTCCTGCTGAAACATGCTGAGGATATTTTAAAACCAGATTAATAAATAATTGGACCATCTGCATCAGAGTCTGTAAGTGGAGTGACACATGGAGGGTGTCTGTAAATGGAACAGCTTCAAATATGCAGAATAAAATACACAGTGGAATGGATTTTTTTTTTCCAGAATAGACATAATTATTGCCTATTTGCTTCTCTTTTGGAAGCACAATGAGAGGCACTGCCTTAGAGATGGGCTGATTTCTCCTAAGAATGGAACAGATAGATTGTAAAAGATTGTGCCTGCCCTGCAGAGGTGACAATCATATTACTGAGACAGAGCAGAGTCAGGAGCAGTACCAAGGAAACGGTTTTCCTGAGGCTGTGCAGCAGATCAGCTTCCCATTTCCTAGAGTCCAGCTGGGCCCCTTTGCTGACAGAAGATGATATTGCCTCTAAGGCCACCAATATCTGTTAAATCTCCTCCCATCACTCCTGGGCACAGTTTGTGCTGCCCTGGACAAGTGTTTTAATTAGTGTTTCTCTTGGGGCTGCAGCAGTGGTTGGGGTTAATGTTTCACAGCCACAGCCTTCATAAGAACAGGGTCAGACCAGAGCTCATTGAAAGAAGCTGCTTCTGGACCACTGAGTTTAGTAACTCCTAATCCCTCTTTAAGGTGTTTTATTGTTTGTTTTTTTTTTTTCTCCTGCAACATCCCAAGGAGGTGAGCTGCCGAGCTGATGCATTGTGCTTCCTCGTGCTGCTTTTGTATCTGGTAACTGGGCACCCTTTGGCTCTTGTATTGGAAGAAGTGATGAGTAATTAACTGCTCCTTGTTCTTGATGCTGGATTTTAAAGCTTTCTACCCTACAGTCTCCACTACCATTCACTTGCTGAGCCAAGGTGAACTAGTTATTTAGCTTCTTGCTTTCTAGAAACACACCAAAGGAAGGCGGTGTATTCTCTGGGGGGAAAAATGTCTCATTTGCATAATCTATAGATAGTAGCAACATCAGCCTTTTTTAAAACCTGAAATGGAGAGGAACATTGAGAATGGCAGTGACAGCAAGAGAAACAGTTTGACTGAGAGACAGAGTGTGGGATTTATCACATCTAGTGCGCAGTGCTCCCGTGCAGACTCTCCGTCTGAGCTGGCTCCCTGAGCTCCTGGTTTAGGGACAAGTCAAGACAGGTAAGAGGACCACTAACCATCCACAGCAAATGAATTAGTCTTGACACTTCCTCACTG
Source organism: Aleadryas rufinucha (assembly GCA_013397815.1). Lineage (NCBI taxonomy): Eukaryota > Metazoa > Chordata > Aves > Passeriformes > Aleadryas > Aleadryas rufinucha. The sequence goes on from VZTH01005158.1 coordinate 776,152, forward strand.
GGCTGTATCTGTTACTGATCCATGCGGACAGTGCTTGGGTTCCAGATGTTTCTGAAGGTATTTGGGGTGCAGTATGCTCACCTTCCCTTGAACACCTGGAAAGTTCTGATCTCAATGGCAGAAATTATGCCTCAAAAAACCTGAGATGTGATATTTTTAGTCTTTTTGCTGCACAATCACACTAACTAGAATTTATATTTTTTATAAATGCAAAAATATTTTTGATCAGTTGATGTCTTGTTTACACTAAGAGAATTAGCTTTTATACGGATAACTCCTTATTTTTAAATTGTAGTTGAAATTGCATTATATGTATGTAGAGGGGAGACAGTCTTCTGTTTTGGTTGATTTAAATATATCTTTACTGTGAATAATGCACTTCATATTTTTTAGAGAACAAAAAAGAAAAATCTATATGTCACTTCAGCTCTTCTTTTAGTGTCCTCATGAGCAAAGAACACAGCAGCATTAGCATGAAGCAGATGCTAAATATATAAATACATGCCAAAGACCTAGAAAAGGGTCCTTACTCATGGTAGCAATGGAGTCTATCACTAAAAAAAAATTATAAAGGAGTAGAGATAATTATACAGACTTAAAGACGTAAATAAAACTATCAGGAGTAGAGCATTGAAAAAAGGGAAAGTTCCACTTGGGTGGTAGAACAGATAAGGCTTCCAGGAACAGTAGGCCCTAACTTTAGACAGTGTGTGACCTAAAGAATGGGACAATACCAGGACTGCTCCCATGAGTGCACAACTGCAGGGGTACCAGGAGAAACAAACCCTGCAGTGCTTCTCTCCAGGCACTGCCCTGCAACCAAGGCAAGGTCATGACTGAGGACCTCACGTGAGCAGGCAGTTAAGAGATGATGGGACCTAAAATTGTGGGACAGGATGGAGGAGTGAAAATAGGTGTTGCCATGCAGATCCCATCCTCTCCCTTGCCTGTTTTCCCTAATGTGAATGTCTAAGAAAAATGCATGAACAGAGATGAATCAAAAGAGCTGTTTTGGTCAGGATGAACATGACACATCCATGCTGCACCATCATGATAACCCATGTTCCCTGCTTCCATCTGAGGCAGTCTAAGGCCAGTTCCTGCTGGCATCAGTGTGTGCCTGAGCACAGCCCTACACTCAGTCCCACCAGCCCTCACCATGTAAGATCCTCCAGTGGCGCCTCCGGTCATAACCTGCACCCAGACCCTTCAGCTGATGGGATGGCAAGGCAACATTTGTGAAACCTTGGCTGCCTGTTTAGCTCCGTGGTCTTATAGTCTTAACCCTCAAGAGCAGGAAGTTGGTTTTCATGAGCAACTTTCAACCCAAACCACATGACCATCCCCTGCTGAAATTCGTGACTGTGGACTGGGGCAAGGTGGCTGTCAGTCTCTGTAGGAGATTTGGGACAGGAGACACAGAGGCAGCTCCAGTTTGCCACTGCTGGCAGATTTGATAATGGTTTAATCCTCATGCAATGTCTCCTCTCTGCATCCAGGCATTCAATAAATGTAAAGCAGAAATAAAAGAACTGCCTCATTAAAATCTAGTCACAGAGCTGGAGATAATACCCCTGTTTTAGTCAGATATGAAGTCACGCAAGCCCCAGCAAGGAAGGGAAATGATGGATGGAGTAAAATGTACCTCCTGTCCCTCAGACACCCCCGCTCCCTTGCGGCCCCATCAGCGGCTGCAGTGAGCACGTAACATCTCTGGCAATAATGAATGACTGGCAGCACTGCACAGATCCCTGCTGGAGAGCTGTCAGTCAGGGGCTCCCGGGAGGAAAGAGTGAGGAAATGGGAGGATCCTGATTGAAGAAATAACCCTCGATGCAGATCTCCAGTGATTAACGCCCCACCCTCCTCAGAGGATCCAGATGCAACCCTGAAGGCTGATGTCTGAGTTGTGTCAATGTGGCTCCTTCTTCCCTGCTCAGTGCTGACACCTCCATCCTTTTGGCTTTATCACTCCAAATTTTGGGTTGAAGACTGGTTCCCTTGCTCCTGGCCTTTCCTTAAGCATGGCCCATGCTGGAGAGTCACCTACCACTTGTTCCCCTCTAACCAAAACTCTCTGACTCCAACCCAACCCTACTAACATATAGCTGTGAGGACACCTTGACATCTTGCTCCTGCAAAACCACATTATTTGGGGCTATGGCCCAGAAACAAAGTTCAGCTCTTCTCCTGACAGGACCACCCTACATGGGCATTCACTTACCAGGATTTAGACCAGTGATCTAGAAAGGAAAAACCACAATTTTTTCCTGATTCCAGTCCCCTGAGCACGTGGATACTGTGAATGCTCTGGTTTTTCAAAAAAGGAAGCAATACCTGACCACACTGGGGATAAACTCCCAGAGAAGTCAGGCAGCACTGAAGCTTCAGATCTGAAGAAAGGGAAGGGACACAACATAAATCTAAATCTTAGAAAAACCTTTTCAAAGAGCCTCTGAAAAGGCCCTCTCCCCCAAGATTTAGTTAGCACTTTTAAATGCACCAAACTCTAGAGATGTGCCCTGGGCAGTGCCATTAGAAAAAATGGAAGACTGGAGCCGATCTGAACCGAAGTGACCCAAAAGCTGCTGAATTCAGGTCTAAAACCTCCCCTGGAGGTTTGCCTGCATTAGATCAGCCTGACTCTCAGACTTCAGTCTCTTGTGGAGATGCAGACAGGTGCAAGCAAATGAGATTCCATCTGGAGTATTGCATCCAGCTCTCAGGTCCCTAGCACAGGAAGGACATAGATGTCCTGGAACAAGTTCAGAGGAGTTCCCTGAGGATGATCAGAGGGCTGGAATGAAGACAGGCTGAGAGCTGGGGTTGCTCAGCTTGGAGAAGAGAAGGCTCCAGAAAGACCAGACTGCAGCCTTCCAGTACTTGAAGGAAGCCTTTAAGAAAAATTGAGACTTTTTAGCAGGGCCTATCATGTGACAGGACAAAGAGTAATGGTTTTAAACTAAAGAAGGGTCAATTTATACTACATAAAAGGAAGAGTTAATGGTGAGAATGGAAAAACACCAGAACAAGTTGCCCAGAGAGGTGGTGGATACTCCATCCCTGGAAATGTTCAAGGTCAGGTTAGAGGAGGCTGAACAACCTGATGTAGGTAAAGATGTTCTTGCTCATGGCAGGGGGGTTGGACTAGCTGACCTTCAAAGGTCTCTTTCAATCTAAACCATTCTATGACTCTGTAACATCTCCCAGCCTGGTCCCAGCTGCCCATGGAGGCTGATCCATCACTGCCCTTGGGGTGTCCCCTCCTGCACCACCGTGTGTGTGAAGTGTGAGGACACCTTGTCCCTGTCATGGCTGGGGACAAGGATGAAGCGGTGATGCCACACTGCTGGATGGGGCTGTCTTTGGGGGCACAACCTGGTGGTCCACGAAGCTGCTCCAGAAACACCATCTCATGTTTCTGCAAAGAGCAGTTGCCTTCAACCCCACCCTGCAGCAGTGCTGACTCAACACTCTGAAGCCCTGAGCACCCAGTATGTGAGTACTGAAGGTGCTCACCTCAGCACTGCTCCCCACGGAAACAGGCAGAGGGCTCAGCAAAGCAGGCAATCAACATTTTTCCTTTTTCCCCCAAATTTGCACACTGTAGTGACAGTTCAGGTTGGCTCTGAGTGATTCACCAAAATCCCGCAGGAGGTCTGTGGAAAAATTTGGGTTCTACCCCCATTTCCTCTTAAAAAGAGAGCCCTGAATGACACTTTATTTTTCCTGTGCAACACACAGATTTTGGTATGGGCCAGTCAATAGATTATCAGACAATTCTAGAGAAGAATTAATGTTAACACAGGACAATCACCTCCAAAACTGACTGTTGCAGAGCTAGAAACAAGAAAAAGAATACAAAATCAATTTATTTGTGTGCCATAAACTGGATTCAGTTTGTGATAACAGGACCAGGATGCAGATCATGCAAATGAGGTCATTGCATGGATCTGGAGCTGAAATGCTGCAGATCTCTAGACAGGGGTTGGCTTTCTATCTTGGCAGGTTTTCATAGACCCCAGTGTCAGCTGGACTTGACGATTCACTCACAGCAGCATCCCCCTGTGACCGAACAGTTCACAGAAGTGCCCAGACATAGTGTCTTAGACTGCAGCATCTCTTTGGTCGATTGGCAAAAAGAGAACATGCACTTGGTGGAAAATACAGTGTACTGTGACTGTAAATACTACATGAATTATTAATTTGCTGTTTACTAACTTCAATATTTTTCTATTCAATTATTCTCTATAGATAGAGCAAAGGACTGCTCTGATTTTTAAATAATACGCAAATTATTTTTTGCACATATTTACAGGAAGAATTTTTGCACATCTTTTTCTTTGAATAGATTTTGAATTATTTGTTGCATGTTTTATTAAAGCAGCTGTTCAATAATTAAGGAGGGTATATAATTATATGTAAGGCTACTGAATGATTTGTATTGCAGTATTTATTAGCAGCACATTGAGTATAACCCCTCTCATATGAGTTGTTTTTCAGGATTCATAGGTAGGGAGACCACTGTCTCCAATTTACTGCTGAGGAAACTGAGGCATGGGAAGGACAGATGGTTCAGGGGACTAAATGTGAACTTAAGAGTTAAACCCAGGACTCAGGACCCACTACAGAGCTCCAGCCATCACACACTGCATCTTTCTGGCATACTTTGCATTCCCCCGTAAGACCCCCAACCATACTCCTGTGAACAAAGCAATAATCTCCCTGCAAAAGGAGGGAGTGTCAGTAACTAAAACCCCTGTTGCTCTGTGGGCATTCTGTAGGCAGTGATTGACCTCAGCATTCAAAAGAGAGGGTCCCAGGTCCTCTGTGCAGATAGCATTTAAACATTAATGGCCTTAAAAGTTAGATGGCAGAACTCGCTGACTCAGGAAAAGGAGGGCTCATGCTTCGGCTGAAGCCAATTGCACACACTGTGATGTAATTTATTCTTCACAATACACAACTCATTTAAAGCCCTGCAAGCTGTGAACCATTTAAAGCAGCAAGAGGGTGACTTTGAATGCTGTTACTGAAATATGGTGAAAAACCCTTCAGCTTAAAGGTCACGGGAGTTTGGAGATGTCCTGTTCCTTTCCAGCCATCAGAAAATTAGTCCAAAAGGGAATGTATTTCTGCTGAAATGCAGGGATCCCGGCCCAAGTTTTTACTTATTTATTAATTATTTGCAGAAGTAACCCCCAGACACAGAATAGGACTGGACAGGGGTATAAATCTAGCTGAAAAAACCCGCATAAAACTATGGCAACTGATCTCAGAATCACAGAATATTCTGAGTTGGAAGGGACCCACAAGGATCATTGAGTCCAGCTCTTAAGTGAATGGCCCATATGGGGATTGAACCCACAACTTTGGTGTTATTAACATCACACTCTGACCAACTCATCCAAGGCTACATTTGCTCCTAACTCTTGCTTTTCATTAAGTGCAGTCCCAGCCCCTCAACTGAGAGCTATGAATCAGGCTTCCACCAGCACCTCGAGAACATAACATAAGAGGTCCAGGTTGGAATGGTGCAGGAGCAAGAACTGCACAGACCAGTCTTGGCTGTGGGCAGAGATTTTACAGAGCAGCCTGGCAGGAAGGTGGGCACATCAGGAGCTGGAGGAAGTTTGCTTTCCAACTTTCCTTGACAATAGGCAATAAACCCCCCCATGATGAACTGCTCACCCGTGTTGTTTTTGTTTTTCCTGTGAGGTCTTTGTGTTGGCTGTCCTTGCTATGAGTTTCAGAGTCAACAAAGACAAAATTCTCTCCTAAACTGGATTTGACACATGGACCATGGAGTCATCATGCCTTGTGGACAGGGCAGTGGCAGAGGTGGGCACATGTCTGGGGCACTGGCCCCAGCCCTGTACAGGGAGCCCTTTCAACACTGCTGCCCCCACTCTGCAGAGCTTCTTGTATGTCATGCAATCTTATTCCACCAGATGCACAAACTGGCAGAGCACGCGGCTCCACTGAGTTTCTCACCTCGCCTCTGATCTCCTTCTCCTCTGTCCTCAGCAAGAAGCTCAGCAAAGCCACAGTTACCACAGTTTGGGGGTAAATACCAGGGCAGTTACCAGCACAAAACTCGAAGCCCTGTGACTTTGGCAGTGACAGTGATGTCCATTCTGGATGTGGATTCCAATCACCACCTGGAACCACTCAGGTTTCCTCTAGGAGCCTATGTAACAACTGCTCCTTAAAATAATGCCATTCCCAAACTCTGCAGCTCATTTCTTCCTCATCCCAAAGAGATACTGTGGGGTGGGCTGGATAAGGCACTCCAACTCTCAAAGCTGTGTCTTCCCTGTCAGCAGGGAGAACTTATAATTACAATTCCCATTATTGTAAGTTGTGCACACAGTCTTGTAAAACATGACACTTTAAGCCTATTAATTGCCGTGTTTTGAATTCTTGCCAGCAATTTACTCTCCCCCACCCCCAAAGACCCAGCCCCCAAAAAAGAAATTACTCAATCAAATTTGTAGCACACCACCATAGCTACAAGAGAACCCAGACTGCTGTGGCTGGGTTTGGGGCTCCCAAAGAGCTGTCCTGATGCATGGTTCACATGGGGCTGTAAGGTCCTTCTCCCAGCTGCCGGCAAGGTCTGCTTTTCCCATGGGATTAGTACCCCCAAGACACTGGCATGACCCAGGCTCATGGATGCCAGCTGCTTCTCCCCCTCCCCAAGAGGATGTTTGAACTTAATTAGTCCAATCCCTTGATCTTAGACCCTTTTCTGGTCCCAAATGCTCAGCTCTACATCATGGTAGACTCTCAATCCAGACCCTGCAGGATGCCAGCAAAGAGTAAGCCAGCTTGCCAGGAAAACTGGGGTTCAGCACCCACAAAATAACACCCAAAATAGCCTAAAACCTCTCTGTGTGAACTTTACAGGCATAGGTGGGTTACTTCCTGTTTCCTGCCCATATTTCAGCTTTCTTCCTAGGAGGAAGTCCTTGTCCTTCAGCTCACCCTTTTCCCGACCACTTTGAATGTCTGGCCCCATGTACGCTGTTGCACCTTTGGTGGCAGTGACTTTCTTCTCTTCCCACCATGAGTTCCAGCCTTGCCTTTGCACACCACTTTGGAGCCCTTTAAGTGAAAATAATGTCACAGAAGCAAAATATCTGTATGCAGCAAAGACTGTGTGGATTTAAAATACTAATACATTTTCTGTCTGGAGCATATGTGAGGACCCCAAAGGGTTTTGGAAGCAATGGTGAGACTCTGATCGTGTGATGTGGGAAGGCAAAGAAATCATGTGCAGTCAGAAATGAAAGTAAATGGAGATGGTGAAGAGCCAAAAAGGAGATGGAGGTCCTGTCTGCCTTTGGCTTCTCCTACTCATGGGACATCTCACTGGCTTCAGAGGGGAGGAAAGGGAGCACCAGGGCCCCTGCTCCCCTTTAAGGGAGCTGTTCTCCAACCAGGCAAGAAAGAGCAGAGTGGAGCACACAAAAGCACAACACAGAGATGTTCCTCAGAGCCAGGCTCTAGCACAAGAGCCCCAAGAGCTGCATCTGGCTCTTTTCTAATCCCTCACCAAGCGGACTTCCATCATACTTATAATTAGGGATAATAATTTAAAGAGAGAGTTGAATAACCAAATCTGCTAATCCTTCAGTGGAGCCTCTACCCTTTAATCTCTCTCTGGTTCACTAATGCATAAAAATGTAGCCAGGCACCCACTGCCCTCATTAGAGGGAAACTTTACCCTCCTCCTCCCAGCCTCGGAGGCCTGCCAGCGATGAACGGAGGGCACAAAGGCAGCCCTCTGACTGCTTGAGACATGCAGGAACTTTGAAAACATCAGCCTGAGCTTGTTTCAAGACCGATGTCACAACAGAGGCTGGTTGTCATGGAAACAGGTTATCAGCTATCAAAAACCATCCATGAGAGAAATGTCACAAGGAGAGATGGCAACTGGGGCTGTGAGGCCCTGCATACGGGCAACTCTGACGTCTCCAAGCCTCTTGCTCCATCTGACCAGATGAACATCCTCCCCTTTGCTATAATTTCTGCTGTCACGAGCCACCCTGCTCTCCCTGTGACAAAGCTTGGTTTGCCACCAGTGGGGTGCTTTTGTGCGTCCCCTCCAGCCCGCCTGTTTGTACCCTGGCCACAGTGCTCCCGTGGTGGGCAGCGGGGAGCCCACTGTCAGGATCAGCAATACCAGTACCAGCATCTGCCGGGTAAGAGCTGACGCAGTTCTGGGCGAGGAGCAGTTGCAAGTGGGAAGCCATTGTTAATTAATCAGATACGCCATGTAATGGCATTAATCACAATCAATATATTAGATAGGGATGCTGTGCAATCTCTGTCAGATAGCAAATACACCCACACATTCCAGCACAGCCACACACAGTTCCTGGGATGTCCATGCTCTTCCCCTGATCCTCCTGGCTTGATGACAGTATCAAACTCTCTTTTTGCCTCTGCTTCTAGGATCCTACTGTTCTCTCCCCTGCCTGCCTCTGGGCTCACCCATCCAGTCTGCCTGCCTCCCTCTTCCTTCCATCCTGCCTGTATTCCTTGTTTTTCTCCCATGACGTAATTTGGAGAGCTGCTCTGAAAGGCACCGTCTCATCCACACACGCCTCCATCTCCAGAGCTGCCGAAGACTTTGGGAAAGGATGGGATTGAGACCCTGATGTGCTGTTGTGTAGGTGGGCAGTGCGGGCTGTGCTGCTCCTCTCGGAGGCCCTCTGCTCCACAAGGAAAGCATGTTAGCCTTCGCCGGAGCTGAGTGACAGCAGAGGCTGCCTAAAAATGCAACGTGCTCACACCATTCATCTCAACTGCTCTTCCCCATGTTTTCCTGAGGAACAAACTCCATCTTCTCTTCTCCCGGTGTCCCTCATCCCAGGAGCAGAAATTTTGTGATGGAAAGGCATCTGCACTTGGGTAAAGGGTCCTTCCAGGAAAAACACTTCTCCCTTCCCACACACAGAGCCACAACCTCACTGCACAAGCTGGAAGAGTAATGCATTTTCTCTGGCAGCTGCCACCACAGACGTAAGAGCCATGTTTGAGATAACAAAACTTCATTTCAAACAGGAATGGTTTTCATGGCAGGCACAGTGAATAACTGTAAGACATCTATTCTTGCTTCACATCCTCCTCTCCCTAACACACATGGAAAAGAAACCCCAGACACACCAAATACTTTGACAAAGCTATTGACCAGTCCAGGCTTCAAAACAGAAAATAATGCCTTAATCTCAGGTTAAAAAAAAAAAAGAAAAAAGAAAATTAAATGCAGTCCATTAAAAGCAGATGAGAGGATGTGAAAAAATGCTTTTGGAAGCTAAAAAATAGTAAAAACATTTTAAAACCCCCAACAAACTGGCAGAAAAGCCCAGTGAGTCATTTAATGCTCTCTCTGCAGGTGGCATTACTGGCTGGGTAATTCATGCTTCTTCACAGCATGGTCTCGGGGCAGGTTGCTCAGGGAGGGTGTGTTTAAACCCACTGTGGTTTTGGTCTTGAAGAACTAAAGGCCCTTTCCTGGGCTCACTAGGACTGGAGGGAGGTTTTCTACCTCCACTGGGGCCATGCAAAGCAGGTTGGGAACTGGTTTTTGATGGGGAACCAAGCAGCTTGTGCATGAGGTCTGCTGTTCCCCAGGAAGGCAGTGCCAGCAGGGCAGGAGCAGGCTGGAGAGCCCCAGCAGGACCTGGGAGTCTTAAGCACAATCTCTTATGACCAGGAGAAAGGATGTCACACAAGAACAGTGAGTGAGGGGCATTTGAAGAGTCCTACTATATGTGAAGGCTGAAGGAATAATTGTGTACAAATTTGCTTTGGGGCTGATGAAGGCCAGCGGCCTCTTCTGAGTGAAGGAGAAATGCGAAGCAGTCACTCTGGGATGGACCAGCAAGCCTTGCCAGACTCCTCCTTGCTCAGCTGCCCTCCTGCTACCTTTTCCAGACCCTGATTTGTGGGGCTGTAGACATTTCTAGGTGGAGAAGTCTGACAAATAGTGTGGGTCAATAGGGGACTGTCCTTCATAGAGACCACAAACCCCAATGACAGTCTTACCTTTTACTTTCTGTGTTTTCGAGAGATTTCAGGAAAGCTGAAGCGATCCATTTAAAGTGGACCTTGCAGTTTCTCAGTGGAAAAACACAGTTGCTCTAATTCCTCTGAACACCAGCTGGAAAGCCTGCTGTCCCTCGGTCAGGCTCAGGAGGAAAACATGATTCCCAGTTGCACTTCCTGGGAAGAGCCTTTTCCTAGCAGAGAGCATTAGGTGTAACCTCAGGTGCTGGAGAGGTTGCAGTGCCTGGCACAGATGGCTCAGGTATGATGGGACTGTCAGTGCCTCTGAGGAGCCTGCACTGGCTACAGGTGATGAGCTACGGCCAGTGCCAGTCTCAGTTGCCTGCTGATCAGTCGGATTTGTCCTCATATAGTCATGTTGGACAGCCACTAGTTGGACAGTGAGTGAAAGTTTAAATACTGACCTGAATGATGGACATCTTCTCTCTCATCTCGCCACAAGGCCATGAGAGATGAGACAAAACCAAGACAAGGTCAGGATGTCTGTGCTTGCAGCTTATGAGAGCAGGAGCTGGACCAGAGCGGATCTCCTCTCTCTGCCTCCTGACAGCTGACCTGGCTACTTAGGTGGGATGAAGAGTGTGTGTGGAGATCTAGACCTTGCCCAAATTCGATATTCTGAGTTCAAAGGAGGCTTTACTCTGATTAAGACCTGTTCCATCAACTAGATGTAGATTAAAAGATGAACTGTCTGATTTATAGTTCTAGTTTTTGAGCAGGGAGAAGAAACCAGAGATGATGAAACAGTCATAAGTTCAAAGTTATTTTTAGTTTGCTAGTGAATGAGTCTCAAATGACTAAAACAAACAAATGTAGCTGGAATTAACAAACTGTACATATAGAATTGTATACCTACTGTTGGAATCTCAAGTCTTCTTCCAGCTAAAGCTTCATGCCACCTTCTTCTTACTTGTAGCCATCTAATTTGTTATTTTTGGAAAATAATTTTTGGGTGTGTCAAGAATAGTAGGGTTACAGATTCTGGGATATAAAATGGTGGTTGATTTACACAAAACTTTTCTGAACTGACTGTTTTTATAGGGGAGACTTTGAACCTGGATAGATAAAGTTGCATGACTCCAAGGCAAGCGTCAATCCCAAGTAAAGGACCCAGGCTTTTTAAAGTAGTTTTTCTCTTCACGTCTTTCCTATTGAGAGGCTGTTTCTGAATTTTTCTCCTTTGAGAACCATGCTGACTGCTAGTGGACATTGCTCCTTCATGCTGTGGTCTCCCATCTCCTACCTAGCAGAGCTAGAATAGCCCAGCATCTCTCCTTCAGACTTTGCCTTCTTAAGCTAAACACATGGCTGGTGTCTTCCTCTCGTCCAATGGGTCTCCATGCTTGTGACCATCCCAGAAATCCTCCTCTGCCCAGGCCTCCCCAGGAGAGCTTGCCAATGCCATGGTCATGATTTTCCTGTCTCTGCATGAAACACTCGGCCTGCTAGGTCTAACACTGCCCCTTCCAGCTGCAACACTGAAAGTCCAAGTTGTTATTCCCTGTACCTCTAAATACATTTCATGTAATTTCTATTATGCAGAGCAACCCAAAGCTGAGGTTCTCATTTTCCTCTCCACAGGCAATACCTCTGAACCTCATGTCATCAGCAGATTTCAGTAGTGCATTCCAGTAATAGCCCACCAAGCCACTCTGTCCCTCCATCAGGCTTTTCCTGCCCCTGATAAGCCAAAAACAGTATGTGGCAGCTGTGGCTCGGGCTCTGCTAGCAGTGGGGGGACTGCAGTTCTGGAGCTTATTCTGAAAGTGTTCAGAAATGAAGAAAGCTGAAGAGAATGCAGGTCTTCCTCAGTTACAAATAACTCTGGGATATTTTTCCTTTTTTCTTATCCTTTAGTTTTACAGACTCTGTTTTCCCAACCTTCTCATGGTTTTTGTTTTATAAGGTACAAAAAGAAACGTGAACCTGTTGATATCCAAAATGCAGAGGAATGTCCTCTGCATTTTGGATATCAACATGAACCCTTACATGTATATTTTGCCCAGAGAAGTTATGAATGCCCCATCTTTGGCAATGTTTAAGGCTAGGCTGGATGGGGCACTGAGCAACCCAGTCTATGGTAGGTCCCCCTGGCCATGGCAGTAAGGTTGGAAACCTGGAATCTTTAAGGCCCCTTCCAACCCAAACCATTCTATGATTCTACACAGCCAACACCCATGATTGCTGCATAGAAAAGAATCTTTGAATGGGAGATTTCCTCAGTGTTGCACAGTTCCTTTTGTAGTCTTGGATGGGATTAGCATTCCTGAGGCTTGAAGTTATCACCCATGGCTTTAAGTACAAATAGTTAAACATCCTATCCACATGTGTTTTGTGGAAGTTCAGGGGGATACTGAGGGGATATTTTAACAACCACAGGGGCACAGACTTCAAAAGGTCAGCACTCTGATCCACTTGCCCTGCCCAGCCAGCTAATGATCTCTTTGCTTGCTAAGAAATGCAGTCAGTGTTATGTTTGATTGACTGGTGAATGCATTTAGCTAGGATTTATAACCAAAAAGACAGGAGTCTCCTTAAACTCTTTCTCACCATTCATAAGGATTAATTATTTTTAGTGTGAACATTGTAACTGAGTGTATCTGCTACCTAAGACCTTTCACAGGACAGAAAGGGAACTGGGTCCCCATTACTTGTGCAATTTCACAATTAGTATGCACCCTTATCTGCTAAGCTTCATCATCAACCACCACCATATCACCTTCCTGGGAAAGCAGATTCTTCTTCTGGAAAAGTCCTGTTGCTCTGGAAAGTCCAGTGCCACATAAAGGCATCAAATGTACTGCTCAATGCACAACTCATCTACTTGACACATGAAGAAGAGGTGTCCGTATAGGTAACTGGAAATGTGGGAGATTAGAGCCCAAAGCAAGGAGGCATTAGACTGCCACTAAAAGTAGTAATTTACTATCAATGCCACTGGTGTTGGCAAACCTACCACAATTTCATAATTCTGAGGAGACACCCAGGCAGATGACAGAAGCAGTGATTTCCCCAGCCTGGCGAGTGGCCCAGACACTTGTTTGGATGCTCTTTCACCAGGACTTGTTTGGATGCCCTTTCCAAAAGCATCACGAGAACTTGCACTCCCACCAGTGGGAACAGTCACTGCCATTCTGACTGAAAGCAAGCTTCTTGAGATAAACACAAGCTTTTCCCTCACTCTGGGAACAAGAGATCCTTAACTCAGTAACACTGCTCCAGGCAGTCTGTTGGATCTGGACTGGAAGGGTCTCCAAGTAGCAGGCAGACTGTGGTGACATTGGGGTAATTTCCAATAATTACTTTCCTTTCTACTCCTCCTAAAGCTTAGAGCTGTTTTCTGCTCAGTCTTGACCCACACTAAATCTTTCTGTGTCCCATTGAGGTTTTCTGAGTCTTGAGGACTCTTCAGACCTTGGCAAAGCTGGACATTCCTTTCCTTATTCCACAAACCAGAGAAAAGAGGACAGGAAAGGCTTTGGGGACCTGACACAAAACAATCTGAGCACATTAAACCAAATCAGCTACTAAGGAATTCATGCTTCACAGACAACATGACAAAACATCATGCAAAGACAGAGGATTGAACATCCTTCAGTCCTCAATTCAGAGGCCTATCCCACTCCCTGCTCCTGGGTGACAGCAATGACAGAATGTCCTCAGACTGCCAAGATGAGAAACTGTGCATTTACACTGAGGGAGAAACCTATGATTGAGGAGTGTAGCTTGGCCAGAAATACAGAGGCAGAGATCCTCTTCAAGACTGGTCAGGCACAACATGTCCTGGCTTTAGAGTAGTTCTGTTATGTGGAACCCAGGTCCCAGTGTTAGCAAGGTAAGAGATCATGAAAGCAGCAACGGAGCAGTTACGTGAAGCTGCTCAAACTTAGGAACTTCCAATAAGTTTCAGGCTGAGCTTCGGATCAATTCTTATTCCTTCCAGATTGCTTCACTCATCCCTCCTGGGTACTCTTGATCAAATCACAAAAATGCTGAGCAGATTCTTACAGCGTACTTTCTAATAAACCGTTTAGGAAAGCAGAGCTGACAGCATCTTACAGTTTTTTCTTCTTCTTTTTTTAAGCTAGTTCCACAGCCTCTGCCAAATTCAAGGATGCCAAATATGATCAGGCTGTGGATGGCACCATTCATTTGTGTCAATCCTCTTCATACTAGATGAGCAGACAGGACATATGGGCCTATCCTTAACAAAGTGCACACAAGAAGTAAATGGGAAATTTCCGCAAATCAGTAAACTTCTAAGTGCAAGATTAACCCAAGGACTGCCAAATGCAGAGAGGAGCTGCTCGAAGTTGAGGAACATGAGAAATGTTCTTTCACCTCCAGGTCCTGTAAATACATCCTGGTAGAAGATATGGTGGAGAGGACAGGTCTCCAAGACTATCCTGTACTGTGCTTCATCTTCATGGACCAGAGTCTGGCAAATCAGCACCTCAGACTGAGTTCAGCCTCTCCAACACAGCCTACACCTTATCCTCATGTCTTGAGGTTAGTCTGGTCATCTGAACCATCTGGAGAGTACCCTGACTCTGCACAAACCTCCTACAATTTCAGAGGTGAAAAGCAGAACTGTGAGTCTGTGTTTGGGAAAACCTGTCTCTCTAGTGAGTAGAGAGAGAAGCTAAATCTTCTTAGCTTAATGAAGAGAAGGTGAAGACGTGACGCGACTGTAATCTGTTAAGTACTACCACTGGGAGAAGGCTTTTAACAGTGGAGGGTTTTTTAATCCAGTAGACAGGCAGAATGAGATCCAGTAGATGGAAGATGAAGGTGAGCAGATACAGTCTAGAAATAAAGTGCATTTTTTTTGAAGAAGTGAAAGCAATTAGCTATTAAGGAACTTACAGAGAGATGTGCTAGGTTCCCCCCCCCCTTCAATTCCTGAAGTCTTAAACAAAACCTAGTTATGCTTGAAATTATAGGTGTCACTGGGTCTGAAATGAGGGAAACCTGACAGAATTTCACACCACAGAGAAAGCAGGAGCATTGTTTTATAAAAGAACTGCTTAAAGAAATCCTTGAATTTACCTTTGCTTCCCAGAGGCTTCTGCATGTCTCTTTAATAGCTGTCACCTTCCAGCCACGAGTTGTGCATCATGCAGTTAACACACATTCTCCACGGGAGAACGTTAATCAGGCTCTTGATCACCTGCACAAACTCCTCCTCTCCCACTTCCACTTCCAATTGTTCTAAGGTACCCATGACCTCAGCTCCATGACTATATGTGACCAGAATAACCTGCCTCCTGTTGCAGCCCACTCCCCTGCTCTCTTCTTCTTCTGTTTTCTCCGTGAGTCTCTGGGGCACAGGAATTCCCTGTCTCTCCCCTGGATGCTCTCAGAGGCTGCAAATGCATCGCAACCCAGCCAGAACACCTGGCTCCCAGTTTAGAATGTGTTTCTCCCCATTTTCATGCTTGCTGGGACACGAGGAGGATCTCTGTGCTTCTCAGGCTCACAGTGAGTCCCAGATGCCTCTCTATCCCTCACGTGGATGCAGTTTTTCTGGCTAAGCTGCTACACCCTGAATAACAGAAAAAGTTCCACATGCTAAAAAGTCTCACTGGCATCCATCTGGTGGCCAAAGGGCTACACGGGCACTGTCAAGAAAATCAAGGACTTTCTCTCCTAGTTACTGCAGTCATGGGGATGACCTGTCCCATGGGCTTTTTCCATTCTCATTGGCACACTGAGCACTTGCCAGAGACCTTCTTGTCCAAACCCTTTGAGACACTTTGGCAGTCCAGCCCTGAAGCCCTTCCCTAGGGCACAACGTGCTTGTGCTCTAATGCTGGCAGAAATGCACGCATCAGTTTGTACCTGCCTCTTTTTCCCAGGGACCCCCAACAATCTGTCCAGTTCTCCAGCTCAAACTCTGTGAAATACACAAGCATGTAGCATGGAGGCATTCAAAACAATACTCAGCCACACCTGAAGTATCAACCTTTGTCCAGAACTGCAGTTTTTTGGATCATCCCAGCACATGTCAAATACATCCAATTGTTTCAGCAACACTGCTGAGTGTAATTCCTTCCTCTCTCCTGCAGTCAGAGCTACCTCCCCTCTGCCATCACTGCCATCTCTATAGTGTTGCATCTTCCCCCATCATGACTAATTGCACCAGGTTTTGCTCTTCCCCTTTTTAGCATGGTTTGTAATGGGAATGATGCTTGCAAGACTGCATAGTTGGTAATACATGAGCCTGTGTAAAACCCCCAATAAATAATTTTTTAGTCACTGGCCACTTTCAGCCAAACTTGGCAAGGGGAAGAGAGTTCTAAGATAAAATTGCTTATGTGTCTTGAAAATAAGTGAATGCATAGAAGAGAGAAACCTTATTAAAAACTGTCAGAGTAGGAAAATCAATGCATTGACCTGAATTCCGTATTAGACTCAGGAGTATCCACACAGAATGGAGAGGACACAAAAACAGGGTCAGAAATTACTTGGTATCCTGGAAATTGCTTTAGTTCACACAGTTAGGCACCAGTGAATTTGACTGCAAGGCACAGAGTACAGCAGTCTTCATCACCCTTGATCCACCTTTTCTTCAAGACCTCCCTGTAGACCCCAGATCTTTACTCCTGGAAACCACAGAGCTAGGACCAGCTGCCAGCATAGCAGACAGTGTTTGCAAAGGCTGTTGGTGGAGGTTGTTGGCTCCCATCCTGAAGACATCTAATGAGCAGGAAGACCACATTTTCCAGGCTTCTTGGGAGTTCCTTCTCTGCCTGCAAAGTAGCTATGTCACTCTGTGTGACTGGGTGATGTGCTGAGGAGCAGAGAAGGCAGAGACTTCACCAAAAGATGGCCTGGGAATTTTCCCTCCACAGGGAACCTGTAGGTGTTTCAGGGTTCTACTATATGAGGAAAGCCCATCTGCCAAGAGCAGAGGGAAATCCAGGACTGGGGATTCCTGCCTTGAGCAAAGCAACTCCAGCAGGACGACACTCTCAGGGCAGAGCTGGAAAGCTGAGCAATGGGTCCAGCAACAGCTAATACAGCCACTGGGACTTAGAAGTCATGCCAAGAGGGTCACTGCTCTGGCACTACATCAGATGTGACTGTCCCATGCCCTGAGCATGAGCAGGATGCCAAGAGCACAGAGTGCTCCGAGACACACAGCTCCTACTGCGTGCAAACATGCTCTGCACAGCTTGGGCAGCCTCGGGGGTCGTGCTCCTTCCTAATGACCTGGTGTTGTGTGTGGCTGTGACATGGCTTCTGGCCACATACTGTCCCTGCTTGAGGCCAATCCTTGGACTCCCCCCTGGATTTATCCAGATGCCCAGTAATTCACTTGTCTTGGCTGCTCCTGGGATGTTGTGCTCTGTGCTGTCACGCCTTCCCAGTGCTACTCCAGGGGTTGTCAGCCACACTTGTATTTAATCTGTGCAAAGCTGGGGCATGCCAAAGAGAAAAGCAGTGCCAAAGACTCTGCAGGTGACACCCATAGAGGAGGAGAGGAAAATAAACAGGTGTGAGAGAAAGAAAACATAAGCACTGGGCATTGCTGCATAAAGCCCACTTCTGCTGCCTCCTTCCCTCAGTGTGACAGCCTGTCCATGGACTCCCTCACCAGTATTCCTATCCTGTGCTGGAGCAGCCCCAGCCTGGATACAGCAATGTCCCTATCCTTCTGATGAGCTCTGCCTGGGGACCATCAAATCTGCTGGTGCTGGTGTTGACACCTATTAACAGCAGTAGCGCGGCCGGGGCACTGCTGGGATATAAATCCAGTGATGGAAATGCATCGGCAGCCAACACTGCTGCGTGGGAGGGGTCGGTGTGTGAGGCTGCATCGATGTGCATTTTGCTGGCACAGGCAAACTCCCTGCCTGTGCAGAGAGCAGCTGAGCTCCGGGCCTGGTGTGTGAACCAGAAATCACCCAGCTGCTTTTAGCTCTGCAGAAAACCTATGTTCCCTTCTGTTAAAAGACTGCCACTGACTCCAGATACAGCCAGAGCCTCTGTCTCAACCTGCAGAGACCGTAGCAGTGTCTGGGAGAGGCACTGGTGCATAACCCTGTGCGAGAAACCACCAGACAGAGACTCGGAGTCACTGCGGCAGTGAGAAAGCGTCACTGCTTGATCCCCAGGGCCTTTGAACTCCATTGTCAATCTCCACTCTGCGTCCTCCTGCTCACAGAAAGAGCATCAGAAGGTGTAGATGGCTACGTAGGCAGATGAGGAGGACAGGCTGCAAAGCAGAGAGCGCTGAGGCTCCCAGCACAGCGGGAGGAACAGAGAGGGGGATGCTGGGGACATAAACAGCAATGACTCTCAGAGGCAAACTGGTAGAGTATTGTGCATGGTTTTCCAGTTTTTCCTACCTCTCCCTGTTCACTCAGTGACACTTAGAGCTGTCTCCCGGAAAGACATTTTTGCACAGAGTGCTGCTGCCTTTCATGTTTTCCAAGGCCGTGGCAGCTGCAGTGGGAACAGGAGGGGAGGAGAGCCACAACCAGGTCAGCGCTGGGCACTGCTCAGTGCCCCAGACACAAGCAGTGGGGAGAGGAGAGAGGTTTCTTTTGGTTCTCCTGATTAAACTCCAGCTGGCTTTTTTCCCCATTACATTGTTCCCCTGAAATGCCAGGCTGCACACATGAATTTGCTACTGTGAGGCTACTCCTCGCGAAGAGGTTGCTACATAAATGCATTTATTTTAATGAGAAACCAAGTGCTATGGAAGGATTTGTTCTGAAACGCAGGGAGATAGGGAGCTTGTCAAAGAGGCATCCCACGAACGAGTGCTATCCATCCCTAGTTGCCACTGGGTTTGTGACCCAAGTGCTGGGCTCTGCCTGCTTTTTCAGACCAGGAGCTGGGTCTTCAGGGTGTTCCACCTGGTTCCCAGCTCTGGTTCTATAACATACCTTACTGTAACCAGGTGCCATCAAAAAACAGGCATGAATGAATTTGTGGGCATCCATGCTTATTTGAAGATAATAGTTTGAATAAAGCTCCAGGACACAATGAAAAGTCAATGCCAAGAAGATTATGATCTATTGGACAGCGAGGCTCATTAAAGGGAAGGGCTGGCAAGCTAGAAAGAGTGAAAAATTGCATTTCCTGAAGCTGAACTTCCTAAAAAGACCTATATCTGAAGGCAGCACATTTTCCTTGGACAGCCCTTATAGGCTGGGATGTAAAGCAGAGGATAGGGGTGAGTCATTATGACCTTTTTTTCCCCTTACCAGATAAGGAAACTGAGGCACAGGCAGCCAATTAAATGGAGATAATCAGTGTATTTCTGAGAGCTACTGTGGAGACACCCAAACTTCTCTTCCAGGCCATAAACATCTGTAGTTAATGACAAAATGTTAATTACTGGCAATCAGCTAATGAGGGTAAAAGCTGAACTAATTTTCTGCTGCCTGTAATGCTACTCTAGACCGTGTTTTGCCCATCAGCTGAACTGCTATTTAAAAAGAGGATGAAAACGAAAAGGAGGAAAAAAAAAAACATTTTGGCACCTCACTCTGCCTCCCCTGCCAGACCAGATTAGTGCAGGGGGGAAATTCTCTGGTGCAGACAAGCCCCACTTCATTTTCCCATGTCAGGCAGGGATCAGCTGCAAGCTGAACACAAGGCCCTGCTACCCAGCCCTGCTTCCTACTGAGATCAGCTCAAATGACTCTGTGCAAGGGTGGGAATTCTGGTTCTTCCTAATGCTCAGAAAAGACTGCACAACTGTGTTTCCCATAGCCACACAGGGACAATTTGCTGCCCCTCTTTTTGCCCATCTAGGCTATCAGCCCCACCCAGCCACGGCATGGGGCAAATCACCCCCTTCTTGCATTTTGAAGAGGCAGCTGGAGATGACCATCCTGGAACAGAAAGCCAGCACGTATTCCTGCTGTGCATGAGTAACCAGCAGCCATTCCAGAGGAGGCTGTGCACTACCACTGGGCACAATGATTCATCTCTATGTCATGGACGTGGTAGCAATAGCCCTGTAACAAAAGGCAGAGCCATGGGGTAATTTGTCATTATGGTGACTATCAGCCTTGGACTCATCAGCCTGGGTGCTCACATCTCTGATCCCTGCAATAAAACCTCTCCATGGCACCAAGGAGGGAAAGACACCGAGCTGGAGTCACTGAGGATCTGGCCCTAGTAGAGACTCTGAATTGTACAAAGTGGGTTTGAGGTTACGGAGGTGAGCTGCGGGGTTGGAGATTAGCTCCCAGTGTTGCCTACGACACAGTAAAACCTGACTGGCACTGTGCTTTACCCTGCCCTGGCACAGCAGGTTCATGGTAGCTCCATGCTTGGGGAGCAGAAATGCCAGGCTGAATCTTACGCAGGATGAGCAGCTAAATGTCCCTTATCCTCTGATTTAGTTGCCAGGGTCAGCTACCTCCAAAAATTGCTAGCTCCAAAATTCACTTTTAAATCTGGTATTTCAGATCAGTTCCAAGCTCTCACTTAGAGCCCACATCCCAGGGATTTGTCTGTGGCCGCTTTCCTGTGACACATCAAACCAGGTTTCTCATGCAGCACATCCCAACTGCTGTCCTGTGAGCCCTTCTCTGCACGCCAGGGGAGCCTGGGCTGACACATAAGTGGCTGCCATAGTCCTCCACTGTGCTCCTCCAGCCTGGTGGATGCCTTCAGGCACTAATGCCAACAGATGTGTTTTCTGTCCAGCTACCAGCTGAAGAAAACTCCTCCTGATTAAGCTGATTCCCAGCTTTTTGATAAAGCTCCCCGTTTGCAGACTCACCTCCCCACTGCTGTGATGCTGACTGCCAATCAACTGCTACTGCTGGTGCAATTAATTCCATCTCCCTTTGCAGCCCCAGTTCACTGCGTGCAGGGACAGCTATCACATTTCATGCTCTAAAGGGCTTAACACCCCACTACACACACATACATCCGCACACTAGCAGGGTGGCCAGGAGGGTGACTGGAAACAGACTAAAGGAATCAGAGGCTGCAGAGACGAGGCCACCCTAAATCAGATTTAGGGGGTGAGAGGACAAAGCAAATGTGAGTTGTTTTTGTGCAGAGTGGCACATGCCCTCCATAAGCCTCTTAGCTGAGTCAGGGTTGCATCCACCCCACAGCACTGTGGGTTAGGGTCACCTGAGCTCAACATCTTCTCACTTGGGATGCAGCAGTAGCAGCACTCTGGTAGTTCTCTCCCCAGTCAAAAACTACCTGCTGTGCAAAGGGGCCAAGTGGAGAGGTAACTGGAGGACAACAAATATGTTTAGTGTTTATCTCCATGCAGAGCATCCCCTGCCTTGGCACCAAGGCTGAGCTGAGCTGGGATGGGATGTATACATCCCATCATGCAGCATTTCCACAGATGGCTGTGCCAGCCCTGAGCTCGGGGAGCTACAGTGAGTCCAGGGATAAAGGGGAGACCATTTTGCTACAGAGCCTGGGACTGGGAGCCAGCACTACCATAAATCCAAACACCAATTCCTCTCTCTATCTCCTGCAATATACTTCCAAGCAGCTCCAAAGCTTCCCAAATTCAGCACATTTCCCAGCAATGCCACCACCCTCTGGACTGATGCCATGGAAAAATACTTCTGGATTACTGCTGCCAACAGCTCCCCAGTTGACTGTAGTGTGAAAATCCTACAGGTCACTTCAGCTTATGATATTCAGGCTACAGTTTACAAATGTGCCCTCTCTGGCTCTGCTGGGCAAGAGCAAATGAGCTGTGTGACTGGCGTGCAGGGGTTCTGCACCTCTCCCTTCTCCTGCATTAGCACAACATGGCTGGTGTGCCCAATGCTGCAAGATCGAGTCGATAACTACTAGTGTTATTATCTTTATTAATCAATAATAATATCCTTATTTCCTCTTGTAGGGCTTCCCAGCACCTCCTTTCTTATTTATCCTCTGTCTTATTTCCATCCCGAGCTTAAAATCAGATCTGGGTGAGCGGCTGCCAGCACTGACCCAGCTGCCAAAACCCAGCCGCACTCTTGCGAAGTCCCTTTCAGAGCAGGGACGATTCGGCTGACTTCAAGCAGCCTCCCTGCAAGGAGGGAGCCTCGTGGAGACGGGGCCAAAGCCGTCAGCTCCTGTAGGCAGCTCTGTCTGAGCTGAAAGGGCTGTAAGTACCTAACGTCCCTCCAGGGAGACACCGAGACATCTGCGGCAGCTGAAAAAATATATAAAATGAGGCAAGGTTAATAGCAGCTATCTTGGGCATGTGTGCCTGTGTCTCCTTCTTTCATCCTGTCTGAAGGTGTGCAATTGTCGATGCCTTCACCCTGATGGTCTCCCTGGGGAGAAGGGACAGCACACTGTCCCCGGTGCCCAGGCAGGAGCTGGTGTGTGGGCAGAGGCTCCCTGAAGGACACACTGGCAGAGCAGACATCTCTGCCACAGGCTTCCAAATTCCAGGTGAGAGGTTTCGTATTGGCACCATCCTTCCCTCCTTTAACCAGCCTGTATGCTCCTCCCTGGCTTCACATTCAGCCCCTTTCTAATGAAACCAGCTGGTCCTACCCTGCCTGGCAACACCCTTTCAAAAGCCACGGCAAATTCCTGAGCTGAGCCACGTTATAGCAGCGAGAAGCGACTGCTCCATGAGAGAGCTCTTTCTCTTTGGGAGAACAAAACTCTTTCTCCTTAATTGCTCCTGGCAGCGCACTGTGCCATAATGAAGGTGGGAGCGGGTGGCAGGGAAAGGCAGCGCTACTCCTTTGCACTGAGCCTCAAAATCCATCCTTTTGTGCTAAAAGCACGATACAAGGCTTGGCTCGCTCCTTCAAGTCACTCGTGCTGGGGAAAGCAGCGTCTGCACTGAGCCCAAATCCTCCCTGCACACATCCCCAGCTCCAAGCACTGGGAGGAGGCTCGTCTTGCTTTATTTTTAATCCCATGAAAAACCTAAAGTACGTCACAAGTGAGAATCTGCATTGTGGAAAGGCTTTTTCATAGACCCTCTGGACTCTGTTTCATGCACCCAGAGGGCTTTGCAATAGTTAATTTTGCCTCCCAGCTCCCGGGAGGGAGGGATGGAGGGAGGTGTTACTATTTGCGGTTTGCTAAGAGGACTGTGAGGTGGATGGCTGAGAAACAAAGTCTGTGGCCTGATGGTGCTTTTCGAAAGCATTAACACAGTTTCTTCCTTCTCACCCACAGGCACAGTGACGTTTCACACTTCTGCTCGGGTCTGGCTCTCTGGAGACCTGATAGCTGTTCCCTAATGCCTCTCCTTTCACAGCAGCTTAAATAAGAGTCAGAGCCAGTGCCACAATCAGGAAAATGGCTCCTCTGCAAACCAGCAGTGAGGTACCAAGCCCCATGCGGAGGCTGGGAAAGCCTACCCTGTCCAATTGTGGCACCTAATCCTAACTCATTGTAGGAGAACAGGAAAGAAATTTTAAAAGAGGAAATTAGTAACCATTTAAAGGAATGTGAATCAATTATTTCACATTTTTGGAGGCCTGATTTTGGTTAAATAAAGGACTTTGTGGACACAAAACCACACAGGTCTCAAGTAGCCTGGACTTGAGGGCAGGCTAGTAATTGGTCAAGATTTCCTGGCCATCCCCAGTGCAGGGGCTCTCTAGGTCTGTCCCCAGCAAAAGCAGGTAGGGAAGAAAGTCCCTTCCTGCTGGTGCTGGGTAGGCTCAGGGGACACAGGGCAGCCAGACCTGGCCATCTGAGCCCATCTGCCTGTCCAGAGTTCCCTCTTCACGCAGCTCTTCCACTGGGGCAGGCTGTATTTTATCATCACTTTCTCCCATGGCAAACAGCACCAGATTTAAACCTTTCATCTACTTCCTTGAGGGAGAAAATGAGCAGCATTTCAATGCATGAGTCGGGTGACCACACTCACGCCTTTTGATAGCTGAACCCCATAGACAGAAACAAGCATCCAGAGGCAAACAGGGAAGGTATTTTCCCTTGAAAGAAGGTGCTGTAGTGAGGTAGGGATATTTTTTTTTTTTTTCATTCTTTGAACGTCACAAATGAAATCCATTAAGCAGTGATGAGTAGATGGCACTGAAAACAAACACCAAATTAAGCACGCCCACTCTAAGGGAGAGGTTTTGCCTGCCTTCTCCTCCCACACTCCTGCCAGGGAGGAAGGTGAAGATGAAGGGAGGGCACCTGGAAGGACCATTTCTGGAGGCTGGGCTGGGAGAGCTACTGGAAGAGAGGAATGTGGATGTGCCATATGAGAAAGAACCCTGTGTGAGGATGGTCACAAGTGCGATGACTTAGCAGTACGGAGCTTGGGAAGGCTCTGGGAAGTGGGGGTGTGAGAGAGGTGCTGCTAAGTGGGGATCTGAGGTGATAGTCACTGGGGATATGTTACTGGGATGCCTCAGCAAGATGGGGTGGAGAACAATATTGAAAGTAAAGAGGTTGATGTCTGGGGAGCAGGGGTCTGGAGTTACACTGGAGGGACCTGGCGTAACCTACAGTAAACCAAGTTGGTCAAAAAAGGGCTTTTTCATTCCTGGCTGCTTTCCCCTCTGCTCCCTGATGAAAAACAGGCAGCAGCAGTGCTGGGACAGGCATGGGCACACAGTTTGTCCAGGCACTCCAGGGTCTCATAAGTGATACAGGCTTGGAGGGCACCATTTCCGTCTCTTCTGTGTGGGAGGGGATCAGGAAAAAGAGGCACCAAACCTGTCCTCATGCTCACAAGAGGATGGTCTCACTACGGGATCTAAGTGGATGCCAAAGTGTGGCTCTGCTGCTGTTTCCATGGAGGACAGGGATCTTCTGTCCATGTCAGAGCACCAAGTGTGAGGGAGAGAGGATGAAAAATGAGGTATGCCTGTGAACAAATAGAAAAGTGAGAGGTGGGGAACCAGCTGGGGTCCATGGGGTGGAGAGAAGCAGGATGATATGGGAGGTTGGGGGTTATCCAGGGAATAGAGCAGGAACCATGTCAGAGGTACAGATAAGGCAGATGGTGGGCATAGACAGCATGTCTATCCAGCCTTTTCCAGCCCAAATTTTCTCTAGGTTGACGTTAATTTGATCTCAAAGTGCAGCAGGTGAAGGATGGCAGTACCAGCCCCGGCAACATGACTGGGGAGCACAGGCACCTCCTGGGCATCAGTCATGCACTGACTGCTGCCACCAGTTCAAGGGGCCATGGCTGTGCTGTGCTCATTAGGACAGGCTCTCATGCTGGGCCAGCTCAGTTGTTCAAAGGTCAGTCAGACAGAAGTTGGGACACACTGAGATGACTGCAGGCACAGTCATGTCTGAAGGCAGGCAAGTGGGTGGGCTCACATCTCTGTGTAAGGATCTTCTCCCTCTAACACCGTTCTCCAGAACAAGGAGGCTAAAACCTATGAGCAGTGACATTGCAACCTATTCTCAGTCCCCTCAGCCCCTGGTTTTTGTAAGGTCACAGAATTTAGGTTGGGAGGTCTCTGGATTTCTTTAGTCCAGCCTTCTGCTCAAATTCAGAATAGCTTCAAGATTGCTCAAGGCTTCATTTTACCAAATCTTGAAGATGTCAGAGGACGGAGATCCTACCATATGTCTGGGTTCTCGTCCCAGGGCTGCTCTTATGTCACTGTGAAAGTTTGTTTCTGTATATCCAATGAGCACCTCCCTTGCTGCAACTTGCGCCATTGCCTCTAGTCCTTTGCTGTGCCCCTCTGACTCAAGTGGTCTTTACACTCTGACTTTAAGTAGAAGAAGGCAGCAAATTTCCCCTTTCATCTTCTTGTTGCCAGACTGAACAAGTCCAAATCCCTCCACTTCTCCTCACACATAACGTGCTTCTGTCCTTTTAGCATTTTAGCATCCTGCACTGGACTAGCCCAGATTGTCAATCTCTCTTTTGTGCTGTGGGAGTCTTTGGGCACTAAGAAAGAAATCCCTGAAACTGCAGCCTGAAAGCACCTCATACAGCCCTAGTATAGCCCTTCTTCCCAGAATGGCCAGAAGACATTGCCTCCCTGAGCTGGGAACAGCTTCAGTGTCACTTGGGAAAAACTGCAAAGTGTGTAAGAACAAAAATGGCATGGCTCCATTCCTAAAAGTGTCACTGGCTTTCTTTTTCCTTTTACAGAGGTAAAAGGGACTCCCTCCTGGGACAGATATTCAGATGTCAGGCCAGGCAAGGAGCTTGTTTTCTTGAAGAGCTGAGCTTGAAGTTTGCTTTATCTCTGGGCTGAATATAGAATAATCCCCTTGAAATTGCTGCAGAGTATCTTCAAATGCCTTATACTTCATTGTTGCTAGAAGGGAGTTGCTCGGTTCTTGGTATTGGGATACAATTCTATGTACAGTTTGTGCCTAAGTCTGTGCTGCCATCTCCCCCTTCACACTGCCCTCCCAGGTGTGCTGCCCTGCCCCTTTACCAGGGCTTTACTGGTATTAGAGCTTGGAAAGGGTGGAAATGCAGAGCTGAGGTTGCTGCTCATTATAGCTGCAAGGTCTTGGACTGACTCAGCTTGCTCATGAACACACATCACCAAGACAGTGGACAGTCACCCTTACCCAGAGGAAAGGTCTGCAGATAAGACTTTACTTTCTTTCAGTGACACTGACTTCTCTTTCAACTTCAGTGACACCCCTTTCTTTCCCTTGGGAACATCCCTGCTGCTTCTGTCTGAATTGCTGTGCAGGGAGACACCATGTTGGGAAGATAGTTTCTGAACTGACTTTAGCCTGACTATGCTCACCATGGACGTTCTGCCTTCCAGCATTACGTATCTGGTTTGATGCAGCCTTTACCCAGTGCAACTCATCTGTGCCAACCATCCCCCTCCTCAACCAGCCCCCAGCAAGGTGTCAGTCTTCATTAGCAGAGGAGTGTGGGGTTTTGCTGATACAATTTCCCAAGTAGTCTGGCTGAATATACAGCTGTAGTGGAGCAAAGGCACTCCAGGCCTTTGCTCAGTGTTGTGAGCTGGGGCACTCGTGCTGGCATTGCCAATCTCAGCTGGGGTAGGGGTTCCCTGAGGTCTGAGCTCCTGAGGATTTTCTCTCAGGACAGGTGCATAGAAACACCTATCTCCATACTATAATATGCCCCAGCTCCTGCTCTAGAGGGGAATCACTGACTTAGAAGCTTTGAGGACATTAACTCTTCTTTATTATAAATATCCAGACATATCTATGTCAGAGGGAGATGCATTCCTCTTAATCATTTCCAACACTATTAACTAGACAAATAATGAAGAAATTAATTAAGCAAAAGAAAAAACAGACTGAATACCTGGGAAAGTGTCTTGACACTGAGTTGCCTTATGATAATCTCTTAGGGACTTGGGGGAGGCTGTGGTACTCCTGGCATATGGAAACAGATGTAGAAAAGCAACAAGAGAAAGCAGTGGGAGCAATATGTTGGTGCTGCAAGGTACAAACCAGGAAGGAAACAACAAGCCTTTGATATCTATGACACAGCTGGAAGACTGATAGATTCATCCAGCTCAGATTTTAAAAAATCCCAGTAATGTAAATTCCTTAAGTACAAGCCAAGCCTATGAATAAGATAAATCTCTTAGTCACTTTGCCAGTGATATCCTTCTAATCTCATCCTTCTTCAACAATGCTGCTCAGAGAGTGAAACACTTTGCATAAATGGGTTTGCTGCTCAGAGCAATCACTCATGCTTCCCACTCCGACCCCAGGATTAGAGAAGTCCCCTGGATTAAAGCTGTTACTATTTAGAGTCAAGGGTGAGCCAGCTAAGCAAGGGCTCAAGGGAACTTTCAAGTGATTGCAAGAGAGCAAGGAAAAGAGAAGGAGAAGTGAACAGGAGGCCACCACCGTCTTAGGGAATTGCATGTCCCACACTGGTGTTGAGCTGTACTTGAAGTGCTTTACAAAGAGAAATGGCCCAATAACAAGGAATTATCAACATGCACATGGGAAAATAATGAACAGTAACTCAAGGGCCAACCAATCCAACTTTTTCTTTAAAAAAATAAAAATTACATTGAACTGATGGTACTGTTTCCAGAGATGCTGAGTGCCTTGCTCCCCAGCAGACATCTCTGTCTGCTGAGTAGGCCCAGCAGCTTGAAATTCAGAGCCAAGGTCTGCTGAACTGTCCCTCCCAAAACAGAGATTGGAAATGACCTGCTTGAAGGATAAAAAGTGACCTGAGAACCAGAGACACATCCCCTGGGCATCAACCATTTGCCTTTTGCTTACTGTTCCCCTGTAGCACAGACACGTGAGAACTGTTCCCAGTACTACTTAGGTGGCATATACTGTAATAAAGTATGTAATCCCTTAAAATACAAGAGTTTTCCTTATAATCCATGCTTGTGTAAACCCAGACAAATATTTAATACATTCTTATCACACCAACAGGAAATAGTTTCATCAATTCTGACAGACACATGAATTTTCAGAAGTGCCTGTCACACGTTTACTGCATCATTCCCCAAGAATTTCTCCTTCTCACTATTTCTCTGTGGAGACCCCGTCTGCTGATGCTCTCCCCTCCCCACAGGAGAGTTTCCAGCAGCAATTACAGTTGGATACTGTAAAATGGAAAATAGTGACTTTTCAGAAGCCACAGGATTTTTGCTGTTAGCAACATCAGACTGGATTTTCGGTGTTTTGCCAAGAGAAAGGTGTCCTCATGCAGTTTCTGCCTAGGTTTGCAGTGCAGCTTTTCTGGGCTTTGGTTAATTAAAATACAGCACGTCTTGCACAACTTTTGAACTCTATTTCTGTAAAAGATATGTGAGGCTGCAGGCTGTCTGTCACATTATGCATGTCCCCCATGCCAAGACTGTAGCTTTCTATTTGACTGTAAGTCATCCATTAGATGTAAGACAATTATTGTTTTTTAGTGAGTCATTTTTCTCTCAGTAATTAGTAGTTGTCAGTTCAAGTCAGCCCAGTGCTGGTGTCACTCAGTGACTTCAAGGCTGCATTTAAAATCTCTTTTCTCCCACACAACAGCTCACCACAAACAATATCACTTTTCCTGCCTTGTCCACTGGAGCCATTTTGCACCATGATTATCCTGATTAGCCAGGCCAACAACGAGGAGCACTTGCTGCTTGAGCACAGAAGGGACTGCCCAACACAAGAAGAGCTTGGCCAAGAAAAGGCAGTTCACCTCCTTGATCCCATTTCATTGCTACAGGCTTCAAATCCTGGCTGTGTCTGCCTTGCTATAAAAATGTCAGACTGTCTTTAACACTTATTTTTGCTCATCACTTCAGTGTGGCCTTACTTGGCAACTTCTCCCATCTGTTTACTTCTCTTCAATGTTGTGCACTCATTTCTGAATTGCTCTTTACTTATAATAATGTGAACACTCAGCATTTGCAGAGCACCTAACTTTGAAGTGGTTTCAGTGTTTTGTAGATGAGCAAGGATCCCTTACAACATTCCTAGAAGTGAAGGTTTCCAGTCTGCTTTATGGAGGCATGAAAGGCTCCTGCGTACTATATGTAGATATAGCAGCTCTGTGTGCACTGGATGCCCTTGTTCCTGTAGAATCAATGAAGGTCTAGTCAATGTTGACAGCAGAGCCCTGGGAGTGAGTCAGCTGAGCAGATGTAGGTGTCTGGCTCTCCAGCTCCACTGCCTGCATTCACTAGGGGCACAATTACCTACCTCAAGATGTTTTCCGCTAAGAAATCATTGCGTGGGCATGACTCAAGCTCTTGATTTTTCACTGCCTAGACACTCAGTCCACATGCAGACACCTACATTGTGACACTTGCATTGAGGTGTCTGCAATTCAGAGCTGTGTCCCACCGTGGTGATGTGCCCAGAATCACAGCTTGTTTATAAAGCTCAGAGGAGAAGCTGAGATCCTTGGTTGCTGCTCATCCACTTTCATTTACTTGAACTGGAAGAGGAACCACCTCTAGTCAAGCCATCACAATGGAGGAAATATTCTAAATGTGTCCTCTTAGAGCCAGAGACCAACCCTCTGCCTGGGTTGGGACCTGTTATCCAATGACCCAGCTGCGACCTTGACTCTAAAATCTGGGATTTGTTAATTCTGATCTCCTAGGGTAACTCTCATCTGGGAGGACTGCGTTAGCTGCTCAGTTCCCCATACCTTTTAGTCTACTTATTTTTTTTTAGCAAAAAGGCAAACCCTGGCTCTGCAGAAAGCAGAGGTGCCCTCTCCAGGCACTCATGGAGGCAGGCCATGTGGTTTTCCTCCATATCACAGTGAATAGTGGACTCCTCACAGCCATTTGCTTAGAGAGCTTCTGACATGGGCTAAATACTGCCATGCCTGGGATGTTTTCTTTACCACTTGTATTATCCAGCAAGGGCTCACTACTGTTTCACAGTCACAGCCCTGACACCCCAGTGTCAGAAAGCACTCAAGCCTAAATCAATTTCTGAACCATCTTCATATCTTTGATCTTTCCAGGTCAGCCTGCTTTCATGACCTGATGAACTCCCAGCTGACCAGTCAGATGGAAAGATCTTTTTCAGTGGATGGACACAGAACACTGGTAAGTGGACTGAAAAAACACAAGACACGGAGGCCTGATCTTTGAGCCATTGTGATTCAGCACAGCTGTGATACACTGCAAATCACCACACTGCACTGGCCATGCCCTGCACACACTACTGGAGAAACAGGCAAAGTGCAGAACTCTCACTGCAAATGTACCAGTAATAGCAGAGAGCAATCACCTTCCAAAGGACCACTTTCTGCACAGGGACATCCCCGGCTGGGAGAGCTCTTGGCTGGTGTGTTGTGTTCCCAACCCTGTAGTGAGCTCAGCAGAATCCTCCAGGAAAGTGCCTCGCAGCAGCTGAAACTCTGCTGCATCTGCTCCACAGCCCATATGTGCATCATGGCATCAATCTGCCCTCTGCAGGAAAACGTGACCCACAAATGACCATTTAATCTTCTCAATCCAATTTGGCTCAGCCACGCAACATCTGCCTTCTCCCACACTGCCACAAGCACACGTACAGCCAGTCCCTGCTCAGTGGTGAGCGCTGGGATCAGCACACTCTGCGGCAGTGCTTGCGGGCTGGCTGCTGCCTGGGAATCACACAGAACTTCTGAAGACAGAGAGGTCATGGAGCATGTTAATGGGAACCCGGGTCCCTGACCCTCATGGTCCTCTGACCCTCATGGTCCTCTGACCATCTCATGAGAGCCCTTAAGGCTGTGTATTCCAGAAGCAGAGCAGTGCACTGGAGATACCGACTGCTGATGCTGCTGTGCACATTTCAAGAGAGAAGAAAAACAGCTCAAGGCAATGTAGACACAGTGATTTAAAAGGAAACAGATTAAAGACAGTCATGTGAGTGCAGCTGTGTCCCAGCAGTTCTGCCATATGCATTTATAGGTAGATGGATATCTGGCAAAACCCACCCCCCC